>CM056051.1:230058063-230383063 GCA_029574335.1 Rana kukunoris
ATGGGGGAATCCCTCCCAAAGCAATGTTGTGTTCTGCTGGTGGAGAGGTGGGGTGGGAACGTTCCCTATCAGAAGAACACAATGATTACCGCTAACGGCTATAGTTTCCAGCAGTAATTTCATGCCAAAAATCCAACAAAATGGTTGTACTGAAGTCAATCGATTGAACAACTTAAGTACAAACAGTCTGCCCATACATGGATCGAAACTCTGGCCAGTTCCTGCTAAACCGGAGATCTCATCCATCTATTACCGCTTTAACCGCTTAAGGACCAGCGCACGACGATATACGTCGGCACAATGGCATGGCTGGGCAGATGGATGTACCTGTATTTCCCCTTAAAGATGTGGCATTGTGGACGAGAATGCCGCCGGCAGCACGCGCCCGCCGCAAGCTCCATGAGTCCGTCCGTGGGGATACCCTTGATCGTCTCAAGGATGTAAGCAAGCATTTCCCTATTCTTTCTAGTGACAGGACACTGATCACTGTATCAATGACAATGGTCCCAAAATGGCATATAAAGTGTCCAATGTGTCCGCCATAATGTCGCAGTCATGATAAAAATCGCTGATCTCCGCCAATTCCTAGTAAAAAATTATTATTAATAAAAATGCCATAAAATGATCCCCTAGTTTGTAGACGCTATAACATTTGCGTAAACCAATCAAATGCTTACTGCGATTTTTATTTTTTTACCAAAAATATGTGGAAGAATACATATCGGCCTAAACTGAGGAAAAAATATAAAAAAACATATTTTTTGGGGGGATATTTATTATAGCAAGAAGTAAAAAATATTGAATGGTTGCTCTATTTTTGTTTAGAAAATATTTTTTTGGGACTTTAAATGAGGCACATATAGGGTGTGCCTCCATCCCTGTTTGAGGATATAAGCGGAAGGTTTGGGACTTTAAATGAGGCCGTAGACCGAGTGGAGGTATATGAATCAAAGTGCATATTTATAGATCATAAAATTGGTAAAAAAACATATCAAAAAGAAGGACCACATAGAAAAAGACATTATAGTAAACATAATTTCATATTTGTTCACACAATCATATGTATGTGTGTGTGAACTATAGGCACCAAGAGTATATAGGTATATAACAACTTGTGCTAACATAGTGGACTAAATTGATAGGTAGATACATTGAATGATACATATATGTACAAGAAACATCAAAGCAGCCTGTGCGAGAAAATAAATAATATACATTTATATACAAGTATTGACATTATAGATGGTGAGTAGATGAATTTCAGAGTTGATAGTATAGCCATATATCTGCATCCCAAAAATGACCAACGCGTTTCGTGTAAGGAGAACACTCATCAGGGGCAGATGTTTTCAGAGATATCTACAAAATATGATAGTATAATTGGTATGATTGTAACTCAAGATACCAGGGAAAGGCATTACGGCCCGACCCATATACTCAGTCTTAGACTGAGCTTTGGCTTGATACTCCAGGGCCAATTCTGTGCCTGTTTCCTGGGAGCTGCGATGTGCCCTGTGTGCCACGCCCCCTTTTCCCCCCTCCCTCCCGATCTGTCTTTGGCGAGGTGGGCGGGTACCCATGGCGCATCGGCGCCACGCATCCAGCCTCGCGTGTGATGTCAGCATTGGCGCCATCACGTGAGGCATGCGTTAATCCATCATAGCCGGCCAGCTGTGTAATATGGGCGTCCACCATGGACAGTGTTCACCGCCGATGTTGGAGCCCTTCCCGGCTGGTGCTGTGCTGTGTGACGCTGGTGGGAGCAAGCGTGCACATGTGTGGGTGGGTATTTAAGGTGCCTCCCCCAACACAGTCTGGGTGTTCAGAGACAGGAGACGCCACACTCTTTCTCATTACTCTCTCTCTGTCTTGGATGCATGTAAGTTCTTATTCAGGTCTTGTCACTTTTCACCGGATAGCCGCTTATTACCTTCACCAATTGTTTTTGGTGAACTGGGATTGTCCCCGATTTTCCTCTAACTTTGTCCACATCCTACTTTATGGTTACTTGGCTGTGATTCATACTTTTATTCCATTCTGATCTATGAGCACAGTCTCTGGTGATTGGTATCATGTCATTAGTTTTTATACTATTTTCATGGATCTTATCAGTCTACTACTATACACTGATTATACATCCCTTTATTTTAGACTTTCTTTGGCTGTCCCTCTCGGCATAACATTTGATGCTATCATGCTCTCCAGCAGCCCGACCTCTGTGCATGGATATATGGGGGGGTCTCTGTGTATGCACCCCTTTGGCACGCTGCTTCGTCACCTCAGTTCCCGGGACGGACCATTACCCTGGCCTTGGTTTTATATTTATCAATCCTCATCTCAAGTGACCCTATCTGGGTCGGGCCGTAATGCCTTTCCCTGGTATCTTGAGTTACAATCATACCAATTATACTATCATATTTTGTAGATATCTCTGAAAACATCTGCCCCTGATGAGTGTTCTCCTCACACGAAACGCGTCGGTCATTTTTGGGATGCAGATATATGGCTATACTATCAACTCTGAAATTCATCTACTCACCATCTATAATGTCAATACTTGTATATAAATGTATATTATTTATTTTCTCGCACAGGCTGCTTTGAAGTTTCTTGTACATATATGTATCATTCAATGTATCTACCTATCAATTTAGTCCACTATGTTAGCACAAGTTGTTATATACCTATATACTCTTGGTGCCCATAGTTCACACACACATACATATGATTGTGTGAACAAATATGGAATGATGTTTACTATAATGTCTTTTTCTATGTGGTCCTTCTTTTTGATATGTTTTTTACCAATTTTATGATCTATAAATATGCACTTTGATTCATATACCTCCACTCTGTCTATGGCCTCGTTTAAAGTCCCAAACCTTCCGCTTATATCCTCTATTTTTTGTTTATAGCGCAAAGAATTAAAACCACGGAGGTGATCAAATGCCACCAAAAGAAAGCTCTATTTGTGGGAAAATTTAGTTTGGGAGCCACGTCGCACGGCAATGCAGTCTCGGTTAAAGCAATGCAGTGGCGAATCACAAACGGTGCTCTGGTAATTGGCCAGCCAAATGGTCCTGGGCTTAAAGCGGAGGTTCACCCAAAAGTGAACCTCCACTTTTCGGAACCCTCCCCCCCTCTGGTGTCACATTTGACACCTTTCAGGGGGGATGGGGTGCAGATACCTGTATAAAACAGGTATTTGCACCACTTCCGGGTATAGACTCCCATGGGAGTCCGGCCGCTCCGCATCACCCCCCCCCCCCTGTTGTGTTCTGGGAAACACTGGGCTCCCAGAACACAACGGGGACCACTGAGAACTGCACAGCTCGACTCGCACATGCACAGTAGGGAACTGGCAGTGAAGCCGCAGCGCTTCACTTCCTGATTGCCTTACTGAGGCTGGCGGTGGGGAAGCTAAGAGCTACCGCTCGGCTTCGTCGTGCGACTTGGATAGGTAAGTGTTAATTTTTTAAAAGTCAGCTGCTGGCTTTTAAAAACAATTTTATTCAGGTGAACCCCCGCTTTAAGTGGAAAAGCATAGCATGGTGTAGATACACATGAAGACAGCACAGATGAGAGAACACTCAGTCAAAGGGTGCCTGTCCAACTGCAGCTTTCCATACCAAACAGTGGGGGTGCAGAGTAAGAAAAAAGGGGCTCTTCAAAATGTGCTGTTGTATTCATAATAAACTGTCTCAGTGTGGACTGAATTATGCAGAATAGGAAATTCTCTTGTCAACAAAAACTGTGATACTTACTCCAAGATGTGTGTTTCTCTCGAAGAGGAGGAAATTACATCACATCCACTCCTAAGTAGGATAGGATTGGTTTATGAAAGGTAGGATAGTATAGGCTTGCAACTTCTGTGGGTGCCCTGATCCCTGTTCCACTATGACCTCATAAGGAACTTGATCAGTCAGAGAAGACAAGAAGTTACCATTCTGAAATATTAAGAAGGGGAAGGATAATTACATTTCTACATAACCTTTGCTTACATTTTTACAAAGTAGACTTTTTTTGAAAACTTTTTTTAAGTCTTTCTTTTTCAGTTACAGTATATAGCACTGACATATCCATCACCACCAGTAAGCCTTTGGAATTTAGTGGAAAACCAGAAATCTTGAGGAAGCCACACAAACACATGGAAAAATACAATCCCTGCTGAGTTTGGTAATAAAATTCAAGACCCCACAGCTACAAGACTACAGTATTAACCACTGACAACATGCTGGCCAACCACTAAGCCTCACTGATTTTAATCCTTTATATGGTCTACAAGCCATTTAACTGCAGTTCATAAAGTTGTTTTATAAAGAGTTTACTGAGAACTTGGTTTTGTCAGATATTCTTAGGTACTGTCTTCTATGATCATAATAAAAAAAGTTCAGTCAGCTATAAATAAATAAATAAATATGTCCATCAAAGTACTTTTAAAGTGGTTTGAACCACTGCTACAAATGATTGTTTCTAAAGCTCACTGTAAATTAGACTATTCAGTTATGCCCCGTACACATGACCGGTTTTCCTGTCGGGGGAAAAAAAACAATGGTTTTCCTGACGTACTTCCTCTCACTTTTGTCTGCCAAGAACACGGTGACGTAAAAGACTACTTTGACGAGCCGACAAAATGAAGTTCCATGCTTCCGAGCATGCAGCAAATTGTTTTCAAGCATGCCCGTTTTTTTTCCCCTCGGAAAAACATACAGATGAATGGTTTTCCTGCTAGAATTTTTTCTGACGGGGAAAAAGGAGATCATGCTCTTCTTTTTTTTTTTTTCTGGCAGTTTTTTTGACGGAAAAACTGTGATGGAGCATACACACGGCCAAGGTTTCTAACGAAAAGCTCTCATCGCAGTTTTTCCGACGGGAAAACCGGTCCTTTAGATATAGTAAATAAATAATGTAATATACTTAGTGTTTTTGACACCCAGAGCAGAGTCAGTATAAAAGGGCTCCCTTTACATTGAAGGTCAGTGGAAAGGGGCTTCCTTAAAATAGACATCCAGCTTAACCCCAACAACTCTTAAAACTGTCCCCTCCCTCTGTCTTACACCTACTGTATGCTTACTAGGTAAGAAAGATGTACATACTTACGTATTTTCAGGCCGCTCCAATCCAGACATGTGCAGGGGACTGAAGGGAGTATTGACAATGGATAAACCATTAAAGTCTATGGGTGGTGTCACCACTTCAGGCTCTACTAGTCATTGTTGGTGCTCTCTTTCCTGTCCCCTGTAGTCGCTGTTGACTGTCACAGGGGTGGTCATCTGACCAAACCAGATTGGGCTATAGATATGTATATACATATTTCTTACATGGGTAATAAGCATAGGTGTTAGGTTGGGTGGAGGGGATATTCTTTAAACTACTTAGAGTTAAGCTACAATATCCACTTTAAAGAGAGGTCCAGCCCGGGTGGAAAATTTAAAGTTGGCAGCTATAGATACTGTAGCTGCTGACTTTTCATATTAGG
The DNA here is from genome assembly GCA_029574335.1 of Rana kukunoris. NCBI lineage: Eukaryota > Metazoa > Chordata > Amphibia > Anura > Ranidae > Rana > Rana kukunoris. The sequence goes on from CM056051.1 coordinate 230,063,543, forward strand.
GCACTTACCTGTCCATGTCGGCACCCCAGACAATCTTCGGATTGACTCTCATGTGCTGCAGACGCCATTCCTGGTAAGGAAAACCCGGAAGTGAAGCCTTTCGGCAGGGAAAGGAGGGGGGGGAGCCAAACTTCTGGGAGATTAGGCCGCGGCCTGTCTCTGGAAATGGGGAAGCGGACCTGTAAAAAAAAGGTCCCCTGTTACCCCCCCCCCTCCCCCCTGAAAGCTGCCAAATGTGGTACCAGAGGGGAGGAGGAAGCGTATAAGCGAGAGTTCCACTTTAAACTTATAGTTTGCCAGAGAAGACCCACCTTGGTGGTTAATGTAGTGCCTTCTTACATTGATGGTCAACAGGAAGGATTTGCCGTTAGACCTGGGTTAGTGGGGAAAAACGCCCCTTATATTGGCAGTCAGTTAGAAGAATTTCCCACTACAGACAGCTAAAAATTGATGTCTAGTTTTTAAGAGATGAAAGGAGAAATTCCATTGGTTGCATATTGCTGGCTCTGCTGAGTGACATTGATGCCAGGACTATGAAGGTACCATCAGACCTGAAATAATCGTACTGCTACATAAAAAAAACTCTAGCAACCCCTGTGTTGAACCATAGGATAAAAAACAAAACAAAAAAACAACCACATAAATTAAAACCAGAATTCTCTAGATAAACAATGTATTGATGTAAAATATTGCACTTGTAAAATGCAAATATTGTAAAGTGCAAATGAAAATCAGCCTCAATAGTATCCTCAATATAAAGTATCTCCCAGATGGAAAACCAGGAAAAGGTGCCCATGGGGATAAAAACTCCAGCCAGCAACCTCATTCAAACATGTATGCAAGCAAGCTTATTGGCTAGGTATATTTTTCTGCTCATGTAAACACCAACCTCAACATGTTTTATTCTCATGGGTTTATGTTTGTGATGTACTGATGTAGTACTTACCCTGGAATACCATACAGCAGGGAAAAGTTGCAAGTATCAACCTAGCCACATTTATGGGTACCTTCTTAAGTTACGGTGACCAGACATCCCCGGATTGAGGACACTGTCCCTGGACCAAGTCTGTCCCTGGTTTTGTCCCCGGATTGGATTTGAACAGGGGCTGGGGCAATTTCAAAGACATTCAGTGCAGAATAAAAAAAAAATCTGAATTACACACCTTTTATTTCCACTGCTTCTACTAGCTTGGGGGGGGGGGGGGGTATGTATTTTTTTTCATTATCTGTGCCTCTTTCTGATGATCATGTGCTGGTCAGAGCAGAGGGAATATTTCTTCAGTTTCGGGTGCATGCGCATTCCGCTCTACTTCTGTTCTTCTGCCTTGGCTCAAGTCCCGGCCAGCTGCCTGTCTGCCTGTCTATCTCCTTGCCTTCCCTGGTGTAAGGATCTTTCTCTGCACCCCATCCAGTAGTAGCCAGGGCCCGGAGAGTGAGACTTGACAGGCTGTGAGGCGGGTGGCGACGGGCAGAGAGTCGCTGATTGCCCCCATTACTAGTGAAAAAAATATATATATGTCCCCAGATTTCATTTTAAAAATCTGGTCACCTTACCTTAAGTATTTTGTTATTTATTTTAGGCATCACCTAGTAAGTGCACTCTTTTGTGGGATTGTTTTACGGAACTTTAGTACAAAAAAAAGCAGGGTTATACAGAGTTGGAGCAACTCCTTGGGAGCGGGACTAAATTATAGAGAAATCATAATTAATAGCAGATTTTTTAACTTGCACATGAGCTTTATGAAGGGTGTTAAATATTTTTGAGTAGGTTAAAATGTAATCAATCTGTGCTCAACACTTGATTGTGTTTACTGATTTAGGAAAAGGCTTCAAATTCCAACTGAAAATGGGACATTATTATTAACTCCCACAGAAGACATTACTGAAATAGCTAGCATATTGGCAGTGTTATTATGATTATTATTGTTATTCATAGAAGTGGTAGAGAAGTAGAAGTAGTATTGGTAGTAGCAGAAGTAGTTATATTAGTGAAAGGAGTAGTATGATATAAATTATACTAATAATTAATAATAATATGAATATATGTAAGGTAATGTGTAAATTGTCTATGGGTTATAAGTACCTAAAATACATAATAATATTAATAGTGATGTAACATATTAATAATAGGGCTGTTACTGATCAAAATTTTTGTGTTTGATTAATCGTTTTGTTTTTTAATCGATTAATCGACTAATTTCGATTAATTATAACGCACATACAGATCCAACTACTTTTAGCTGATCTCCTTGCAGGCTGATTCCCAGTGCAGCTACCAACAACTGGGAAAATGTATAGCAGGATACAAAAAACATACAAAGGCAGCGCTCGATGGGAATAGCATTAAAACTTTTATAGTCTTCAAGTAGGTAACCAAATAAATATTGCACTGGAGATAAAATCGATGTAGCTACATAAACTGTAAAAATGGTGTGAGTAATACCAAATGGTACCAAAAGCAGTCATAAAAACATGTAGCTAAGTATGATACTGGTATAAAAATGTGTACAACAATACCACTGCTGAATCCAAATGAGGAGAGGTTAACATCAGTCAGTCGACATGTAGATGTCCCATGAAGGGAACTATAACAACTCCCAATGGATGGCTGTAGAATACCAGGTCTATAGAGGGAAGTTATAAAGGGAAGTGTAACAGCCCTTGTGTGTGGCAGATAGTAAGGTCCAGCCGGCATGCAGATATGAAGGCAAAGGAGCCCTTCAGATGGACACGGCAAGCCCCGCCGGTGTCCGTGACGTTACCGGATCTCCGACGGAACTCCCTAAAGGCCCAGAAGCCGGCGGAGAGGTGAGTACCAATCAAAAGAATTTTAATCGATCAAAAAGATTTTGATCGATCAAAAAAATTAAAGATTAATCGATTAATTAAAAGTTCATTTGCACAGCCCTAATTAATAATAGTAATTATTATTGTTATTATTACTTGTCAGTAGCTTACATGTAGCTACAAAATGTCTAGAATATATTGCAAAGAGAAGCTCAGGTGGAAGGTTAAAGAAAGTGGACATCTAAAGGACAATATTAAATTGGGAAGGAATGCTTATAGTTAAAAGTTAAAGCACAAAAAAAAAGCAAAAAAAAAAAAACACCACACAACACTAGTAATAAATGGTTGATAAAACTCTGCTATGGAATGTATGCACTGGCAGCACATTGCTATGGCTACTGTAGAAGTCATATAAAATAATTAAGATGTTTTTAGTCTAATCCTCCAAAGATTGCTGTCACATGATGGGAACACCAGGACTGTTCCGTTTTTTTGGCAGGCTTCTCAGAGAACTGTATCGATAGCTTTGAAGTTCTTTTTCGAAATGTCATGTGAATAAGATATTTATGATTATTCAGAATACTTTGTCTTTTCAAATTATTTTCTCTTTTAAATCACTTTTGAAGCAGAAGATATGAGATTTGTGCTCATGTCAAAGGAAAAGTTTTGGTAAATGTTAAAGTATTAGGCTAATCTTCTGTCAAGAACTGTGTTAATGAATGTAGAGTGTAAAAACTTATAATAGTCTAACCAATTTTATTTGTATAATCAGTTTATAAACCTCAGAAGCAAAGTTTGGTCTTATGAACAATTGCTTTTTATTGATCTGCTCTGTTTTTGCTTCACAGCGGAAAGTGGCTGGAGTAGAGAAAAAAGCTCATATAGAGGTCATTGATCTTAGACCCTATTCACACTTGAGTTTTTCTACTCCCTACATACCTGACTCTACTTTAAAACGGAGTTCCAGGCAAAATTAGAACTTAGTCTCAAGCAAATGAACACCCCACCCCCTCTTTTTTTCCTTTTTTGGTACCTTTTGGCAAGTTTTCTTCGAGACTTCCATTTAATGCTGCCGGGGCGAAGGTATGTCACTTGCACGACCCTCATCCTTCCTCCCCCCATTGCCAATGTCACTTGCACGACCCTCATCCTTCCTCCCCCCATTGCCATTTGGGACCTATGTGTCCACCAGAAGACGACGGAATCATTCAGAAGCACTGCGACACGTGCATGTGCAGTAGGAAACGGCTGTGAAGCCTGAAGACTACCCGTTTCCCTTACTTGCAATGCCGGTGCCTGCACCTGAAGTTGATAGACAGATCGGCTTGGGGTGACCACATCGCAGGTTCCCTGGACAGCTAATGCTGTGTATACACGATCAGGCTTTTGCCCGGCCAAATCGCATCAGAATTCCGATGGAATTCCATCGGAAAAAGATAGAACATGTTCTATATCTAAACTCCGATGGTATACATCGGTATTTCCGATGAAAAAACTCAGATGGGACTACACACGATTGGAAAATTCGATGGAAAAAGTCCATCAGAATGTGTACAGGGCATAAGTGTCCTTATATTAAAAGTCAGCAGCTACAGTATTTGTGTTTAGCTGCTGACTTTAATTTTATTTTTTTCCCCCCAAGGCTGGAACACCGCTTTAACATGCAGAATTCCATTCTGTCTAATAGTCCTTGTTCCCACTTGTATACTCAGTCACTCTACTGTACATCCTATGCTCAAAATTATACAGGAGTGTTTTTTTGTGGAGTGTATTCAGGTTTTTTGAGCCTAATAGATTTCAATAGAAAATTAATGCACATTACACATTTTTACATCTGAGGAAGCCATTTCTCCTAAAGAATTGCTCTCCTCCCATTGCCCAGCTCAGGAAGCAAATTGCTGATGCTTTAAACATTGCAAACACACTTATAAAACATCTATTATACAACTGTAGAACGTTTGTAAAACATCAAAAAAATTCAAATGCTAGAGACGTCACCTGAAATACGCTCTGCTCATGTGTGAATGCAGGCTTGGGGTTCTTACAAAAAGCCACCTGCCATCATAGGAAATGTGTGCATGTTTGAATTTCCTGCTTTTCTTCTGTAAAATCAGGACTTGGATTTAAAAGTTCCTCTGAATAGAGGCTGAAGAGCTGTGACGTGTAAGCATTATTCTACTTCTGCCTGCCCCCGAGACCTTCTGAATCCGAAGCACCCAAAGCTGGCCATACATTATACAATTTTCTTATTTATTTTCCTTGTGATTTACCATCAACTATGTACAGGCATACCCCACGTTTAAGTACACAATGGGGTTTATTTACTAAAGCTGGAAGGCCCAAAATCAGGCTCACTTCTGCATAAAAACCAATGAGCTTCCAGGTCTCATTACCAAAGCTTAATTGAACAAGCTGGGGTTAGAATCTTATTGGTTTCAATGCAGAAGTGGGCCTGATTTTGCACTTTCCAGCAAATAAACCACATTGTGTACTTAAAAGTGGGGTATGCCTGTAGTTCCAATACCTGCCTTATTGCATACAAATTGAAAGTGTTTAGGTTTGACCTCATCTAAAGGAAAATTATTCAAGATAATTGTTTAATGTATGGTCAGCCTAGAGCAGGGGTGCCCAACCAGTGGCCCGGGGGCCACATGTGGCCAGTGGAGTCCTCTGATGTGGCCTGGGACCTCCTGCTCTGGGATGGAATAGAATAGAATACTGTTATTAAAGGTAAGTTTATTACTAATATCACAGTGTATTTATGGGCATATCTGTTCTGCAGTGGTTATTGGGCTGCTTTCAAACTGATCCACAGGTGCAGAGAAGTGCACCTGCGGGTTACCTGCACTGAGCCATAGACTTCTATTACCTGCGAGTTTGGTGTGCTGAGAGTAGTGGGGGCTCTATATAGCCGAGTGGGCTGCCATCCACCCGCTCCTCTCATTGTGGCTCGCGACCAGTTACCAAGTAGCTCAAGTGGCCCTTGCTCTTCAAAAGGTTGGGCACCCCTGGCCTAGAGCCACTTGACTTAAAGTTTTTTTTAACAGTCCCACAATTCCTTGCCACACTTGACAGCATTTTTTTTGTTTTGTATACTCTACGACCCTGACTGCTAAGTGCTAAAGCTGTGGGGTTCTGTAATCTTTCTGTTCTTTGAAATTTAGGAAATCCTATCGGAGGGAATGTGTCTCAGACATTTGTCTGAAAATACATTTGTATATAAGGATACACAGAAACAGATTTGAATAGAAGTATGAATAACACTTTTATAAGAAATGTAAACAGCTGGATAGCTTTGTGTTATGCTGATAAGGTTATTTAGAAGCTGGGAGACATTGGGGGTTATTTACGAAAGGCAAATCCACTTTGCACTACAAGTGCAAAGTGCACCTGGAAGTGCAGTCACTGTAGATCCGAGGGGGACATGCAAGGAGAAAAAAAAAAAAAAAAGGATTTTAGCTTGCACATGATTGGATGATAAAATCAGCAGAGCTTCCCATCATTTTAGATCTACCCCTCAGATTTACAGCGACTGTAGTTCCAAGTGCACTTTCAGTGCAATTTCAAGTGCACTTTGCACTTGTAGTGCAAAGTGGATTTGCCTTTCGTATTTAACCCCCTGTGTGTGTTATCATCATGAATCCTAGTTCCAAGACTCATCCTCAGACAACCTAAATTAGGCTAAGTATAAAACTTTCACAAGCAATCCACATGAATATTATTAATGTTAAATATTTAGATTTTTGCATTAGGACCATTTATGCATAGCCCTTTTTAAATATAAAACCTCAAGAAAAATTATAGTAAATTTACAGTGGATGCCTAAATGTAATTGAGTACAATCTTATTAAACACTTGGAACATTTTGAGGGTTGAATTTGCTTTGTAGTAAACCCGTGCTGAATGTATAGTTCTAAGGTAACGCATAAGGTTTAGCTACATCATGCTGTGGAAGAATTCAGCATATTCCACTACCTAAGATGTTCTAGAGAAAGGGGGGTGTCCGGTGAATAAAGGATTTATGCTTTTCACAATGAAGAGTTAAAGTAAAATAATCCTCCCTAACCAAAATTACATTCGCTTTAATCCCATGCTTGGAATTTACCAAGTAGTCAATAAATATTCTGTGCAGTATGTTTTCATGATTACTGTAAAAGTGTTAAATCTGGTAAAAAAATACTTTAAACAGGTTTATGGTTAAGTTCTCCATTTTTAACTGAAATTGGGGGTTCTGCTTCAAAATAATCTATGCTTTAACACTGACCAGTTTTTGCTTCATTTCATGCAACAATGAGAACTTTTGTCCTGCATCTAGTTATTTTCCATGATAGACTGAGTCCATCCATTAATATAGCTCACACATACCTGCATGTGCAAGTGTGAATCCAGTTTATATTGACAGTAAGGGGTCATTTACATGGATGGTAAAAGCTGGAGGTCCCCCGGACCACTCACTTAAACAGAAATTCAGCCGCTCAGGGCTGTACCCATTGTGCGGCGGCAGCAAAAATCAAAAGGCATGTTGCATTCAGTGGGTGGTACTGCTGTCAAACTTGATCTATTCCTATGAATGAGGCTGAGCCGCAACCGCCCTGACCTATTGAGCAAATGTACAGAGCATGTGCTGGATGTCCTAGGACAAAAAAAAAAATTGGATTTTTGCTTGCACACAATTAGATGATATAAGTTAACACAGCTTTACTTTACCCACTAAGCCAGGGGTCTTCAAACAACGGCCCTCCAGTTGTTCAGGATCTATAATTCCCATCATGCCTAGTCATGTCTGTGAATGTCAGGCCTCGTACACACGACCGAGAATCTCGTCGTAAAAGAAACATTGTTTTCCATGACGGGGTTCTTGTCAGGTTTGTAGAGAATCTTGACAAGCTTTCTTTGCGTACACACTGTCAAGACAAAATCTCGTCGTTCTCAAACGCGGTGACTTACAATACGTACGACGGCACTATGAAGGGGAAGTTCGATTCCACTGGCACAACCCTTGGGGCTGCTTTTGCTAATCTCATGTTACTGCGTGTTAGTAAAAGTTTGATAAGAGACGATTCACGCTTTTCAGTCTGTTACAGGGTGACAAATGTGCTATCTCCATTACGAATGCTACTTTTACCGAAGGTGCACTCCCGTCTCATACTTTATTCTGAGCATGCGCGGGTTTCTAATCATACACACAAACACGTTTCTCATCGTAAACCAGCCCGACGAGAAACACGACAAGGAAATTGAGACTCCCGACGAGTTCACTTTTTTTCTCGTCGAGATCCACGACAGTTTTCTTGACGAAAAACATACACACAACCACTTTCCTTGGCAAAAATGCTCTGCCAGATTTTGCAAAGGAAAACGGTCGTGTGTATGGGACCTCAGAGTTTTACAATGCCTCATGGGATGTGTAGTTTCGCAACAGCTGGAGGGTCGTAGTTTGAGGATCCCTATACTTAGCAAAGTGAAGCTTTGTATACTAATTGAGTAGCCTATAATTCTTTAGTAAATCGACCACAATGTACTGTAAGAATAAACCGGTAGTTGTTGTTAAACATTTTAAAGATCTTTTTCAAAGTGATAAAATATATTCTTCTCTTCTAGGTCCCCAGTTACTATGGATCTCTAAAAAAAAAAAAAATATTGTGAGTGACACTTTAGAAGTGAAAGAAGCAGTGAACATTTTTACAACACTTCTTTACCAAAATTGACTTTGGTGATAGAAAGTGGTTCTTGAGGACTTCAAATCTTAATACCTTAAGCAAACTCAGAAACTGTCTCATTACTTCAGATGCCTAAGAACAGTAAAGTAACAAAGAGAGAGCTGGATGATGATGTTGTGGAATCAGTTAAAGATTTGCTATCCAATGAGGATTCATGTGAAGAAAGTTTCAAAAAGAGTGAGTTAATGGTCCAAGATGAGATAGACAAAGACCAAGACATTGAAGAAGGTTCCGATATTGAAGATGAGAGACCTGCATGGAACAGCAAACTCCAGTACATTCTTGCACAAGTGGGATTTTCAGTTGGCTTGGGAAATGTGTGGAGATTCCCATATCTATGCCAGAAAAATGGAGGAGGTAAGAAACTGGGTTTGGGTTACATTTTACTTTGTTTTTTTTCCTTTTTAAAGTTCCCACATTTTTTAATCAGTTTTTTTATATTTCATATACTGTGTGTGTGTTATACAGGCATATCCCACTTTTAAGTACACAATGGGGTTTATTTACTAAAGCTAGAAAGTGCAAAATCTGGCTGACTTCTGCATAAAAACCAATGCGCTTCCAGGTTTTATTACCAAAGATTAATTGAAGAAGCCGGGGTTAGAAGCTCATTGCTTTCTATGCAGAAGTGAGCCTGATTTTGCACTTTAAAAGTGGGATATGCCTGTGTGTGTGTGTGTGTGTGTGTGTGTATTTGTGTGTGTGTATGTGTATATATATGTATGTGTGTGTATATACATATATATATATATATATATATATATCTCAGGCACTGGCTGGCAGGATTGTGGATGGTGGAAACTGAAACTATGGTAATTCCTGCAGGGAGGAACAGTTTAATAGTGGAAAGGGAATATCCGGCAATAGAGTGAATGAGAAATTATCTTTTGGGCAATTCATTCCAGACCATTCACCTCTACAGGGGATGCCTTGGAATAAAGGAAACAATGCAATAGTCACAAGATGATTTCTGCCTCTACAAAAACACAGTCCAAAGACCCAACAAAAGAATGGCGATGAACTGTCACATGCCCACTGTATGTTGGCAATATGTGTTCCCTCCCACATGTCTGAGCATAGAGCAGTGGTTCTCAACCTGGGGGTCGGGACCCCCTCGGGGGTCAAATAATGATTTGCCAGGGGTCACCAAATCCTGGGCTGTTCCTGAAGCCCGCACTGTTCTCCCAGGAAGGGAGATGATAAGAGGGGGAGGAACAAAGAAAAAGGGAGAGAAAGGAAAAAAATAGAGAGCAAGAAAGACAGTTAGAGGGAAAGATGGGGGGGAAAAAAAACAAGGAATTAGGATAAAGAGAGATAAAAGGGAAAAAAAAGAGAACAAAGAGAGTGGTACATCCTAAAATGTACCATAAGGCGTTTTTTAATATTGTACGATTGGAAGGCACTCAGGGAGCGCTAAATGTCCGCGGGTTAGGGGCGCAAATTACTTGTCTTGCCTTGGGTGTTTTCAACCCACGCTATGAAAATAATTTTACTGTTAGGGGTCCCCACAACTTTGGGAATTTTATCAAGGGGTCACGGCACTAAAAGGTTGAGAACCACTGGCATAGAGGAAGGGAAAGAGAGATTGGGTGGCAGTATTCTGGAAAAAGTGTATATGCCACCCAGGTTTCACACATAGTGAGGGGTTTCAGAGTTTATGGCTGTTAACCAAAATATGTATATTATAAGATTAGTGAGCTCTAACAGTACTAAATACAAACAGTAAGAAAGAAGAGACATATGACAATAGATCATTGCCAGGAATATATTCCATAATTGCCATTAAACTCTTTGTGAGGGTCTCATTCGTTATCCTAATTTCTAGCTTTAAAGTGGATGTAAACCCTTCATACACCCAGTGAAGTGAACAGCCTCAGATGATACACAGAGATTAACTAAATCTCCCTACATAGGTTGTATATGTATATCTGCTGTCTTCACATTTATATACTGTTTAGAAAGTTCAGATTTTGTTAGGAGATTTTCTCTTCCTGGTTAACAGAGTGTGATGTCTGGGCGTACAGCCAAGATAGCTAACATTGCTGATTGGAGGAAAAGCACACACCCCTTCTCATCATAGACAGGGACTCTCAGAGCTGTTTTGTAATAGGAGCTGCTCTCTGCTAATCTATTTTAGCAACCTCCTTTGACAAAAGATTCAGGCTGCCTTTGTCTAAAAAGTAAAAAAATATGTCAGTAGTTCTCAGGCTGATAACAGAGGAACCATTCAGAAGAGAGCTATAAGACGTAGCTCATTGAAAAGAGATAGCAAAATTAGGTATGTAAGTTCCCGTCTTTTTTGGAGGGAACAATAAGTATTTATGAAAGAATGGTCACCCTCATTGCATATCTTTATGAGTGATCCTTTGAAGTGGATATGTTTTAAAGCAAAGAGATTTCAGTCCCACTGTTTAGATAAATTAACCCGGCCCTAAATTGTCTGCGATAAGCCTTCTCACATACAGTATGACTGACTGGTAAATAAGGCCCCTTTCACATTGAGGCGTTTTTCATGTGGTACATCGCTAAAAATAGCGCTGCTATACCGCATGAAAAAAACCTGCCCTGTAGTGTTCAATGTGAAAGCCTGAAGGCTTTCAAACTGAAGCGGTGCGCTAGCAGGACCGCTCCAAAACTCCTGCTAGCCAGAATCTTTACTGCGGTATAGGAGCGGTGTGTTCACCGCTCCTATACTGCGCCTTCCCATTGAAATTAATGGGAAACCGCGGTAATAACGCCCGCAATGCGCCTCTACAGAGGTGCATTGCGGGCGGTATTAACCCTTTTTCGGCCGCTTGCGGGGGTTAAAACAGCACCGCCAGAGGCCGAATACCGCGGTAAATACGACGGTATAGCAGCGCTAAAAATCGCACTGCTATACCGCCACCGCGGCTCTATCCCCAATGTAAAAGCAGCCTTATAGAAGATTTTCTTTGGCAGCTTACATTTGGATGAAAGCATTCTCAACTATTTTAGGTGACCTATAAGAAGAGGTATTGCGCATCTACATTGACACACCTTTAACTAAAATACACTCATAATTACACTCATAATTACAATATTATCTACATCTGTTACTGAAGATTTCAAATAAACTCATAATGTAACATAAAAAAAAACTATAGGTACAGCGCTAGAAATTATGATATATATATATGTGAAAAATAACAAATTAGTGAAAAAGACTTATAAATAAAGTGAAAATGGTGTGGTTATAGGAAGTGAGAATCGAAAGTGATCCAATTAATAAAGTCCATAATGTGTGAAATTTGAACATAAAAATCTTCTTCCACCAAACGACACCCAGTGAATAAGGTTGGCTCCTTACCACAAGAATAGACCGTATGAAAACCGGTCAGATGAGCATGGGGATGATTACAGTCTTCCCAGACCAACTTCTCCAAAGCAACAAACAGAACAATTGATGGTTCCACAACGTTGTTTAAAGTAAACCATGGGGATGTTTCAGAGGCTCATGGGAGAAAAAACAAAAGGACCCATAGTGTAATATGCAAAGATAGCGGGTTTATTGAACAAAGATAAATGGAGATGCACTCACATTTCAGTTGAGAAAACTGCGCGGTATATTAGTTTAAAGTTGCGGCGTCTCCTCTGTTCCGTGTTGGGGCTCCGTACTGTGTTGTCCGTATCCGGTGGACGTGATGACGCACCACTGCATAATGTAACATAGCTCATGTGGAAAATCTTAAAGTGGTTGTTAATGCACAAGGTTAAATTGACATTATCCTCTTGGTTGATTTGTGTAATGTCTCCCTGTGACTGTGCTGAATAAAAAATTAAGCTATATACAGTAAAACCTTGTACACAAGATCAGACCAAAATCCCCGCGGACAGACAACGCGGTGACGTGGCGGTGACGTTGACGCCACGACGTCCGCAAACAAGGAAGTAAAATGCTTCCATGCATGCGTCGAATCCATTCGACGCATGCGGGGGATTTCGGTCCGCTGGTTAGGCGTACTAACCAGCGGACATGTCCGACGGACAGGTTTCCAGCGGACAAGTTTTAAAGCATGTTTTAAAACTTTTGTCCACTGGAACCCTGTCCGCTAGACCGTACACACGATCGGACATGTCAGCGGAAACTGGTCGTAGACCAGTTTCATCGGACACGTTTGATCGTGTGTACGCAGCCTTAGAGGCGTCTCTCTCCTCTTTTATACTGTGTAGCTCCTGCTGGATTTTGCTTCTAATCCCCTTGGGGAGGCTTCCATTTGTGGATGGATATTTTATGGTTACACAACTTATTATATTGCTTAGTTTTCATTATTTCTAATGGAAGAATTTGCTTTAATATACAAGTGCTTTGGATTACAAGCATGCTTCCGAATTATACTCGCAATCCAAGGTTTTGTTGTACCTGTTTACAGAGCGCAAATCGGTGCTCACGTGACCCACCAGCTCTCTCCTCTCTTGGCCTGACAGCTGCAGCAGGCGGGGGCCGAGGAACCGCCGCTCATGTCAATCATGAGGGGAGAAGGAGAGAGGCAGTCACTGCCTGCTGCAGCTGCCACGCGATAAAGAAAAGATTTACAGGACTACTAAGCATTCCTTTTAAAATCAAATATGCATGTTGTAATCACTTATTTAAGCAGCAATATATATTGCCAGAAAAACGAGTCCATGCCAATACTTTAAAGCAATTACTAGCTAAAAAAATAAATATCCGTTGTGGATGTTTAAAAGACAATTACTGCATAATGAAAGCTTAGTGCACACAGGTCGAATGTCAGCCTGCATGGGCCGGTTCAGTAGAAACTGGCCAGCATTTGGCCCGTGTTTAAAAGGGTTGTATGGCTTTGGGTTTTAAAAAAAATATATAAACAAAAATGTCACACTTACCTCCACTGTGCAGAGTTTTGGCCCCAATCCTGGTCTTCTGGGGTCCCTAGGCGGCTGTCTCTGCTCCTCCCCGCAAGCGCTAACCCCCTTCATGGGAAGCTCTTTACCAAGGAGGTTAGCTTGCAGGCACGCTCCCGTGATACAGCCGGTGGCTATAGCCGCCCACTGTATCACTCGGCCCTGCCCCTGGTGTGCCGCGTCATTGGATGTGACTGACAGCAGCGTGAGCCAATGGCTGCTATCAATCTTCAATGAGTTGCCGCCTCTTAGGTAAGTAAAACTGGGGGGGGGGGGGTCTGGAGGACAAGAGAAGGTGTTGCTTTATTGTACATCACGGGACACAGAGCGCATAGCCATTACACTTGGGTTATATGGGTACCTTCAGGTGTGGACACTGGTGTAATCAATTTCACAGGAAGTTTCCTCCCTATATAACCCCCTCCCACTGGGAGTGCTTCAGTTTTTTCGCCAGTGTCTTAGGTGTTGGTCACGTCTAGCTGTCCCTCGGAGGTCTCGGGACCCAGGATAGCTAGCCGGATCCGTCCGAAGTGCTTCAAAGCCAAGGTGTACGGTACCCGGGCCCTGCTGGAGTGGGGTTTTGCCTATAATGCCTCTCCTTGGAGGGCTGGATTCTGGGCTCCAGTGCCTTAGTCTCTTCCAAGAACTAAACGCTACTGATGCCAGGATGCTATATAGGTCCAGGGGTGTGGGTTCCTTAACACAGGACCCCGGTCCCTGAAGGTCCAAGACAATACCCACGGAGATGGGGGAAGGCTGGGCCTCTTGCAGTTTGCAATACCCTGCGGCGTGGAGCAGGTAAGAGGGAACCTGCGGGACTTGGTTCGACAGTAGGTATCCCCCTGGGGGTTCTGGGTTGGCTAATGGTATGCTTGTGCATCAGCCACTATCTCCACTATGTCTGTTGAGGCAGGATGGGATGTACTAATGTTTACCCAGATAACATGTAGATATATATATGCTTTTAAAAGATATGTATTTTGCTACTCCCCCCAGATTTGCCTGTTAGCATGATACTGCAGCCCCACGTGTATAGAGAGGAAGGGCTGACAAAACTCCTGTTCCTAGGAAGCCTAGGGAGACAGCTTCCTCTATGTGTGCACTACAAAGATAGTGGCTTACCAGGTGTCTGTGTTCTAGCGCTGGTCCGGGCTTCTCCTCTGCTCTCTGCTTCCTCCATGTTGGTTTCAGCGTGGGGGGGGGGCGGGCCAGCAGCGTCAGTCTCAGATAAAGCAAAAAAAGCATTTCCTGGCTGGTCATTCCCTCCTGAGAGCAGTGGAGAGTGAGGACATAGAGCGCGCAGCTGAGCCAGTTCTGGCTAACAGTGACACCCAGTGGTGGTTTGTGGATCTTCAGGTCTGGACTTAAAAGTCCACACTGACAAAAAAAAATATTTTTTTGCTTAAAGGGACTCAGCCTTAGATCCGGCAGTATCTGAGTCGGTGCAACCTTGGACTCCAGCTAACGGGCATTGGTGTGGCAATACTCACAGGACTTTCCTCTGTATTGCCGCCTTCTCAGGCGTATGAAAATTTTGAAAAGATTTTACATAGCCTGTCCTTATTAATGTTTCACTTCTAGCTACAACAGTTGGGTGTTGGCTGTAGGGGTGTCTCAAGGTTGTGCAATGGCTCCCAAGGGATCAGGACCAGCTAAGGCTGCAAAAGGTGCCAAAAAAGTAAAGGGGTCTCCAACGGGGTCAGAGGATTTGGGCCAGGCTCCAGTGGTCCCACCCTCACCAGATGGACCACCGAACAGCATCGTGCAGGAGCCATTGAGGGTGCTAGGGGCAGAGGCGGCCCCCAATCAACCCATTCCCGTTTATGTTACGGAAGAAATGCTAGAATCCACCCTGGGTGGGCTAGAGAAAAGGTTAACTGCTTTAATTGCCCGCTCTTTGCCGGGTGGCAAACGGGCTAGATCCCCGTCACCTAGAACGGTGTGTTCAGATGCAGAGGTCCTCTCTTCGGAGGAATTGGACCCACAGGGGGATCAAGCGGACCTGAGTCCTGACGGGTCAGACATTGAAGATTCCACTATAGATGAATTTTTTTCGGCTTCTCAAGCAGAGAGCCTGTGGATCCAGTCTCTGACGGATATGGTTCGCACTGCTTTTAAACTTCCAGTGTCAGAACAAGTAGCCCCCGCGGTATCCTCTTTAGGTTCCTTGAAGGCACCATTGGGTGGTGCATCTTTCCCGGTTCACCCCCTTCTGGAGAGCGTGATTTTTCAGGATTGGGCTCGACCTGATAGGATTTTTTTCCCTCCTAAAAGGTTTACCATTCTCTATCCTATGGAAGAAGAATTTGCAAAGAAATGGGCACTCCCTACCGTGGACGCAGCCATTTCCTGCGTAAATAAATCCCTGACCTGTCCGGTGGAAAATGTCCAGGTTTTTAAAGATCCAGTCGACAAAAAATTGGAGACCCTACTGAAGGCTTCTTTTACCACAGTAGGTGCCGTGGTTCAGCCAGCAGTGGCAGCCATTGGCGTTTGTCAGGCTTTAAAGGATCAGACTAAACAGATATTAAGGGACATACCGGCTCAGCAAGCTCGTGAATTGGCTGACCTCCCAAGAGCTCTCTGCTTTGCAGTAGATGCTATTAAGGACTCCGTTCAACAGGCGTCTCGTTTATCTCTGCTGTTGGTTCATATGTG
This sequence comes from Rana kukunoris, assembly GCA_029574335.1. Lineage (NCBI taxonomy): Eukaryota > Metazoa > Chordata > Amphibia > Anura > Ranidae > Rana > Rana kukunoris. Next base: position 230,079,589 of record CM056051.1, read on the forward strand.
TCGCCTTTTGTGGCTAAAAAACTGGTCAGCAGAGGCACCCTGCAAAAAGCTTTTAGCAGGATTTCCCTTTTATGGTGGGAGACTATTCGGTGAAGACCTAGATAAATATATCCAGACCATATCAGGTGGTAAAAGTTCTTTCTTGCCCATCAAGAAAAGATCACGTGGGCCCGCATTTAAGCGACAGGCCTTCGCAGGCTCGGCCCCTTCAACTTCCCGTCAGTATCGACGGCCTCCCGGGCGTTCGGCATTTAATAGCCGCCCACAAGGACAAGCCACGACAGGCAAGAGGCCATGGTCTCGCAAGCCGGTTAAACCAGTCCTTAAGTCAGATTCATGAAGGGGCGCCCCCACTCTCTTGGGTGGGGGGAAGGCTTCGGTTCTTCTCCGAAGTGTGGAAGACCAGAATTCCCGACTCTTGGGTAAGATCCGTGGTAACCACGGGCTACAAGCTAGAGTTTCGGGAAGTCCCCCCTCCTCATTTTTAGGGGTCAAGTCTTCCAAGCGACCCATTAAAGAGGGCCTCTCTTGCAAAAGCATTGGATCGTCTCTTACTCCAAGGAGTAATCGTAGAAGTACCAACCCAGGAATGGGGTCTGGGATTCTACTCCAACCTTTTCATAATACCAAAGCCCAATGGCGACGTCAGGCCTATCTTGGACCTCAAACGCCTAAATCGCTTTCTAAACATTCAGACCTTTCGTATGGAGCCCATACGTTCGGTGGCAGCCAGCCTACATCAAGACGACTTTCTAGCATCTATAGACATAAAAGATGCGTATCTGCACGTGCCGATCTACCCGGCACATCACAGGTTTCTTCGGTTTATGATAGATCACCGCCATTACCAGTTCGTAGCCCTCCCTTTCGGGTTGGCAACAGCTCCGCGGGTATTCACAAAGGTGTTAGCCCCGGTGCTAGCCGTCCTAAGGACAGAAGGCATTTTAGTCTTGGCATACTTGGACGATCTTCTGGTTATCGACAGCTCAGCCTCCAACCTCAATCAAGCAGTTCAAATGATCTTAGGCAAGAAGAGGCCGACTATTCGCCTATGTATGCGACTGCTGGGGAAGATGGTGGCCGCCTTCGAGGCTGTGCCCTACGCCCAGATCCATACCAGATATCTTCAGGCAGCCATTCTCTCTGCTTGGAACAAGTCCATTCAGGCATTAGATCGCCCGTTAGTGCTCTCCCCGAAGGTCCGGCGCAGCCTGTCTTGGTGGCTGGTCTCTCAAAATTTGTCAAAAGGGAAATCCTTTTGCCCCATCTCGTGGAAGATAGTATCCACGGATGCCAGCCTGTTAGGTTGGGGGGCAGTTCTAGAAGAACAGACCCAGCAAGGGCTGTGGTCGGGGGCAGAGAAACTGCTTCCCATCAATATCTTGGAAATCAGAGCTGCTCGACTGGCCCTGATCGCCTGGACTCTCCCCCTTCAGGGTCTGCCAGTAAGGATACAGTCCGACAACGCCACTGCGGTGGCATACATAAACCACCAGGGGGGCACGAAGAGCCCAGCAGCCCAAAGAGAAGTAAACCTGATTTTCTCATGGGTCGAAGCCCATGTACCCTGCATCTCGGCGGTGTTCATCCCAGGGATAGACAATTCTCAAGCAGATTTTTTGAGTCGTCAACAGTTGCTCCCGGGGGAATGGTCGCTTCACCCCCAGGTATTCCAAGAGATTTGCCAAAGATTTGGAGTCCCAGACGTGGACATTATGGCAACGAGATCCAACAAAAAGTTGGACAAATTCATATCCCGAGCCAGGGATCCCTCGGCCTACGGGACCGATGCCTTGGTTTGCCCTTGGCACCAGTTTTCTCTTCTGTATGCGTTCCCTCCACTGCAGATGATTCCCTGCCTTCTACGGAGAATCCGGGTGGAGCGCAGGCCTGTGATCCTGGTGGCTCCAGCCTGGCCCAGGAGGGCTTGGTACGCACTCATCGTGAAGATGTCAGTCGGGGCGCCGTGGCCGCTCCCCCTGCGCCCAGATCTGCTGTCTCAAGGCCCAATCTGCCATCCTGCTTCACAGCAGCTAAATTTGACGGCTTGGCGGCTGAATCCCTAATTCTTAAAGGCAGAGGCCTCTCAGATCAGGTCATAGCTACGTTGATTCAGGCTAGGAAACCGGTCTCCAGAAATATTTATTACAGAGTCTGGAGAACCTATGTGGAGTGGTGCGAGTCTCAAAAATGGCATCCTCGAAAGTTTTTTATTGACAGGATCTTGCGATTCCTCCAGGTTGGCGTTGACAAAGGGTTGGCTCTTAGTACTCTAAAGGGGCAGGTGTCGGCTTTATCAATATGGTTTCAAAGACCCTTGGCCACCCATTCGCTTATGAAAACCTTCCTGCAGGGGGTCTTGCATGTGAATCCCCCTATTAGAGCTCCCCTCTGCCCCTGGAATTTAAATCTGGTCTTGTCAGCTTTACAAAGGCAGCCGTTTGAACCTCTGACAGAAATCCCTCTTGTGCTACTAACCCGAAAGTTAGTTTTTTTGGTGGCTATGGCTTCAGCCAGAAGGGTTTCCGAGCTGGCAGCCTTATCATGCAGGGAGCCATACCTTATTCTGCATAAGGACAGAGTTGTTCTGCGGCCTCAACCTTCTTTCCTTCCTAAGGTCATATCCAGTTTTCACTTGAATCAGGACCTAGTCCTACCTTCCTTCTTTCCTACTCCCCAGTCCAGAGAGGAAAGACGGCTTCATACTTTGGACGTGGTTCGAGCCATGAGGGTCTATCTCAAGGCTACAGAGAAGATTCGGAAAACAGATGTGCTTTTTGTTCTTCCGGATGGCCCCAAGAAGGGTCAGCCGGCTGCCAAGTCTTCCTTGGCTAGGTGGATTAAGCAGCTGATTTTTCAGGCCTATGGTCTGAAGCGCGTTCCACCTCCCTTATCAGTTAAAGCCCATTCTACGAGGGCCATGAGTGCCTCCTGGGCGGCACACCATCAGATTTCTATGGCACAGGTTTGCAAGGCGGCAACCTGGTCTTCCGTACATACGTTTACTAAATTTTATAGGTTGGACGTTGCAAAGAGTACGGACGCAGCTTTTGGGCAGGCGGTCCTACGGGCAGCAGTATAGAATCCTCTGGCCCGGTTCACGCCCCCTTGTTTTTCTGTTGGTGGAGCCATGTTTTCTCCTGACAATGTTTTTATTTGGCTATTCTTGGCCTTACGGTCTCCCTCCCTTCATAGAGCATTGCTTTAGGACATCCCAAGTGTAATGGCTATGCGCTCTGTGTCCCGTGATGTACGATAAAGAAAAAGGGATTTTTAATAAACAGCTTACCTGTAAAATCCTTTTCTTGAAGTACATCACGGGACACAGAGCTCCCACCCCTCTTTTGGGGAACATTGTGTAACCTCGGGAGAATTGCTTGCTACAAAACTGAAGCACTCCCAGTGGGAGGGGGTTATATAGGGAGGAAACTTCCTGTGAAATTGATTACACCAGTGTCCACACCTGAAGGTACCCATATAACCCAAGTGTAATGGCTATGCGCTCTGTGTCCCGTGATGTACTTCAAGAAAAGGATTTTACAGGTAAGCTGTTTATTAAAAATCCTTTTTTTTTCACCTTGATGCATAGGATGCATTAAGGTGAAAAAACACAAAGCTTTACAACCCCTTTAAGGCAGCTAGTTCAACAGAAGCTGGCCGAAGGCTATTGACTGAAAAAGGTCTGCCGACCGGCTCCTAGTGCCTAATAGCGCAGACCAGAGTGTTCTGGCAGAGGGGCCACCCGCCTGTCGGAACACGATAGCTCAGCAGGGGAGATCGCTGTACTAACATCAGATTGTTATAACCTCAGCTCCAACCTGAGCTGTCAGTTGTGTACAAGGCTTAAAGGGGTTGTAAAGGCTTGTTTTTATTTTCTAAATAGGTTCCTTTAAGCTAATGCATTGTTGGTTCACTAACCTTTTCCTTCGATTTCCCTTCAAATTTGTTTTTCTTTTGTTTTCTTTGTCTGAATTTCTCACTTCCTGTTTCTCCTCAGTAACCTGTCCTGGCTGACTAACCCCTAGCCAGAACAGTTTAGATGATGGGGGCAAGCTTACTGAGGAGAAACAGGAAGTGAGAAATTCAGACAAATTAAAAAACATTTAGAAGGGAAATCGAAGGAAACGGTAAGTAAACCAACAATGCACTAGCTTAAAGGAAACTAGTTAGAAAATAAAAAACAAATCTTTACAACCCCTTTTAAGGTTGGTATAGAAATGCACTGCTCAAGTGTGTGAACCTAACACATCAACAGGCAGATTGAAAAGAGCCTCTACATAGAAAGTTGTCAGGGCCTCTATTCTACTTCTACCATGTTTAAGTCACACGGCAGTATTTGCATTGAAGCTTCTGTACACATTCAGGGGGTTATTTACGAAAGGCAAGTTTCAAGTGACTTGAAAGTGCACTTTCAAGTGCAGTCGCTGTAGATCTGAGGGGCACATGCAAGGAAATAAAAAAAACAGCATTTTAGCTTGCACATGATTGGATGATAAATCGTCAGAGCTTCTCCTCATTTGAGAGCTTCCTCTCAAATCTACAGCGACTGCACTTCCAAGTGCACTTGTAGTGCAGAGTGGATTTCCATTTAGTAAATCAACCCCTCAGTATTCATTCTAAAAAGCTAAGGGGATCAGATTTATATATGCATAGAAACATTTGCCTCTGCATTCCTCTCTGATTTAGTTTTACCTTGGTACAGAGGTGTGTGTCGTTAGAGCTAGGCCATGACCAATTGCCATTAGCGGGATCATTGGATGCACTTCATTGGTCATTAAGGACATTCCTATTAGATAGGGAGCAAGCAGATGAGGTTGGTTGTCAAAAGTTGGAAATGTCATGCCTCGTACACACGACCGGGTTTCTCGGCAGAAACCAGCAAGAAAACTGATTCTTGCCGAGATTCCCGTTCGTGTGTACGTTGGCATTCAGGTTTCTCGTCAGGAAATCTGGCCAGAATCTCGACAAGAAAAAAAAGAGAACCTGCTCTCTTTTTTTGTCGTTGAGATTCTTGTCGGCCTTTTTCCCGACGAGAAACCCACGCATGCTCGAAATGACTTTGACGCATGCGTGGAAGCTTCCACGGCATAGGTAGGGTGAAGCAAGATGGCGGCGAAGGCATCGAATGTGACGAGCGCATGCTCGTCATAAGCGATGACATCACCACGTTCTTTCCTTTTCAAGAGAACTGCGGTTCTTTTGAAATGACAGTAAGTACACTCCGGCGCCAAGAGTTTCTTGCCAAGAATCTCGTCAGGGAAAACGACAGTTTTTTCCTGACGAGATTCTCGGACATGTGTACGAGGCCTCAGACTCCCGGAACAAATTGAAAGATTCGCTCAATAGAAGGGGTTTCTGGCTAAAAAAAGAGATCTACTTTTAGGAATTAGTTTTATTCATAAATCTATAAAATAGCTGAAAGGTTCACTTGAATTCTGTTAGTATAGCACAAGTACCATTATAGTTTTTGCTTTTATTGTTAGCGTAGTATTGTAGTTCCTCAGAAATAAAAAAAAACTGGTAAATATTTAGTAGTCTATATTCAGCTAATCAGTTATGAGGAGAATACTCTAAACGATATGATTGGTTCTTCTGTGTGGTTATATTTGTAGAAAATTAGATGATAATTCTTCCTTGTCTTTTCCATTAGCTATGACCTTGCGGGGACACAGATGAAGTTCTATTAAACTTAATGTATTCATTTTAGGTGCATACCTGGTGCCATATTTAATCCTCCTTCTGCTTATTGGAATTCCACTGTTTTTCTTGGAGCTGTCTGTAGGACAGAGGATACGAAGAGGAAGTATTGGTGTTTGGAATTACATTAGCCCTAAAATGGGTGGAATTGGATTTGCAAGCTGTATTGTAAGTCATCTTATGTGTGCACTCTTGCTAATATAGAACAGTATCAATAAATATGCAAGTACTTTCATTTCAACATAACTCAGACATGTCATGATTTGTCTCATTTGACCATTTACTGTATCTGATCTAAAATTTCGATACTTCTTTGGAGCTGTTGTTTTAAAGCCACCATTTGATACAATAGCGGAAATACTATTATGAAATTAAGGTCATTGCTTGCTAAAGTACAAGGCCGGATTCACACTTGTGCGGTGCCAATTTTCTGCTCTCTTATCTCTGCAAAGAGAGAAGACAACTGTTCAGCAGATCCATTGCATTTTTAACTGCAGATTAGCTGCGAATTTGGAGACCTGGGAAAGGGAAGGGGAGGGGGGAATTGTATTAAGGTGAATGAGAGAAATCCTGAAGAGAACTGCGAATCAGCTGCATACCCATAGAAAATAATGGGCCTGCATTCACACCTGAGCCACACCGCAAGTCATAAAATACGCACACGTTTTTTCGGCAATGCGCAGTGCGAATGCATCGCACATAGGTGAACCAGCCTCATTGAAAACGATGTATTTAGAATTGTTCTGTGTATTGGATGCGGTTTAAGCCGCACTCAATTTGCATACGTGTGAACCCGGCCTGATTGCTTTCATTGGTAGCAGTAAGATACTTTTAAAATGTGTTGTTTTTGTCTGATAACATTGATGTAAAAATCTGAATCTGCTGTATTTTTTATTTATTTTTTGTTTCATAAATGAATCTGCTGTATTATTTAAGCAGAAGCATCTGGCCAGTAGTTATTTTCCTGGAACGTATTTGCAAAAGCCATATGCTATGTAAATTGTGTAGTCTGATTTTTCACACGCATGAAGAACATTAAAACGGACTTAAAGCACATTCAATTATCAGAGTATATAATAGCTAACAAGGGGACCATATTAAACTTTCTAACACCAAGGCCTCGTACACACAACCGTTTTTCTCTGCAAAAACCAACAAGAAAACTGCTGGCAGAGCTTTCTTGCCGAGAAAAACGTTTGCGTGTACAAGGCTTTCAGGTTTCTCGCCAAGAAATCTGTCCATAATCTCAACGAGAAAAATAGAGAACCTGTGCTTTTTTTTTTTCTCGTCGCGATTTTTGTCAGCCTGTTTCCTGTTTCCCGACGAGTAAGGCCTCGTACACACGACCGGTTTCCTCGTGTGTACGTTTTTCATCAAGGAAACTGTCGAGGAACTCGATGAGCTAAAGAGAGAGCAAGTTCTCTTTTCCTTGACGGGAGTCAAATTGGCTAGCCGTGTTCCTCGTCTGGCTGCTTTTCGACGAGAAACTCAAGCGTGTGTATGCTAAGAAACCCGCGCACCTTCGGTAAAAGTAGCGTTTGTAATGGAAATGGCACATTTGTCACGCTGTAACAGACTGAAAAGTGCAAATGTCTCTTACCAAACTTTTTCCTAACACGCAGTAACATGAGATTAGCAAAAGCAGCCCCTGCTGTTGTATGTGTTGAAGTAACCGCGTTTGAGAACGAGGAGATTTGGTCTTTAACGTGTGTACGCAAAGCAAGCTTGTCGAGTTCCTCAACAAGCCTAACAGGGAACTCGACGAGGAAAACGATGTGTTTCGCCCGACGAGTTCCTCGGTCGTGTGTACGAGGCCTAACCCAAGAGTGTGTATACTTGCCTGTCTTTGTGGAAACCTGCGCATGCTCGAAATGACTTTGACACATGCGTGGTAGCTTCCACGGCATAGGTAGGGTAAAGCAAGATGGCGACGGCATTGAATGTGACGAGCGCATGCTCGTCGTACGCAATGACGTCACCGTGTTCTTGCCTTTCAAGAGAACCGCGGTTCTTTTCAAAAAGTCAGTGTGTACACTCGGGCGGCAAGAGATTCTTGCCAAGAATCTCGTCGGGAAAAACAACGTTTTTTTTCCTGGCGAGATTCTTGCCCGTGTGTATGATGCCTTAAGCTCTCAATGCTAACGGAATTTAATCATTTTTTGTTAAATGTTCATTTCTTTTAGATGGCTATATTAGTCTGAGTTAGCTAGCCTGATCCTCTTGTCTTCTATACTTTACAACCCTTAATTTGATCAGCAGCCTTACTGGCCGTTCGGAGCTCAGATATGGTCATTAATAAATTAAATGAAACCTGTCACCAGACGTATGAGGACTAAAATGGCTGGACTGTCTCAAAAATACTGCTTGTCTGGCTTAATGATGACTCTTTTTTTTTTTTCTCTTTTACAGGTTTGTTTGTTTGTGGCACTTTACTACAATGTCATCATTGGATGGAGTCTGTTTTATTTTTCGCAGTCCTTCCAGCATCCGCTCCCCTGGGATCAGTGCCCTTTGGTGAAAAATGGTTCTAACACCTGTGAGCTTTTAATATAATACTTATTTATAATTTTAATTCAGAAAAATTACAAATATAGCGACAGTAAAGTGTGTTAGGATTTAGATTAATGTTTTAAAAAACATATTGCACCAACAAAGTATTATGTTACAAAAGATTGGGGAATGGAGCAGTGCCTGACTGAACCCTCCAGTACAGTCTAATTAAGGGGCAGGGTGGTGTCTAGATATTATTTTAGATTTTGCAGAGCTCCTCGTTTTATCACTTTTAACCTAGGTGCTTCAGCATGTATTATAATGAAAAGAGAACCCCTAATAACTTCTCAGCAAAGATGAACAAACATATGCTGGCATCAATGTATTCATCTGTGTTTTGTTGCCAAAGCCAGCACTATAATGTTACACCATCCATTGTGCAAAGTCCAGCACTAGAGATATTAATTTACCTGGTTTAGGATGCAAGTTGACTTTTACTCTCTGTGAAACCTTCAGTCAAGAAGAGTTGACGACAGATGCACAGGAAGAGTTTTTAAAGGGGTTGTAAAGGTAAAAAAAAATAAAAATCCTAAATGGCTTCCTTTACCTTAGTGCTGTCCTCATTCACTTACCTCATCCTTTGATTTTGCTTTTAAATGTCCTTATTTCTTCTGAGAAATTCTCGCTTCCTGTTCTTTTGTCTGTAACTCCACACAGTAATGCAAGGCTTTCTCCCTGGTGTGGAGTGTCGTGCTCGCCCCCTCCCTTGGACTACGGAAGAGTCAAGACGCCCACTAACACACATCTCCTTTCTCTATCTGCAACATAGAGAGTGTCCTGCTCTCCTGTAGTCTAAGAGGGGGCGAGCACGACACTCCACACCAGGGAGAAAGCCTTGCATTACTGTGTGGAGTTACAGTCAGAAGAACAGAAAGTGAGGATTTCTCAGAAGAAATAAGGCCATTTAAAAGTAAAATCGAAGGATGAGGTAAGTAAAGGAGGACTGCACCGAGGTAAAGGAAGCTCTTTAGGAGAAAAAAAATTGTACCTTTACAACCCCTTTGAGCATATTTACTAGTCACTGCACTCTCATGTTTTCTCTGCGTAGCAAAGAGCAGTTATTTAGCTGCTGTAATGGCTTTTGGGCTTCATGCACACTGGCTTAAAAATCGCTGCTTCTACAGCAGTTTTGTGTTTTGCTGGTAGAAGAAGTTCAATGTTATCCTATCTGTCCATGAACATTAGGGCGATTACAGGCATATTTTTAGCTCAGCGTTTAGAGGCAGGCAAAAAAAGCCTTCTGGTTTACGTTTCTGATTGGAGCTTTCTGGTAGATTAAATGCTAAACTCTCCTAAGCTCACCTAAACTGTGTACAAAAACGCTCTATATAAGTGTTTTTTTCTTCCAAGGGAACTGCCTTTTTTTTACAAGCCCAGAGTGCATGGAGCCTATACATGGTTCAAATCTTGTCCGGTTCAGGAGGAACTGGTCAAAATTCGAACCGTTGATGGGCAAGCTGAATGTACCAAGTTGATCTATCAAATTGGGTAAAATCAACCTGCCAGATTCTCTTACGATTATCACTAGCGGCTGCTATAGCCAATAGCGCTAATCACTGTCTTCTGCCGAGCAATTGTCTTCTTCCCTGTCAGCACGGTCTGTGTTGATTGTGGGAATCATGTGAATTTCTCTCCTGTTACCCATGGTGCCCAAGGCTGTAAAGGCTACGAAACAAAATCTGGTCTTCCTCCAGGAGTAGCTTCTGTCACGGCCTATCTGGGACTCTAAAATTAACCCTGTATACCTAACATAGTCTACCTGGGGCTGTAAAAAAAAATCCAGCTGCGTTTTCTCGGCTACAAACTGGCAATACAGTTGAAGTTTAACAATTAAAATACATCTGTATCATGATTATAGAGTAATTGTGTGCAGCAACACTAAACCACAATGCTCAGCTGTGATGAAAAAGCATAGACTATGGGCCAGATTCAAAAAGGAATTACGCCGGTGTATCTACATATACACTGGCGTAATTCGAATTTCCCGCCGGCGTATCATTGTTTTCTATTCAGAAAACATGATACGCCGGATTTACGCTAAGATCCGACTGGCGCAATAATCTTACACCGTTGGATCTTAAATGTAATCTTCTGCCGGCCGCTAGGTGGCGTTTACGTCGATTTCTCATTTGACTATGCAAATGAGACAGATACGCCGATTCACAAACGTTTTTGCGCCGCCTCATCGTTTACGTTGTTTCCGTAAGCGCAAACTTACCCCTGCTATATGAGGGGTAAGTTTACGAAGATCCGTCGTATGCCATGTTAAGTATGGCGTCGGGACAGCGTCGTCTTTTTCCGTCGTTTTACTAAGTTGTTCGCGAATAGGTATTTGCGTAAATGACGCTCACGTCGGATTCAACAACGTTTTCCGACGTGAGTTGGAGCATGCGCACTGGGCTATTTTTACGGCCGGCGAATGCGCAGTTAGATCGGCGCGGGGGCACGCTTTATTTAAATACAAGCCACCCCCTTTGAATTAACGCGGCCTTACGCCGGGCCATTTACACTACGCCGCCGCAAATTACAGAGCAAGTGCTTTGTAGTGTACAGGGATGGACTGGCCATCGGGACTACAGGGAGTTTCCCGGTGGGCCGATGGCTCAGTGGGCCGTTTAAAAGAAAAAAAACATCTCTCAGACCCCTCTTCTATCTCTCAGCCCCCCCTCTGTCTCTCAGCCCCTCCTCTGTCTCTCCGACCCCTCCTCTGTCTCTCCGACCCCTCCTCTGTTTCTCAGACCCCTCCTCTGTCTCTCAGCCGATGGCTCAGTGGGCCATTTAAAAAAAAAACAATTTTTTTAAACGCCCCCCCCCCTCTGTCTCTCAGACCCCTCTTCTGTCTCTCAGCCCCCCTGTCTCTCAGACCCTCTATTCTGTCTGTCAGACCCCTCCTCTGTCTCTCAGACCCCTCCTCTGTCTCTCAGACCCCTCCTCTGTCTCTCAGCTCTCCTCCTCTGTCTCTCAGCTCTCCTCCTCTGTCTCTCAGCTCTCCTCCTCTGTCTCTCGGCTCTCCTCCTCTGTCTCTCGGCTCTCCTCCTCTGTCTCTCGGCTCTCCTCCTCTGTCTCTCGGCTCTCCTCCTCTGTCTCTCGGCTCTCCTCCTCTATCTCTCGGCTCTCCTCCTCTGTCTCTCAGCTCTCCTCCTCTGTCTCTCAGCTCTCCTCCTCTGTCTCTCAGCTCTCCTCCTCTGTCTCTCAGCTCTCCTCCTCTGTCTCTCAGCTCTCCTCCTCTGTCTCTCAGCTCTCCTCCTCTGTCTCTCAGCTCTCCTCTTCTGTCTCTCAGCTCTCCTCCTCTGTCTCTCAGCTCTCCTCCTCTGTCTCTCAGCTCTCCTCCTCTATCTCTCAGCTCTCTCTTTCTCTCTCTCTCTCTCTCTCTCTCTCTCTCTCTCTCTCTCATTCCCCTCTCTGTCACCTTCTCATGATATACAATAATTGATGTAGGGGCCTTTTGGTGGGCGTGATTTTTTTTTGGGGGGGGGGGGGGCAGCATTTTATTGAATTAAAGTGGGCCGGTCTGGATGAAGTCCAGGGCCAAATTTTTGTCCCAGTCCATCCCTGGTAGTGTAAATGGCATACACTACGCTGCCACCTTTCTTTCTGAATCTGGCCCTATGTGTCAAGTCCTGAGATCCAATACATCATTTGATGTTGTAAAAAGACTTGTGAGCTGATGAGGGAGGAATAGTTCAATGGAAAACTACAGTAACATTTTAATTTCAGAGTCTGCTGACCTCTCTTCTATCCACAGCACTGATCCCAAGGAATGTACTGATCATGCTGACAGCTATTCTGCTACCTGTTCTTGATTTATACATACTTTATTTTACCATGAACCTTGCCCTTCAAGCAAGGTCCACTTACAGTATTTAGTGTACTCCACTTCAAACTGTTGCTGCAAAAAAAGGGAAAACACCTGTGGGGGGAAGTTTTCCTGGACTTGTATATTGTAAGGGGTGATATCACAATTTTTCCAAAAAAAAAAAAAAGCCCTAGTAACGCTGAGTAGTCTAGATCTTGCAAGATGATAATATAATGGAGTGCATTAGACTCATCGTGATTTTGGCTACTCGACATTCCATGGGATCTCGCCAGTAGGATGGCGACTAGGGATGAGCCAAACTGCCCTGGGATCAGTTCAGACAGTGTTCTGTAAACTTCAAAGTGTTATGTGTCAAATCAATGGGAGGTGCATATGTCAAACCGAAAATGACAATTTTCTGGGTTCATAGGCAAAGGCTTGTGAAGGGGGTGGGCACTGCTCTGGGGATAATGCACAAGTGCAAAAAAGTGCAAATTCCATTTGGCCGGGCCAGTCATTTTTAAAATCGCCTGTAAATGACATTTCCCTTCTGGCTTCTCTTTTAAAAAAAATGCCAAATAGACCCCTCCAAAGGAACCCCAAAATATTTGGGAGATATATAGGGAAAAAGTTGGGGATAGTAGGAACATCATTGATCAAATATTGTTATGGCCGTAACTGGTCAATGCCATTGCTCAACTATGGACAGTGACCATGTTTGGGTGGTGATATCACTGCCATTCCTGCCCTTTTGCTGATGCGACTGGGATTCCTGGTAATGACAGCGGTTGCTAGAGATACAGTCATTGACAGTGAGAAGCTGTCATATATGAAAGGGGTAGAAATACCCCTTCTATATATGATACTGTATATATGAACATATATATTTGAGCCTCTATATGAACAGGAGCCAAACAGACACAGTACATTCTAAACCTAATGCCTAATAGTGATGGTACAAGCTAGGGTATGGTAAACATAATGGCTAACTTTTTCTCTTACAGATGTTATTCTATTTTGTTTTTTGCAGCATTTTAAGATGGGGAAGAGGTATAAAAATAAGCAGACCTTTCAAGTTTCGTCCTCAGAGAGAGGCGGCTAGGAGGATACCCTATACAAATTTTGCTATGGGTCCTCATGGTTTGTAATTATACCCCTAGTTAATAGGAAATGTTGAAAACCCTCTATACAAGTCTACAGTGCACCCTAGTTGCAATTGGTTTTCATATAAAAAAAATACTTACAGTATGTTTGTGGTCATCTACACAGTGATTTGCTGCATATCAATACTTGAAGTTAATGATGACTTTACTTTCATATTGGCTATTAATTTCACAAATATTTTATTATTCGTTTAGTTGTTGAGCCAGAATGTGAGAAAAGTTCTGCAACTACTTATTACTGGTACAGAGAAGCCTTAAATATATCCGACTCAATCACAGAAGGCGGAGGACTGAACTGGAAAATGACTCTTTGTTTACTTGCTGCTTGGATATTTGTATGCCTTGCCATGATTAAAGGCATTCAATCTTCTGGAAAGGTTAGTATATATTGGCATTTTAAATGCATACAAAGGATAACGTATACTGTGTGTGTATCGTAGATGTGTGCAACCTGTATCATTAGAGTGTGCACCCAAAAGCTCCAACACATACTACCGATCACTCATGATGAAAGGGAAGGGACCGGTAAGTTACATATTTACTGGCCCCTTCTCCCACTCATCTTAAAACATCCCAGCAGCAACAGCCAGAGGGAGAGGAGGGTAGGGAAGCCCTGCAAGGGGGAGCCAGGGCAGTAGGGGGAATCTGTTCTGCACAGGGTGATTAGGGTTTGCATGGACACACCTGGCACACCCTGTGCGCTCGTCTATGGTGCGTGTGTGTGTATATGTGTGTGTGTACATATATATAAAACCTGAAAAAAATCTGCCCTGTCTTTTTTTCATTTGAAAGCCTGAAGGCTTTCACACTGAAGCGGTGCGCTAGCAGGACCGCTCCAAAAGTCGGTGTGTTTACCGCTCCTTCCTATTGAAATCAACCGCGGCCTACAGAGGCGCATTGTGGGCGGTATTAACCGTTTTTCGGCCGCTAGCGGGGGTTAAAACCACACCGCTAGCGGCTGAATACCGCGGTAAATACAATGGTATAGCAGCGCTAAAAATCACGCTGCTATACCGCCACCGCGGCTCCACTGCCCAATGTGAAAGCAGCCTTACTTGCTGCAGCTTCTGATGTACCCTGTGAAAATCTCAAAGTGTGCATTAAAATTGTAATGAGCAATGTTATTACAAAAGAGAAGTCTGTGTAAAACTGTGCAAGAAGAAAATAAGGCTGCAGTTCAGCTACGAGTATTCAAAATGTTATACTATTTGGGAAAGTATTTTAAACAAGATCACACAATACATACCAAATAACTTTGGTGAATGCTCTTTAGAGTCTATATTATTTGCACTATAGGGAGATGTTTGCATTGTAAGATCCAGTGGCGGCTGGTGATCAAAATTTGGGGGGGGGGGGGGTGCAAACAAACAGAAAAAAAACAAACAATTGCAGCCTCACTGTGCCTATCAAACACAGCTACTGTGCCCATCAAACGCAGCTACTGTGCCCATCAAACGCAGCCACTGTGCCCATCAAACGCAGCCACTGTGCCCATCAAACGCAGCCACTGTGCCCATCAAACGCAGCCACTGTGCCCATCAATTGTCACCACTGTGCCATGCCATCAAACGCAGCCACTGTGCCATCAATTGTCACCACTGTACCATGTGCCATCAATTGTCACCATTGTGCCAACAATTGTCACCACTTTGCCATGCCATCAAACTTGGCCACTGTGCCATCAATTGTCATCACTTTGCCATCAATTGTCATCACTGTGCCATCAATTGTCACCACTTTGCCATGCCATCAAACTCAGCCACTGTGCCCATCAATTGTCACCACTGTGCCCATCAATTGTCACCACTGTGCCCATCAATTGTCACCACTGTGCCCAGCAATTGTCACCACTGTGCCCAGCAATTGTCACCACTGTGCCCATCAATCGTCACCACTGTGCCCAGCAATTGTAGCCATTGTGCCCATCAATCGTCACCACTGTGCCCAGCAATTGTAGCCATTGTGCCCCGTAAAATGCTCCCCCACCTGGCACTTACCTTTCTTGGGTCAGCTGTGCTTCTTTCGTCCCTCGATGTGTTCTTCCGCCCTCATTGACCTGATTGGCTGACACGCCTGTCACTCTTATCCAAAGAACGCACCCCCATGCGTCCGAGCCGTTGGCTCTGATAGGCACTCCCACAGATGCCGTTATTCAGATGGCCGGCACTCACCAGGGGGCCGGCCATCTGAATATTCGGCGGCAAAACATAGATTCATGCAATGCAATGCATGAATCTACAATATTGTCATTGGCGTGTGGGAGCCAGAGGGAGCGGCGCTCCAGCGCCCGCTATACACGCACCGCCGCTGGTAAGATCACTGCATTGTATATTCAGTAAATGAAAAATCTACCCAGGTGAAAGGTTAATATTTGGAGCATGATAAATGCATTGCTTCTGAATGTAATAGGGGCTAACATGTGTTAAAAGGTTAAAGTGGTTGTAAACCCTCATTTACAACTTTATGCAACAGGTATTGCGGCTGTAATCCGATATCATGCGGCACATGCGCACTTAACCCAATTGAAGCAATGGCACTATGTGCCGCTGCTTCAGTTGTACTGTGCCGTTCCCGTGCAAATGCGCGGGAGTGACGTCATCACGGCTCCGGCCAATCACAGCACATACACGGAAGTCCCTGCTGGTCATCATGTCGGCGGCCAGAGGGGGAGACATGGACGGCTGTGGGGGCTTCGATCGGAGGTAAGTACTACATAATGAGCTATGCATACTAGCTCATTATGCCTTTGTCTTGCAGCCAGGTCTTCTTTTTCTTTTTTTTTCTTAAAGAGGGTTTACTTTAAAAGTGATGAACAATGGTTTCATTTAAAAACTTCAATAAGAGGGAAGGAAGAAATCAAGGAAAGCAAAAGCTAAGTAGAGTAAATTTAGACTTTAGCAATTGTTCTTATGTTGCAATTGGGTTAGGGCAGTAACACAGGCATAAGGCCGCATTCACACCTGAGCGTTTCAAAGTCACGCGTTTTTACCGCAATTTTACCGTGATTTTGCAGCATTTTTTATCAGGTCACCAATGTAAAAGGCAGAAAAACTTCTATAATCTGTCTTAAAGAGTTCATGTTCTTTTTTTGAGCTTAGGGCGTTTTTCAGGAGTTTTGCTTCAGGTGACAAAACCCCCGATGTGAACAGGTGCCATTGAAATGAATGGGATTTTGCTTCTTGGGCGTTTTTTTTTTGGGCATTTTTTTGGGGTGTTTTATAAGCTGAAAACGCCTAGGTGTGAACAGAGCCTAAAGCCCTGTACACAAGATTGGTTTGTCCGATGAAAACAGACCGATGGACTGTTTTTCATCAGACAAACCGATCGTGTGCGGGCCCCATCGGTTTGTTTTCCATCGGTGAAAAAAAAATAAAACATGTTTTAAATTTTTCCTACGGATAAAAAAACTATAGAAAAAAAACGATTGTCTGTGTGGAAGTCCATCGGTCATGCATTCTCAGAATCAAGTCGACGCATGCTCGGAAGCATTGAACTTAATTTTTCTCAGTAGGTTGCAGTGTTTCACGTCACCGCGTTTGGACACGGTCAGATTTTTAACTGATGGTGTGTAGGCAAGACTGATGAAAGTCAGCTTCATTGGATATCCGATGAAAAATTCCATCGGATTAGATTCCATCAGATATCCGATCGTGCGTACAGGGTTTAAGAGTCACAATCTTTGTGCAATTCTCTTTGGATTTACCAAAACTGTGTAATATAAGGGCCTACCAGAACTATGCAATCAATTTATACCCAATCACATAAACCCTTGCACCTACATAGCTGTTGGTAGATCTAAAGGAGATTGTACACTCAGATTGTAATGTGTTTTAACCTTTTAATGATAGCCTATTAAGAAGCATGATAATGTTATCTATTGATCGTTACTATAATCTCATACCTATGAAATCATATCTAGAGATTGTTCCCTGTGTTTTTTCCCCAAGGTCATGTACTTCAGCTCTCTTTTTCCATATGTGGTCCTCACCTGTTTCCTTGTGCGGGCTTTGCTTTTGAATGGCTCCATTGATGGCATCCGTCACATGTTCACACCAAAGGTAAGAACTAATAAATTTAATTTTAAATCTGAATAATCAAAATGTAATAAAACAATACACAGCAAAAGTATAAAACGTTGTGTTAACACATTTTGTAGTCGTGTACACAGAAAGAAACTGTCTAAACCTATCATTTGCAATGAAATAATTAGTAGCTTTCTGATTGTATCTGCAAGTCAGTTACAAAAATGTCTTCTTACTGAAGTCAGAACTCTAAAACATTTTTTTTTTTTTTTTACTGTTGTTATCAGGGAGGGCACTCCAGGGCCGATCCTAGGGTCACATGCGCATGGGTGCAGAAATATTTCTGGCGCCCCTACAAGGGCGTGGCCACCTTACTAACTCATCCCCCTTTACAAATGTTTCTATGGCATGGTTTCTATGGCAACAATTCAAACACAGAGATGCTCCCCTAAGGAGGCTCTAAGAGAGAGAGAGAGAGAGAGGTGGGGTTGAAAGAGATGGACAGAGAAGGGGGTTGAGTGAGAGAGGTCAGGCTGAGAGAGAGAGAGGGGGGCGAGGCTGAAAAATAGAGAGAGAGGAGGGTGAGGCAGAGAGAGAGAGTGAGGGTTGAGGCAGAGAGAGAGGTGAGGCAGAGAGAGAGAGGTGAGGCAGAGAGAGAGAGAGAGAGAGAGAAGTGAGGCAGAGAGAGAGAGAGGTGAGGCTGAGAGAGAGGTGAGGCAGAGAGAGAAAGAGAGTGAGAGAGGTGAGGCAGAGAGAGAGAGGTGATGCAGAAAGAGAGAGAGAGAGAGAGAGAGAGAGAGAGGTGAGGCTGAGAGAGAGAGAGAGAGAGAGAGAGAGAGAGAGGTGAGAGAGAGAGAGAGAGAGAGAGAGAGAGAGGTGAGGCTGAGAGAGAGAGAGAGAGAGAGAGAGGGGTGAGGCTGAGAGAGAGAGGTGAGGCTGAGAGAGAGAGAGGTGAGGCTGAGAGAGAGGGTTGAGGCTGAGAGAGAGGTGAGGCTGAGAGAGAGAGAGAGAGAGAGAGAGGTGAGGCTGAGAGAGAGAGAGAGGTGAGGCTGAGAGAGAGAGGAGAGGCTGAAGAGAGAGAGGGGTGAGGCTGAGAGAGAGAGAGAGAGGTGAGGCTGAGAGAGAGAGAGAGAGAGGGGTGAGGCTGAGAGAGAGAGAGAGAGGCTGAGAGAGAGGGGTGAGGCTGAGAGAGAGAGAGAGAGAGAGAGAGGGGTGAGGCTGAGAGGCTGAGAGAGAGAGAGAGAGAGAGAGAGAGAGGTGAGGCTGAGAGAGAGGGTGAGGCTGAGAGAGAGAGAGAGGGGTGAGGCTGAGAGAGAGAGAGAGGGGTGAGGCTGAGAGAGAGAGAGGGGTGAGGCTGAGAGAGAGAGAGGGGTGAGGCTGAGAGAGAGAGAGGGGTGAGGCTGAGAGAGAGAGAGGGGTGAGGCTGAGAGAGAGAGAGGGGTGAGGCTGAGAGAGAGAGAGAGAGAGAGAGAGGGGTGAGGCTGAGAGAGAGAGAGGGGTGAGGCTGAGAGAGAGAGAGGGGTGAGGCTGAGAGAGAGAGAGAGAGGGGTGAGGCTGAGAGAGAGAGAGAGAGGGGTGAGGCTGAGAGAGAGAGAGGGGTGAGGCTGAGAGAGAGAGAGAGGGGGAGGCTGAGAGAGAGAGAGAGAGGGGTGAGGCTGAGAGAGAGAGGGGTGAGGCTGAGAGAGAGAGAGGGGTGAGGCTGAGAGAGAGAGAGAGGCTGAGAGAGAGAGAGGGGTGAGGCTGAGAGAGAGAGAGGGGTGAGGCTGAGAGAGAGAGAGGGGTGAGGCTGAGAGAGAGAGAGGGGTGAGGCTGAGAGAGAGAGAGGGGTGAGGCTGAGAGAGAGGGGTGAGGCTGAGAGAGAGAGAGGGGTGAGGCTGAGAGAGAGAGAGGGGTGAGGCTGAGAGAGAGAGAGGGGTGAGGCTGAGAGAGAGAGAGGGGTGAGGCTGAGAGAGAGAGAGAGAGGGGTGAGGCTGAGAGAGAGAGAGAGAGGGGTGAGGCTGAGAGAGAGAGAGAGAGGGGTGAGGCTGAGAGAGAGAGAGAGGGGCGAGGCTGAGAGAGAGAGAGAGGGGTGAGGCTGAGAGAGAGAGAGAGGGGCTGAGAGAGAGAGAGGGGCGAGGCTGAGAGAGAGAGAGAGGGGCGAGGCTGAGAGAAAGAGAGAGAGGGGCGAGGCTGAGAGAAAGAGAGAGAGGGGCGAGGCTGAGAGAGAGAGAGGCTGAGAGAGAGAGAGGCTGAGAGAGAGAGAGAGAGAGGCTGAGAGAGAGAGAGAGGGGCGAGGCTGAGAGAAAGAGAGAGAGGGGTGAGGCTGAGAGAGAGAGAGAGAGGCTGAGAGAGAGAGAGGGGTGAGGCTGAGAGAGAGAGAGAGGGGTGAGGCTGAGAGAGAGAGAGAGGGGTGAGGCTGAGAGAGAGAGAGAGGGGTGAGGCTGAGAGAGAGAGAGAGGCAGAGAGAGCTGAGAGAGAGAGAGAGAGAGAGGGTGAGGCTGAGAGAGAGAGAGAGAGAGAGGTGAGGCTGAGAGAGAGAGAGAGAGAGAGAGAGAGAGAGGTGAGGCAGAGAGAGAGAGGTGAGGCAGAGAGAGCGAGAAAGAGCGGTGAGGCAGAGAGAGCGAGAGAGAGAGGTGAGGCAGAGAGAGCGAGAGAGAGAGGTGAGGCAGAGAGAGCGAGAGAGAGAGGTGAGGCAGAGAGAGCGAGAGAGAGAGGTGAGGCAGAGAGAGCGAGAGAGAGAGGTGAGGCAGAGAGAGCGAGAGAGAGAGAGGTGAGGCAGAGAGAGAGAGAGAGAGAGAGAGAGAGGTGAGGCAGAGAGAGAGGCAGAGAGAGAGAGAGAGGTGAGGCAGAGAGAGCGAGAGAGAGAGGGTGAGGCAGAGAGAGAGAGAGAGAGGTGAGGCAGAGAGAGAGAGAGAGGTGAGGCAGAGAGAGAGAGAGAGGTGAGGCAGAGAGAGAGAGAGAGGTGAGGCAGAGAGAGAGAGAGAGGTGAGGCAGAGAGAGAGAGAGAGGTGAGGCAGAGAGAGAGAGAGAGAGGTGAGGCAGAGAGAGAGAGAGAGAGGTGAGGCAGAGAGAGAGAGAGAGGTGAGGCAGAGAGAGAGATAGAGAGGTGAGGCAGAGAGAGAAATAGAGTGAGGGAGGTGAGGCAGAGTGAGGGAGGTGAGGCAGAGTGAGGGAGGTGAGGCAGAGTGAGGGAGGTGAGGCAGAGTGAGGGAGGTGAGGCAGAGTGAGGGAGGTGAGGCAGAGTGAGGGAGGTGAGGCAGAGTGAGGGAGGTGAGGCAGAGTGAGGGAGGGAGGTGAGGCAGAGTGAGGGAGGGAGGTGAGGCAGAGTGAGTGAGGGAGGTGAGGCAGAGTGAGTGAGGGAGGTGAGGCAGAGTGAGTGAGGGAGGTGAGGCAGAGTGAGGGAGGGAGGTGAGGCAGAGTGAGGGAGGGAGGTGAGGCAGAGTGAGGGAGGGAGGTGAGGCAGAGTGAGGGAGGGAGGTGAGGCAGAGTGAGGGAGGGAGGTGAGGCAGAGTGAGGGAGGGAGGTGAGGCAGAGTGAGGGAGAGAGGTGAGGCAGAGTGAGGGAGAGAGGTGAGGCAGAGTGAGGGAGAGAGGTGAGGCAGAGTGAGGGAGAGAGGTGAGGCAGAGTGAGGGAGAGAGGTGAGGCAGAGTGAGGGAGAGAGGTGAGGGAGAGAGGTGAGGCAGAGTGAGGGAGAGAGGTGAGGCAGAGTGAGGGAGAGAGGTGAGGCAGAGTGAGGGAGAGAGGTGAGGCAGAGTGAGAGAGAGAGAGAGGTGAGGCTGTGAGAGAGAGAGAGAGGTGAGGCTGTGAGAGAGAGAGAGGGAGAGAGGTGAGGCTGAGAGAGAGACAGGCTAACTTAAACCTCCACACCTCAGATCACCACAATTGCTTCATCACTGTAGTCCCCTGCACACCTTTTTATCATTGTACCACCTTGAATTCCATCCCCCCCTCACCTCTGTTCCACACAGTATCCCCCCCTCACCTCTGTTCCACACAGTATCCCCCCTCACCTCTGTTCCACGCAGTATCCCCCCCCTCACCTCTGTTCCACACAGTATCCCCCCCTCACCTCTGTTCCACACGGTATCCCCCCGCCACCTCTGTTCCACACGGTATTCCCCCCTCCAACTCTGCTCCACAAGGTATTCCCCCCGCCACCTCTGCTCCACACGGTATTCCCCCCGCCACCTCTGTTCCACACGGTATTCCCCCCGCCACCTCTGTTCCACACGGTATCCCCCCCGCCACCTCTGTTCCACACGGTATCCCCCCCGCCACCTCTGTTCCACACGGTATCCCCCCCGCCACCTCTGTTCCACACGGTATCCCCCCCGCCACCTCTGTTCCACACGGTATCCCCCCCCTGCACCTCTGTTCCACACGGTATCCCCCCCCCCTGCACCTCTGTTCCACACAGTATCCCCCCCTGCACCTCTGTTCCACACAGTTTCCCCCCCCCGCACCTCTGTTCCACACAATATCCCCCCCCTGCACCTCTGTTCCACACAGTATCCCACCCACACCTCTGTTCCACACAGTATCCCCCCCTGCACCTCTGTTCCACACAGTATCCCCCCTGCACCTATGTTCCACACAGTATCCCTCCCCTGCACCTCTGTTCCACACAGTATCCCCCCCTGCAACTATGTTCCACACAGTATCCCCCCTGCAACTATGTTCCACACAGTATCCCCCCCGCACCTCTGTTCCACACAGTATCCCCCCCCTGCACCTCTGTTCCACACAGTATCCCCCCCTGCACCTCTGTTCCACACAGTATCCCCCCCTGCACCTCTGTTCCACACTAAATCCCCCCCCTGCACCTATGTTCCACACAGTATCCCACCCGTACCTATGTTCCACACAGTATCCCCCCTGCACCTATATTCCACACAGTATCCCCCCCTGCATCTCTGTTCCACACAGTTCCCCCCCCCGCACCTCTGTTCCACACAGTATCCCCCCCTGCACCTATGTTCCACACAGTATCCCCCCCTGCACCTCTGTTCCACACAGTATCCCCCCCTGCACCTCTGTTCCACACAGTATCCCCCCCTGCACCTCTGTTCCACACAGTATCCCCCCCTGCACCTCTGTTCCACACAGTATCCCCCCCTGCACCCCTGTTCCGCACAGTATCCCCCCCTGCACCTCTGTTCCACACAGTATCCCCCCCTGCACCTCTGTTCCACACAGTATCCCCCCCCCTGCACCTATGTTCCATCCAGTATCCCCCCTGCACCTATGTTCCACACAGTTGCCCCCCACCTCTGTTCCACACAGTATCCCCCCCACACAAATCAATTCCTTTCTGTACCCCCCCATCTGTTCCCATGTTTACACAATGCAATGCAGACATCAGATTGAAAGTTTTTTTTAATTCAGCCAAGCATGTTGTTTTTCACTAGCTGAGCCAGCGGCGGTGGTGGACTCACCTCGAGCAGAGCGACGCTGCTGCCTGTTAGCCCACAACAGATCTCTCACGATCCAGGAGGAGGAGGGAGGGGAAATCGCGGCAAGCCCAGGCAGGGTTACATGCAGCCAGGGCTCCCGGTTCCATCTCGCCTCCTGACCCAGCCGACTCCACGTTAATGCAGAACTTCCGGGCTGCTCCTTGTCCTGGCTCTCTCCCCTGCTGCTCCGATTACTGATGTTGCTAGGGTGGCACTGCAGGCTGGGGACAGAGTGGTCCCCGGAAAAAGCAGGCTGACAGAATGGGGGCGGAGAGAGCCAACTGTTTTTGCACATAGCGCTGGGATGTCTTCACAGGCGCATTTTATTGCCCGCCTTGCCTGGCACAATAAGACGCCTATGTTGCCTTATGAATGGTGACGCAGGCCGGCCCTGCAGGTATTTAAAAAATCTGAATTCCCTGCAAGTAGCTGAGGATCCAGATTTTGCCACCCTCCCTACCCTGGCACCCTAGCTGCTGCGGCCGGATTCTGAAGGGAAAGCACAATGCCGACCAACGGTGCTCCTGACACTTTGGCGCCCCCTCCCCTCTGGCGCCTGGGTGCGGTGCACCCTCGGCACCCCGTCTGGGATCGGCCCTGGGGCACTCTGCATACTACTCTTTGCTGCAATAATCATTTATTGTCAATAGCACCCTATGTGTTAACCCAATGTACGATTACTGTGCGTTGTGGTGTGCTGCTTCAGAGCAAATGGTGCAAATACAATTTTTGGTCTGTTCTGGTGTGTTATAAAAAATAGGATTTTTTGTACTACATGGACGGACACAGCTCCTTAAATCTTGACTTGTGGGTTATGTTCCTGTTCTATAGGAGAGGACTAGTTGTCAAGATTTAAGGAGCTGTGTCCATCCATGGACGAAAAGAGAAAATAGGATTTTTTTTGTGCTCACCGTAAAATCCTTTTCTCTGTCATTCATGGACGGACACAGCTCCTTAAATCTTGACCACTAGTCCTCTCCTATAGAACAGGAACATAACCCACTAGTCAAGATTTAAGGAATTGTGTCCGTCCATGGACGAAAAGGGAAAACAATTCTTTTTGCTCTTGCTGTCTAAATAAACTAGTAGAATGCAGCACAGTGTCGCCCTGAGAATAGGCATTCACGGGGGCTGTTGGTAAAGAGATTTGGGGTTCCAGGATGTGTGAATTCGGTTATGGTAACTTTTTAGTTTAATGTGACAGATTGGGGCCAAAGCAAGATATAATGGAGTACTCACAAAGCCAGTTATTAAGAAAAACTCATTTTATAACTGGCTCTGCAATGTTTTATACCTGGATCTGTGAGTAATATACTGTATTACAACTGGCTTTGTGAATACTGCAATGCCATTTATAAAGCATTACTCACAGAGCCAATATAAAGGAGTATTGCTTTAGAACTGGCGTTTTGAGTAATACTTTAAGACCCCTTTCACACTGGGTGTTATAAAGATGTTTTTAAGGTGCTTTTGGGCTAAAAATAGCTCCTGTAAAGCTCTCAGTGTGAGAGCCTGAGTGCTTTCACTCTGGGGCGGAGCACTTGCAGGATGTTAGAAAAAGTCCTGCAAGCAGCATCTTTTGAGGGCAGCGGCCGAAAAGCCTGTGAAATTACAGCGGTAATGCACCGTTAAAATTAGTGATTTGCCCAGAGACCGTTTCGTAGCGTAGGTGGTCGTCATCCAGGGCAAGACAGTTAATTTGCGCCCCTTAATTCATGGATTTGCCTGCTCTTATGTCGCACCCAGAGAACTCAGCCGCACTCCCGTTGCCATGGAACCTGACATGACATCAAGGGCAGCACACTCTGGATAGTACCACTCTAAATTTTGCACCCTGGGCCATAGCCATTCTGCCCCCCCCCCCCCCACACTACACCACTGCCCAGACAGCAGGCGTAAACTGGTTAAAAAAGCCTGGCCATGAGCTGGCTGATTAGAAGACTGCAGTCCTATAAGAGGAGAAAAATAGCATAAGTACCATTTCCAAAGGAGTACTCTCTGGCCCTGGAGCATCAGATCGAAATCCCTTCACCAGCCGGAAGAGAGGTGGGTGTACGCCAGCCGCACTACCTTTCCTATAAGTGGTGGAAGCATCTAGCCAGCTTTCATGTGCAGGAAGCGGGTCTGAGATCATGCAGCTGCATATACAGAAGGTAGTGGTGTGGAAGGACTCGGCCTCTCCATCCCTCCTTCTTATCTCCTGGCATCCTGGTTGCCAGGTGACCGGCGGTTGCGAGGCGAATGCGTGAACTGAGACCTTCGCTTCAGCAGTGACCTAGGTTGCTATAGAGTGGCATGGTGGGAATGGTGAGACTCCTTCCACTCCTCCTGCATATGCAGCACATCGCCCGTGCCCGACTCTGCATCCCGCCCATCCACCTGCAGCCAGACCCACAATCGACCCATCCACCTGCGACCAGCCTGCATGTCACAGTCTTCCTAAGAAATGCGGCCCGGCAGCCCCGGCCCACCAGGAAAATACTTTTTTGCTCCTCTCAAGAACTCCTGCTCTTTAGCCCTTCATCATTTCCTCCCATGCCCACCTCTAGAACTATCTACTACTCTATCCACTTGTCTCTCTCTCTCTTTGTTGTTTGTAAACTCTCATGAGCAGGGCCCTCTGAACCCTTTTGTATTTAATTGTATTGTAACTGTACTGTTGCCATTCATAATAAAAATAATAATAATACATACTGGTAGTTTGTCATAGCCACCACCATGGGGCTTGCTAAAATTGTGGTTTTAGTCAGGCTAAAAAGAGCCACATAAAAACACAATACTTGTGCCCTTTTCTGTTGCCTTTTTTTAAGTGTGTAGGTATTAATTCTGCTTACAGTAAGGAAAAAGAAACAAGAAGTATTCATAACCGGATGCGATATACATTTCTCATAATGTTTATCATGACTGCTTTAAGAATCCTTGAAAATATATTTTTATAGCAATTATGATGAAGACATAATAGTATACAAACTGTTCTGCATTCAAAATAAATAACAGAGAAAGGATAAATGGGTGACTGTGATGGAACATTGACCTTCACTGACAAAACAGATAACTGTGAGTTTATGACTATGAAATATGAATTGCAAGCAAAACAATTTAGGCTTGCATTCCCTTTTTTTTTTTTTTCATACAAAATGCTAATTTGTCACTTTTATGGAAGCTCTAAGGCCCCGTATACACGGCAGAGAACCTCGACGGGCGAAACACATCGTTCCGTCCGTCGAGGTTCTCTGCCGGCCGTCAGAATCGGCGACCCGCCCGTCGGGAAAGGCAACCAGCCATTCATCCCGACGGGCCGTCGAGCAAATAGAGAACCTGTTCTCTATTTGCTTGACGGGTTTCCCGACGGGCGGGGCTCGCCGAGAGCGTACACACGGCCGAGGTTCTCGGCAAAATGCGGCTCCCAGCGAGGTTCTCGGCAAAATGCGGCTCCCAGCGAGGTTCTCGCTGGTTTCTGCCGAGAACCTCGGCCATGTGTACGGGGCTTTAGACCTCATAATGCCCCACCTGACAGTATCTGGTAAGAAGTCTCTGGCAAGAAGTCCTAAAGGGATATAAGAATACAAGGTGTGATTTGGCTCCAGAGATTCAGCTTGTAACTTTGACAACTTTGGGTGAACGTATTCTTTAATGAGAAAAAAAATATATATTTATTGATTCACGCAAATCAATCAAATAATCTTTTAGTACTTATGCCGCATACACACAATCACTTTTTGTGATGAAAAAAAACTATGTTTCAAGTGATGAAACAAAACTACGTTTTTCAAACTTCATTTTCCAAAACGACGTTGCATAAACACCATCGTTTTTCCAAAATGCTCTAGCAAAGCGTGGTTACGTAAGACACGTTCGACGGCACTCTGTTCCATTGAAGTTAACTTGCTTTTGAGTATGCACGGGTTTAAAAACGTCATTTTCAACATCGTTTTGCCCACACACCATCACTTTTAATGACACAAAAAACGACGTTTTGAAAAACGACACAAAAAATTCAAGCATGTTCGAATTTTTTTTTTGGTAGTTTTTTGAAGACATAAAACGACGTTTTGCCCACACAAGGTGATTTTAAATGATGTTTTTGAAAACGTCGTTTTTTTTCATCACAAAATTGATCGTGTGTACGCGGCATAATAAT
Source organism: Rana kukunoris (assembly GCA_029574335.1). Lineage (NCBI taxonomy): Eukaryota > Metazoa > Chordata > Amphibia > Anura > Ranidae > Rana > Rana kukunoris. Next base: position 230,106,390 of record CM056051.1, read on the forward strand.
GCTGACAGCTGACACGACTGCTGAGCTCTTTGTTCAGCTCTAATACAGATTGATAGTGTTATGGTATTTCTACTACTGTAACGGTTAAATCATCTGCGAGGTGCATATAATGCCATCTTGTGTTGTAAATTAGAATTGCATGTCTGCCTTGCATGACTGCAGATTAATTTACATCTAACCATTTATAGATTTCTATCTGTATACATTTTTATACTTCATTTAACAATATTTGCACACAATTTAAAACCGGATTAACACATTGTGGTGGATTTACTTAATGCAAATATACTAACTCAGTAAATGTGGTAAAGCTCTGCTGAGTTCCATCATTCAATCATGATTAAGAAAAAAAAGTATTTTAATAAAAATAAATAATTTCTAATTTTACTTGCCCCTGATTGTGTGTTGAAGCTTTACCTCCTTACACTTACTAAGAGACATGAGTGCAACTGCACTTGCAAAGTGCATGGTCTATTTGCCTTTAGTAAATCAATCCTGTTGAGTTACTCAGCAATGCTAATAGGAGTGCAGATGTGCTAATACGGTGCAACTTCTCATGATTCTTAATTCAAATGTAAAATACAGTTACTTGAACACCTATTTCATAAATAACATCTTTACCAGATGTAGCTTCAATTCCAGGTCTGGAAACTGCAGTTAGGTGATTTTCCTACAGAGCTGTGTAGGGCTATCGGATAATACAGTGAAAAAGGTATATATTTGGGGGTTATTTACGAACGGCAAATCCACTTTTCACTACAAGTGAAAAATCCACTTGAAATTGCACTGAAAGTGCACTTGGAAGTGTAGTCACTGTAAATCTGAGGGGTAGAGCTGAAATGAGGGGAAGCTCTGCTGATTTTTTTTTTTATCCAATCATGTGCAAGCTAAAATGCTGTTTTTTCTTGTCCTTGCATGTTCCCATCAGATCTACAGTGACTGCACTTCTAAGTGCACTTTCAGTGCAATTTTAAGTGCACTTTGCACTTGTAGTTTGCACTTGTAGGGCAAAGTGGATTTGCCTTTAATAAATAACCCCCATTGTGTTCCTCAGAAAGCTGAGTTTGCTATGAATATGAATACATGTCTTAAAGGCATCAGTTACCTGGGAGTTAAAAAACATCCATGGTTGTGTACGATCAAGCTTTTTACAATTAAATTTGTAATTTTTTATTTTTTTTTGTGTTTAACTACTTGCCGACCAGCCGCCGCAGTTCTACGGCGGCAGGTCGGCTCCCCTGCGTGAGAGCCTGTAGCTCTACGTCGCAGCCGCCACTAGGGGGCGATCGCTCGTTACAGAGCGGGGACCGAGAGCTGTGTGTGTAAACACACAGGTCCCGATCCTGTTAGGGAGAGAAATGGTTATCTTCTGTTCATACAATGTATGAACAGAAGATCAGTCATTTCCCTCAGTCAGTCCACCCCCCATACAGTTAGAACACACCCAGGTTACACATTTAGCACCTTCCCCGCCCCCTAGTGTTAACCCCTTCACTGCCAGTGGCATTTTTATAGTAATCAATGCATTCTTATAGCACTGATCGCTATAAAAATGCCAATGGTCCCAAAAATGTGTCAAAAGTGTCCGAAGTGTCCGCCATAATGTCTAGGTACCGAAAAAAATCGCTGATCGCCGCCATTACTAGTAAAAAATGTTTTATAGCGCAAAAAAACGCAGAGGTGATAAAATACCACCAAAAGAAAGCTCTATTTGGGGGGAAAAAAAAGGACGCCAATTTTGTTTGGGAGCCACGTCGCACGACAGCGCAATTGTCAGTTAAAGCGACGCAGCGCAGAATCGCAAAAAGTGGTCCGGGGGTTAAGTGGTTAATGACAGCTTTCACATTACAATACTAAGGGCTAAATGTAAAATATGTCAAATGATGTTGGCCTTTTATTAATAAAAGAGCTAGCTCAGTCGGGGGAGTGTACAAGCTTTGTTAGTAAATCTATGTTCAAACACAGTGGCCCTTCTAGTCAATGTCGGAGCTATCAGATTGCCAGTTCAGACCTGCATGTTCAATATTCTTAATGTAATGAATACAGCTACCATTTTATTATTGTATTTATTATGTCTGATTGCAGCTTGAAATAATGCTGGAGCCAAAGGTTTGGAGAGAAGCTGCGACCCAGGTGTTTTTTGCTCTGGGGCTTGGATTCGGTGGGGTCATTGCCTTCTCCAGCTACAACAAGCGAGACAACAACTGTCATTTTGATGCTGTTCTGGTTTCATTTATCAACTTTTTTACTTCGGTTTTGGCAACATTGGTCGTATTTGCAGTGTTGGGATTTAAAGCAAACATTATGAATGAGGGCTGCATTACAGAGTAAGATTCCCAGTTCTTAGTTATTTTAATGGTAACATGGACATATCATTGTTAAAACTCTCCCTTGGATATTTTCTTTTTGCAGAAATTCTGTGAAGGTGGTCAAACTTTTGGAAGCTGGAAATGTCAGCTGGGATATCATACCTCACCACGTCAATTTCTCAAGAATCTCAGTGCAAGATTACCAGCTAGTTTATGACATCATTAAAAAGGTTAAGGAAGAAGAATTTGATGGTCTTGGATTGGCTGCGTGTCAGATAGAAGATGAATTAAACAAGGTAATACATATTCAAGCCATTATTGATACTATTTCTGTGTTTAACATAGTTAGTCAGGTTGGAAAAAGACACAGTCCATCCAGTTCAACCCCCCCCCCGCCCCCCAAAAAAATACAATCCCATATACACAATCCTTCACCCATAGTTGATCCAGAGAAGGGGAAAAAAAAAAACAGCAAAGCATGATTGATCCAATTTGCTACAGCAGGGCAAATAACTCCTGATCCCCCGAGAGGCAATTGGATTTTCCCTAGATCAACTTTACCTATACATTTTTTAAAGCAATCTACTGAGCTGGCCAGAACCATCTCTGGATGGAGTCTATTCCATATTTTCACAGCTCTTATTGTGAAGAAACCTTTCCGTATTTGGAGAATGATTTTTTCTTTATCGTACATCACGGGACACAGAGCGCAAAGCCATTACACTTGGGTTATATGGGTACCTTCAGGTGTGGACACTGGTGTAATCAATTTCACAGGAAGTTTCCTCCCTATATAACCCCCTCCCACTGGGAGTGCTTCAGTTTTTTCGCCAGTGTCTTAGGTGTTGGTCACGTCTAGCTGTCCTTTGGAGGTCTCGGGACCCAGGATAGCTAGCCGGATCCGTCCGAAGTGCTTCAAAGCCAAGGTGTACGGTACCCGGGCCCTGCTGGAGTGGGGTTTTGCCTATAATGCCTCTCTTTGGAGGGCTGGATTCTGGGCTCCAGTGCCTTAGTCTCTTCCAAGAACTAAACGCTACTGATGCCAGGATGCTATATAGGTCCAGGTGTGTGGGTTCCTTAACACAGGACCCCGGTCCCTGAAGGTCCAAGACAATACCCACGGAGATGGGGGAAGGTTGGGCCTCTTGCATTTTGCAATACCCTGCGGCGTGGAGCAGGTAAGAGGGAACCTGCGGGACTTGGTTCGACAGTAGGTATCCCCCTGGGGGTTCTGGGTCGGCTAATGGTATGCTTGTGCATCAGCCACTATCTCCACTATGTCTTTTGAGGCAGGATGGGATGTACTAATGTTTACCCAGATAACATGTAGGTATATGTATGCTTTAAAGATATGTATTTACTACTCCCCCCAGATCTGCCTGTTAGCATGATACTGCAGCCCCACGTGCTATAAGGAGGAAATGCTGGCAAAACTCCTGTTTCTTAGGAAGCCTATGGGGACAGCTTCCTCTATGTGTGCACTACAATAAGATTAGTGTCTTGCCTGGTGTCTGTTGGGTTGCTAGCGCTGGTCCAGGCTTCTCCTCTGCTTTCTGCTTCCTCCATGTTGGTTTCAGCGTGGGGGGGGCGCGCGCGTGCGCGTGCGCGCTGCCTTTTACAGCGTCAGCGTGCGTGGGGGGGGGGGGCGGGCCAGCAGCGTCAGGTCTCAATTAAAGCAGCAAACCATTTCCTGGCTGGTCCTTCCCTCCTGAAAGCAGAGGAGGCTGAGGACACAGAGCGCGCAGCTGAGCTATTTCTGGCTAACAGTGACACCCAGTGGGGGTTTGTGGATCTTCAGGTCTGGACTTAGCTCCATACTGACCAGAAAAAAAAAAAAAAAAAAAAAGGTTTTTTTTTCTTAAAGGGACTCAGCCTTAGATCTGGCAGTATCTGAGGTCGGTGCAACCTTGGGCTCCAGCTAACGGGCATTGGTGTGGCAATACTCACAGGACCTTCCTCGGTATTGCCGCCTTCTCAGGCGTATGAAAATTTGGAAAAATTTTACCATAGCCTGTTCTTATTAATGGTTCACTTCTAGCTACAACAGTTGGGTGTTGGCTTTAGGGGTGTCTCAAGGTTGTGCAATGGCTCCCAAGGGATCAGGACCAGCTAAGGCTGCAAAAGGTGCCAAAAAACTAAAGGGGTCTCCATCGGGGTCAGAGGATTTGGGCCAGGCTCTAGTGGTCCCACCCTCACCAGATAGACCACCGAACAGCATGTTGCAGGAGCCATTGAGGGTGCTAGGGGCAGAGGCGGCCCCCAATCAACCCATTCCCGTTTACGTTACGGAAGAAATGCTAGCGACCACCCTGGGTGGGCTAGAGGAAAGGTTAACTGCTTTAATTGCCCGCTCTTTGCCAGGTGGCAAACGGGCTAGATCCCCGTCACCTAGATTGGTGTTTTCAGATGCAGAGGTCCTCTCTTCGGAGGAATTGGACCCACAGGGGGATCAAGCGGACCCGAGTCCCGACGGTTCAGACATTGAGGGTTCCACTATAGATGACATTTTTTCGGCTTCTCAAGCAGAGAGCCTGTGGATCCAGTCTCTGACAGATATGGTTCGCACTGCTTTTAAACTTCCAGTGTCAGAACAATTAGCCCCCGCTGTATCCTCTTTAGGTTCCTTGAAGGCACCTTCTGGAGAGCGTGATTTTTCAGGATTGGGCTCGACCTGATAGGATTTTTATCCCTCCTAAAAGGTTCACTATTCTCTATCCTATGGAAGAAGAATTTGCAAAGAAATGGGCACTCCCTACCGTGGACGCAGCCATTTCCTGCGTAAATAAATCCCTGACCTGTCCGGTTGAAAATGTCCAGATGTTTAAAGATCCAGTCGACAAAAAGTTGGAGACCCTACTGAAGGCTTCTTTTACCACAGTAGGTGCCGTGGTTCAGCCAGCGGTGGCAGCCATTGGCGTTTGTCAGGCTTTAAAGGATCAGACTAAACAGATAATAAGGGACATACCGGCTCAGCAAGCTCGTGAATTGGCTGACCTCCCAAGGGCTCTCTGCTTTGCAGTAGATGCTATTAAGGACTCCATTCAACAGGCGTCCCGTTTATCTCTGCTGTTGGTTCATATGCGTCGCCTTTTGTGGCTGAAAAACTGGTCAGCAGAGGCACCCTGCAAAAGGCTTTTAGCAGGATTTCCCTTTCATGGTGGGAGACTATTCGGTGAAGACCTAGATAAATATATCCAGACCATATCAAGTGGTAAAAGTTCTTTCTTGCCTGTCAAGAAAAGATCGCGTGGGCCCGCGTTTAAGCGACAGGCCTTAGCAGGCTCGGCCCCTTCAACTTCCCGTCAGTATCGACGGCCTCCCGGGCGTTCAGCATTTAATAGCCGCCCACAAGGACAAGCCACGGCAGGCAAGAGGCCATGGTCTCGCAAGCCGGTTAAACCAGTCATCAAGTCAGATTCATGAAGGGGCGCCCCCACTCTCTTGGGTGGGGGGAAGGCTTCGGTTTTTCTCCGAAGTGTGGAAGGCCAGAATTCCCGACTCTTGGGTACTGTCCGTGGTAGCCACGGGCTACAAGCTAGAGTTTCGGGAAGTCCCCCCTCCTCATTTTCAGGGGTCAAGCCTTCCAAGCGACCCATTAAAGAGGGCCTCTCTTGTAAAAGCATTGGATCGTCTCTTGCTCCAAGGAGTAATTGTAGAAGTACCAACCCAGGAATGGGGTCTGGGATTCTACTCCAACCTTTTCATAATACCAAAGCCCAATGGCGACGTCAGGCCTATCTTAGACCTCAAACGCCTAAATCGCTTTCTAAAGATTCAGACCTTTCGTATGGAGTCCATACGTTCGGTGGCAGCCAGCCTACATCAAGACGACTTTCTAGCATCTATAGACATAAAGGATGCGTATCTGCACGTGCCGATCTACCCGGCACATCACAAGTTTCTTTGTTTTATGATAGATCACCGTCATTACCAGTTCGTAGCCCTCCCTTTCGGGTTGGCAACAGCTCCGCGGGTATTCACAAAGGTGTTAGCCCCGGTGCTAGCCGTCCTAAGGACAGAAGGCATTTTGGTCCTGGCATACCTGGACGATCTTCTGGTTATCGACAGCTCAGCTTCCAGCCTCAATCATGCAGTAGTTCGCACAGTTCAGTATCTAGAGGAATTCGGGTGGATTGTGAACCAAGAAAAATCGATATTGAAACCCACAAAGCAGTTGGAATATCTAGGCCTTCGGCTAGATACAGACTGCCAGAGGATATTTTTACCTCAAGCAAAGATCAGATCAATAGCTCAAGCAGTTCAAGTGATCTTAGGCAAGAAGAGGCCGACTATTCGCCTATGTATGCGACTGCTGGGGAAGATGGTGGCCGCCTTCGAGGCAGTGCCCTACGCCCAGATCCATACCAGATATCTTCAGGCAGCCATTCTCTCTGCTTGGAACAAGTCCATTCAGGCGTTAGATTGTCCGTTAGTGCTGTCCCCAGGAGTCCGGCGCAGCCTGTTTTGGTGGCTGGTCCCTCAAAATTTGTCAAAGGGGAAATCCTTTTGCCCCATCACGTGGAAGATAGTAACCACGGATGCCAGCCTGTCAGGTTGGGGGGCAGTTCTAGAAGGACAGACCCAGCAAGGGCAGTGGTCGGAGGCAGAAAAACTGCTTCCCATCAATATCCTAGAGATCAGAGCTGCTCGGCTGGCCCTGATCGCCTGGACTCTCCCCCTTCAGGGTCTGTCAGTAAGAATACAGTCCGACAATGCCACTGCGGTGGCATACATAAACCACCAGGGGGGCACGAGGAGCCTAGCAGCCCAAAGGGAATTAAACCTGATTTTCTCATGGGCCGAAGCCCATGTACCCTGCATAACGGCGGTGTTCATCCCAGGGATAGACAATTCTCAAGCAGATTTTTTGAGTCGTCAACAGTTGCTCCCGGGGGAGTGGTCTCTTCACCCCCAGGTATTCCAAGAGATTTGCCAAAGATTCGGAGTCCCAGATGTGGACATTATGGCAACGAGATCCAACAAAAAGTTGGACAAATTCATATCCCGAGCCAGGGATCCCTCGGCCTACGGGACCGATGCCTTGGTTTGCCCTTGGCACCAGTTTTCTCTCCTGTATGCGTTCCCTCCACTGCAGATGATTCCCCGCCTTCTACGGAGGATCAGGGTGGAGCGCAGGCCTGTGATCCTGGTGGCCCCAGCCTGGCCCAGGAGGGCTTGGTACGCACTCATCGTGAAGATGTCAGTCAGATCTGCTGTCTCAGGGCCCAATCTGCCACCCTGCTTCACAGCAGCTAAATTTGACGGCTTGGCGGCTGAATCCCTAATTCTTAAGGGCAGAGGCCTCTCAGATCAGGTCATATCTACGTTGATTCAGGCTAGGAAACCGGTCTCCAGAAATATTTATTACAGAGTCTGGAGAACCTATGTGGAGTGGTGCGAGTCTCAAAAATGGCATCCTCGAAAGTTTTTTATTGACAGGATCTTGCGATTCCTCCAGGTTGGCGTTGACAAAGGGTTGGCTCTTAGTACTCTAAAGGGGCAGGTGTCGGCTTTATCGATATGGTTTCAAAGACCCTTGGCCACCCATTCGCTTATGAAAACCTTCTTGCAGGGGGTCTTGCATGTGAATCCCCCTATTAGAGCTCCCCTCTGCCCCTGGAATTTAAATCTGGTCTTGTCAGCTTTACAAAGGCAGCCGTTTGAACCTCTGACAGAAATCCCTCTTGTGCTACTAACCCGAAAGTTGGTTTTCTTGGTGGCTATGGCTTCGGCCAGAAGGGTTTCCGAGCTGGCAGCCTTGTCATGCAGGGAGCCATACCTTATTCTGCATAAGGACAGAGTGGTTCTGCGGCCTCAACCTTCTTTCCTTCCTAAGGTCATATGCAGTTTTCACTTGAATCAGGACCTAGTCCTACCATCCTTCTTTCCTACTCCCCAGTCCAGAGAGGAAAGACTGCTTCATACTTTGGATGTGGTTCGAGCCATGAGGGTCTATCTCAAGGCTACAGAGAAGATTCGGAAAACAGATGTGCTTTTTGTTCTTCCGGATGGCCCCAAGAAGGGTCAGCCGGCTGCCAAGTCTTCCTTGGCTAGGTGGATTAAGCAGCTGATTTTTCAGGCCTATGGTCTGAAGCGCGTTCCACCTCCCTTATCAGTTAAAGCCCATTCTACGAGGGCCATGAGTGCCTCCTGGGCGGCACACCATCAGATCTCTATGGCACAGGTTTGCAAGGCGGCAACCTGGTCTTCCGTACATACGTTTACTAAATTTTATAAGTTGGACGTTGCAAAGGGTACGGACGCAGCATTTGGGCAGGCGGTCCTACGGGCAGCAGTATAGAATCCTCTGGTCCGGGTCACGCCCCCTTTTTTTTTCTGTTGGTGGAGTTACTTTACTTCCTGATAATTTTTTGTTTGGCTATTCTTGGCCTTACGGTCTCCCTCCCTTCATAGAGCATTGCTTTAGGACATCCCAAGTGTAATGGCTATGCGCTCTGTGTCCCGTGATGTATGATAAAGAAAAAAGGATTTTTAATAAACAGCTTACCTGTAAAATCCTTTTCTTGAAGTACATCACGGGACACAGAGCTCCCACCCCTCTTTTGGGGAACATTGTGTAACCTCGGAGGAATTGCTTGCTACAAAACTGAAGCACTCCCAGTGGGAGGGGGTTATATAGGGAGGAAACTTCCTGTGAAATTGATTACACCAGTGTCCACACCTGAAGGTACCCATATAACCCAAGTGTAATGGCTATGCGCTCTGTGTCCCGTGATGTACTTCAAGAAAAGGATTTTACAGGTAAGCTGTTTATTAAAAATCGTTTTTTTTTTTCCTCTAGAGTGCCTTCTTGTCCTCTGTGATGATCTTAAAGTGAAAAACTCACCACCAAGTTCGCTATATGGACCACTTATGTATTTATACAAGTTGTTCATATTCCCCCCTTAATATCCTTCTCTCAAAAGAGAATAAATTCAGTTCCTGTAATCTCTCCTTATAACTGAGTTCCTCCATGTCTCTTATTAGTTTGGTTTCCCTTCTTTGAGAACTGGTGCCCAAAACTGAACTACATATTCCAGATGAGGTCTTACTAATGATTTGTACAGGGGCAAAATGATATCTCTCTCTCTGGAGTCCATACCTCTCAATACAAGAAAGGACTTTGCTCACTTTGTAAACGGCAGCTTGCCATTGCATGCCATTATTGAGCTTAAGATCTAATAAATAACCCCAGATCCTTCTCCACTATGGATCCCCCAGTTGTAATCCCCCTAGTATGTATGATGCATGCATATTCTTAGCCCCCAAGTGCATAACTTTACATTTATCAACATTAAACCCCATTTGCCACACAGTTGCCCAATTAAACAGAGCATTGAGGTCGGCTTGTAAGTTGGAGACATCCTGTAAGGATGCTATTTCACTGCATAGCTTGGGGTCATCTGCAATGGTACTTTTAGTCCCAGACCCAATATCATTTATAAAAAATATTAAAAAGTAAGGGTCCCAATACCGAACCTTGGGGTACACCACTTAGATCATTCAGAGTAAGAATCATTAACCCCCCTGCCGGTATCCCCGAGCGCGACTCGGGTTGGATTTTTTATGAAAATATCGATATCCCCAAGTCGCGCTCGGGGTGAATGCAGAGCCTGCAGCGCGCGCTGGCTTACCTTATATCCAGGCGGGGTACTGTACTTACCTTGTCCCTGGATCCAGCGATGCATCCCCGCTGTGTGAGCGAGTGGCATCCTCCATTCGACTCACACAGTGCCCGCACGCCGCCGATCTCCGTTCCCTGCGACGTAACGGCGCACGGGGGAGGAGACCGGCGGCAAATTCAAAAAAGTAAACAAACACATTACATACAGAATACTGTAATCTTATAGATTACAGTACTGTATGTAAAAAGTACACACCCCCCCTGTCCTAGTGGTCTGCCCAGTGCCCTGCATGTTCTTTTACATAATAAAAACATTTTTTTTGTGCCTGCAAACTGTAGATTGTCCATGGCAACCAAAAGTGTCCCTTTATGTCAAAAGTGATTTTAGAGCAGCTAGAAAACAGCGATAATAAATTATAATCACTTGCAGAATTGAGTGATAGCGATTTGTGGGGAAATTCGTCATAAAAAAATAAAAGTAATGACAGCGACAATTCTGCAACTGAGCAAATTTCAGTGATTTTGATTTGATTACATTAGTGAATAATTTTTATTATAATTACATTATTATTTGTTATAATTATTTATAGTTATTTATTATATTATAATTTTATGATTTTGTGTTTCAAACGTTATCATAATAGGGATGTCTACTAGACTCTGGTTTGGACAAATTTAAGTGAGTTATTCCTAAAAATTGCAGGCCTACAGTATAAAACGCAGAATTTCCATACAAAATAATTGTACAGCTTTTGGTACGTAATTCCAGACAGAATCATACCGCCAGGGAGGTTAACCACTACTCTCTGAATTCTGTCCTTTTAGCCAGTTTTCTATCCATTTACAAACTGATATTTCCAATCCTGTAGACCTTACCTTACACATGAGCCGTGTGTGGGAAACTGTATCGAACTCTTTTGCAAAATCCTAGTATACCACGTCCACTGCCACCCCTCTGTCCAAGGTTTTACTTACCTCTTCATAAAAAGAAATCCAGATCATTTGTCTGACAACTTTTGTCTATCATGAATCCACGCTGTTCAGGGTTGCCAACCTCCTGCAGCATTTTGTACTGACAAAACATGGAAATTTTACTGGCAGAGCACATTGTTTACTGGCAACCTGAGAAATTACAGAACTCCTATTGAAAACTAACACAGTGAAAATCTGAACAGTATAAACATGATATGGAAACACTGACAATACCTATAACAAAGTAATTTGTTTGATTTTCACTTAAAAAGTCATCAAATTATTAGCCCCTTATATTTACTGGCAGTTGTAAAAAAAAAATCACAGATTTTTACAAACTGTCAGTAGATTTAATGGCAGTTGGCAACCCTGATGCTGTCTATGTGGTCTTTTATTAACCTCCCTGACGGTATGATTATTTCAGATTTTAGGTGCTGAAAGCGGTACCATTATTTTGCAAGGAAATTTGGCGTTTTATACTGTAGGCCTGTAATCCTTAGGAATAACTCACTTAAATCTGACCAAACAAGAGTCTAGTAGGCATCCCGGGTATGAAAAAGTTTGAAAATCAAAATGATAAATTATAATACAATAAATAATAACAAATTATAATGTAATTATAATAAAACATTATTTAATAATGTAATCAACTCAAAATCACTGAAATTTGCTCAGTTGCAGAATTGTCGCTGTCATTACTTTTATTTTTTTATGACAAATTTCCCCACAAATCGCTATTGTTCAATTCTGCAAGTGATTATAATTTATTAACGCTGTTTTCTAGCTGCTCTAAAACCATTTTTGACATAAAGGTACACTTTTGGTTGCTATGGGCAATCTACAGTTTGCAGGCAGAAAGAACAGTTTTTATTATATAAAAGAACATGTAGGGCACTGGGCAGACCACTAGGGACAAGTGGGGGGGGGGGGGTATTTTTTACATACAGTACTGTAATCTATAAGATTACAGTATATTGTATGTAATGTGTTTGTTTACTTTTTTGAATTTGGCGCCGTTCTCCACCCCTGTGCGTCGTAACGTCGCAAGGAACGGAATTCGGTGGCACACCGGGACACTGTGAATTGAGCGAAAACCTGCTCGCTCACACAGTGGGGATGCATCGCAGGATCCAGGGACAAGGTAAGTAACTTTTGTCTCTTGCTGCTGTGAGGCTAGCCCGAGTCTGGCTCGGGGATATCGCTTTTGGTACAGAAATCTTACCCCGAGCCAGACTCGGGAATACTGCCAGGAGGGTTAAACTCTGCAATGTCTTCCTGACTATAGAAGTTAAAGGATCACTAAAGGAAATTTTATTTTTAGCTAAATAGCTTCATTTACCTTACTGCAGTCCTGGTTTCATGTCCTCATTGTTCGTTTTTGCTTTGAAGTTGCTGTAATTCTGCTCTGATCTTCACACTTTCTGCTTGTCTGGCTCCTTATGAAAAATCTCATGGCAGCTTTTCACTGTGGTCCAAGCTGTCATTACTGTGTGTCTAAAACTCCTCAGAACCAATCAGATTCATTTTAAAAACAAAACACTGCCCTGTATTTGTTTGTTTTTGTTCTGTGTGTCTCTTTACTTTACAGAATTATGAAACCAGTTTAAAAACTAAACTAAACTGCAGGCACATTATATGATTAATTTTTATCTATTTCTAATCATTTTTAAAAGAAATCAGTTAACTATTATGTCTCTATACCCTGTAAACAGTAATTTCATCAAACATGTGTTTTCTTTTAGTGACCCTTTAAACTATCAGGTATATAGTTACTTGGTAAAGACTTGGATCCCTTTTTAAATATGGCTACCACATTGGCTCTACGCCAATCCAATTTTCGTTGCTTGTATTTTGTGTTTTTTTACTTAATCAATAAACTAGAGTTTAAATACTTAGATTTCAGTTTTCTTCAAACACTAATAGCTGAAAATATGTTTGTTGGAAAGTGGTGCAATGTAAACGGTACCTTCACAATTCAACCATGAATATATTCAGCCTGACCAAAAAGACCATAGAGAGTACATTTTACTGTGATATCCTCAGTTGCTGATTGGAAAAATGATTTTTACATAAAGAAGCAAAGAAAGTTGTTATGGGCCCCAAAATTCTCTAAAAATTGTATATTAAGCAGCTAACACAATACTCAGATACAAAGCACATAACATTTACAAACCAAACAGTTCAGCGCTATACCCAATGTTACAATAAATACTGCAACATGATAAATGGTGCAAATTCTTAAAATAAAGTGCTCAAAGTGTATACTTCAATATGTAATAATTAAGATAAATTTACTTAACACGTGCAATGAATAAATTAATAAGTGAAAGTGACACTTCATATACAGTATATATACACACAGAAACATCCATAACAAAAACCCGTAAAAAAAAGTCGAATGGCACGCAAATTACCAAAGAGAGGAGGGGAATTTTTTCACGACCCATGACCTCAGTGAAAGCAGATGGGGCTTACCAAAACTTACAAAATCGCCAGCATAATGGTGAAAACCCTTAGAGGAAATAACACAGCACCGCAGTCATCGGAATCAGAAGAGATGTCATCACAAACAACCTGCCATGCCTCAGAAACGCCAATGCCCTTATATGTAAACCTTGAGACCACTTGCATATCACAGCACTTTTGGATGTCTCTTAGGAGAGGGTATCATGGCTGACTGCAAAGTTGTTTGAATAATGTCAGAACAATTTCTGACAATTTAAATACATAAATGAATTGCATATATGAGAGATGTTTTACTTGCCAGATGACTTGTATTTTTTCCCATTTATTCCTTGATATGAATGTACCATGCTTAACAGCAAGGCCAGGCTGACAACCTACATCACAGCCATGATTAATGCACTTCTCTGTCAGTGTGCTTCCTCCTACTATCAGCATGTTCCTTAACACATGAGCACTGCAGCACACTTCATTGGTTCCTTGTGCTGCTTCTCAATCTTCCAGTCTGATCTCTGGTGTACAAGAAACGAACAATAAGCAACCCATTTGCAATAGCAGAGATGACGAAAACAATTAACAGGTCTGTAGAGCCGCTAAGCCATGGGTCTTCAAACAACGGCCCTCCAGTTGTTCAGGAACTACAATTCCCATAATGCCTAGTGATGTCTGTGAATGTCAGTGTGTTACAATGCCTCATGGGATGTGTAGTTCTACAACATCTGGAGGGCCGTAGTTTGAGGATCCCTGCGCTAAGCAGAAAGCAGCCTGAATCCTCACACAGACATTGTAAAAAAGATATATCAAAATAAATCATGCATTGCTCATACAAAGCCTAAACATAGTGACCAGTTAAACTCAACTGGATTCAATCTTTGACAATGTATCAAACACACGCTGTATGTTGCTGATTGAGGACACAGTGGCAAGAAAAAGTACATGACTCTTTGGAATTAACTGGTTTTAGCTCTAAGCCACACCCCCCAGACTAATTTCATTAATTGGACCCCGGGTGTGCAAACTACTGATGCCAATTTTCTTTCATTGAAGTAATTCATTTGTCAGTTATCAGTTTAAGCTTTTCAGTTTTATCTATTGTGACTTAGCTGAGGATAAGATTATATTTTATGGCAAATTACTGAAGAAAACCTGTTAATTACAAAGGGGTTCACAGGTTGACATAAAATTTCTTGCCACTTTATATACCTGTTGTTTTTAATTAGTTGCTGTGTTTAGGCTTTGTGCGAGCGCTGCAGGGTTTGTTTTTGCATTTCTGTTGTACACAAGATTGGAAAAGGCTGAAACCGAGTTGAAATCATGTTCTTACACCAACAATTTAAAAAAATACACGTAATGATTTTAACTAGTTGCCGCCCGCCCACCGTCATGTGACGGTGCTCAAAACTTGAAAAATGTCTTGGGCAGTGTCCTGTAGGCAAGTGGTTAAACAAACTGTTAATGTTTATGGACTTTTGATGAGAACATTTTCATATGTTTAAAGTTCAAAGTTCATATTACAAAGTTAAAATAACTCATATTTAGCATATGTGGATTATTGGAATTTTTTATTCTGTGCAAATTACCGTACTTGACTTTAATACTCTCTTCTCTCTACAGTCTGTCCAAGGGACTGGTTTGGCTTTTATTGCATTTACCGAAGCTATGACACATTTTCCAGCATCGCCATTTTGGTCAGTGATGTTTTTCCTCATGTTAGTAAATTTGGGCCTTGGCAGCATGTTTGGAACAATTGAAGGAATTACAACTCCCTTAGTGGACACCTTTAAAATAAGAAAAGAGCCTCTCACTGGTAAGTTCACCTTCATTTTGTGGGTGTGTGAGTGGTTTCGTTACTGAACACATGTATATCCCAAAGCATACACTTAAGATGTTATTAAATAGCTGTTTACATACCTATTATCCATTATTTTTAGGCTGCATAAACACATATGCCACAAAACAGTCATACTGTAGTGTGGTGTATGTGTGTATGGAGCCTAATACATGAATTCTGATGTTTGTTCAGCCCAAAGTTTTTTTTTTTTTATTATTCTGCATAAAGTGGGGAAAGAGGAAAAGTGGGCACCATCACAAAGATTTGCCCTTACCCTCATGATTACAACATTGTCACCATACAGGGTATGACAGAAAATCTCAAACAGCATCTCTAGAGTTGGGGAAATCTAGAAAACCTGTCTGTGTCCTTTTTGTAGTTTATTCCTCAGTTCCTGTCTGACGTGACAGTTAATGAGGGGATATCTCTCTAACAAACTCCTTGATAACAGTAAAAATCCAAAATGGTTTCTAATCCTTTCCAAAATATGTCCAAATTGTAATGGCTGTACTTGATACTAAAATCTAATATATTTAATTGCTTTCAAGAAGAGAGATGAATAGAAGAAGTTCACTCCTGTGTGGGCAAAATTATAAACGCAACACTTTTTTCTGTTTCCCCCTATTTATTATGAGCTAAACTTAAAAGATCTGCAACTTTTTCTATGTACACAAAAGGCGTATTTCTTTCAAATATTGTTTAGAAAATCTGTCTAAATCTGTGTTAGTGAGCACTCCTCCTTTGCCGAGATTATCCATCCACCTCACAGGTTTGGCATATCAAGATGCTGATTAGACAGCATGATTATTGCACAGGTGTAGCTTAGGCTGGCCACAATATTTGAGAGAAATTGGCTTTTTGTGTACATAGAAAAAGTCACAGATCTTTGAGTTCAGCTCATGATAAATAGGGCCAAACACAAAAGTGTTGCATTTAAATTTTTCTCAGTGTATATTGTAATCTTCCAATCTCTCATTATTGCTAAGACATTATCTTTAGGTACTTATACAAACACTACAGAATTATTTGCAATGATCACACTATTCTGAATATGAATTCAATTACTATGTATCCAACTCTCATACACGTTAGGTTTAACATTCACGATACCACTAAACTGCAAGAAGTTGGATTCATATAGTACAACACCAGGTAGATTTAATGTTTCTTGTCAAAATGTTAATGCTTATGCTTCTTTGTCTTCCTTAAGTTGGATGTTGCCTGCTTGCATTCTGCATTGGCCTCCTCTTTGTGCAGCGGTCAGGAAACTACTTTGTTACTATGTTTGATGATTACTCTGCTACTTTGCCCCTTCTTGTTGTGGTCATCTTGGAGAATATCACTATTTCCTGGATATATGGAATTGACAAGTAAGTGCTGAAATCTTTTGACTAGCAGTATGTTTTCTTAAATTTGTTATGATCAATTGCTCCTGCCAATACTGCTGATATATGAAATAGCAACCCTTGTTCAGAGTTTTATAGATCAGAAGTCATCAAATAGACCTGGAAAAAAATAGAAGTTGGGCAGCACAGTGGCTAAGTGGTGAGCACTCCTGCCTAGCAGCACTACAGTTGTCCATTTGAATCCCAACCACCACACTTCCTGTCTGGAGTTTTGATGTTTCCTTTGGGTACTTTGGTTTCATCTCGCGCTCCAAAGACATGCTGTTAGGTTAATTGGCTCCTGTCTAAATTGGTCCTAGTATGTGTATGTATAAATGCGAGTTAGGGACCTTAGATTTTAAGCTCCTTGAGATCAGGCACTGATGTGACTGTACAATATATATATATATATATATATATATATATATATATATATATATATATATATATATATATATATATATATATATATATATATATATATATATATATATATATATATATATATAATATGCACTGCGTAAATTGATGTTGCTAAATAAGTACCTGTAATAAATAAATAAATATACAAAATCTTTCTTTTGAAGATGTATATCTATGGCATAAAACTATTTGCATCTGTAGATATACAATATTTGCAGTAATGGTTAAAATGAATGTTGTCCTTTTAAAATGATATTGTTTAACACAGATGTACATATAATTGATTAATGCTCAAATAGCGCAATCTCTGGTAGCACCTAGTACCCATTTCCCCACAGTAAATAATAATAATTAAAAAAAATAGCATACATACGTAAATTCTGGGAGTCATCTTTTTTGGGCTTCTCCTTTTTCACCAGCATGTTTACAGGCACTGTTGAGGTCTTCTGCCCCATATGGGCTGACAGAGGAATTGCATGTAAACAATTAGTGGCATTAAGGCAGCATTCTCTGTTACATCCTCACATGCCTCATTCTTTGTGACATTACAGGTAGCAATGTCTTCTCCACCTGAAACTTGAACATTAGCATTATTAGCTGGTAATGTAGACCATGTATTGTACTCCACCAGCCTATTAGTCATCACTTTCCCTAGTGATGCCACTGACACCCAATTTTCTCTACAATTGATAAGATTCACCCTTCGGTTTACCAGAAAGTTAACACCTTACTTCTCCTTGAGGCATCTTACCTGCAAATCTCAGGTCAAGTTTTTAAAAAGGCCCAGTACCACATCTGATCCCAGGATTGGATCTATACTGTTTAGTGAAGAAACCTGAAACACATTGTCCCCTTCCCAATCGGGGTTCTCTGTCAACCCCGCCAAAGTTACACGCTTCCCTACAGGGTGTCTGCTATCTTCTCTGTATACATATTTTCTAAATGGTTTTTACACCACCCACAAGGGTTAACTTGGCCATATATTCATGCTACAAAGTTCTCCTTCCCTAACCCAGAGGGTTAATGTTATTATTATTGACCGTATTACCTGGAAGCTAATACTGTACTCCTCCTTAAAGCATCCCACCTGTTACTCTTAGGCCAGATCCTTAGGAAGGCCCCATACCACAGCTGACCCCAGGTTGGGATCTATGCTGTTGAATAAAGAAACCCAAAGCAAACTGGTCCCTCCGTCATCACCATGAAGTTACCTGCTTCCCTATAGGATGTTTGCTATCTTCTCTGTAGTCAAATTTTCTGAATGTTGTAAGATTGGGATGATCAGTATTCAGTGGTAGTGCTTTTTTAGTGAGTATGCCAGTCCAGAACTGAATTTTTAAGGGCCTGGTAGCCCACCTTTATTTAAAAGCACAAAAAGTTCACAAATACATCAGTAGCCCTCGCAGGGGGTTCCACCATTACTGTATCTTGCATACTCAACACTTTAGACTCCTGACTTTCATTCTTGCCATCCGGCAGTTTCAGGCCTTTAGCCTAGGCCTAAGTTCTGGTCCTCAGAACAAACAGATTTTCCTAGAGTTAAGCTCACTCCTCGCTTACTCCTGGTCAGCGCCTTGCTGCTCAATCACCAATGACATCTACCTTCTGCAGACATGCATACTCTAGCTGCACCCATGCAGTGTCTCTGACTCCTCTCAGAGGAATGGGAGTCCTGTCTGTGGGGTGGGGCCCTGAGCCATAGTCAGTTCAGAACTAAATAGCCCAAGACACAGCTGTGCAATTAATGTGTCTTTCTCTCCAAAATATGGCGTAAACCATAGAGTTATAGAGTTCCCCTTCCGTAATTCAGAGGGTAAATGTGATCTCTTCCTTCAATATAATGTTAATGGAATACACTATAATACTGTACACTACTTATTGGCACTCTACTCCCCTTTAGAAACTTAGAGCAGGCAAAGGCTTTTCTTCAATGTAATACTTTTGCTGGAGAATTTTTCATACAATCCATAAAGCTTAACATGGGCTGGTGGTGCTGCCCCTGGTGAATGAATGAATGAAAAACTTATATAGCGCAGCACATGCAAACCAAATCGCCTCTGGGCGTTCATTGTTGGTGTCTCTCTTGACATTAAAAGAGCAGAGTTTTAATCTGTCTTCTGAAGGTCAGGTGGTTTTCCTCCAACCGAATGCTGGTTGGTAAAGCGTTTCATAGTCTGGGACCTTGGAAAGCAAACCTTCTTTCTCCTTTGGACTTATATCTGGCTTTGGGTACCTTGACCAGATTTTGGTTGGTGGATCGCAGAACGCGATTGGAATTGTGGGCTTCTATCTTTTCGCATAGATATTGCGGGGCCTTCCCATGGATGCACTTATGGGTCAGACAGAGTGCTTTAAAAGCAATTCTGTCCTTTACTGGCAACCAGTGAAGGGATCTCAGAGAAGGTGAGATTGATTACCAGGGTTTTTTCCCAGTCACAAGTCTTGCGGCCGTATTTTGAACGACTTGCAGACAAGCGATTTGGTACTTTGGGAGTCCGAGGTAAAGAGCATTTGCATAGTCCAGTCTGGAGTTTACAATTGTTCCCATCATGACTGCTACATCCTCTTTGGGAATAAATGGAATAAGTCTGCGTAGTAGGCGCAGCAGATGGTGAGAATCCATTCGGCGGCGGTGGTGCGGGACGACATGTCTGCTGGTAAGTGTACTAACCAGCAGACATGTCGGGCGGACAGATTCCCACCCGATAGATTTCAAAGCATGCTTTATAATCTGTCAGGTGGACAAATCTGTCTGCTCGGCCGTACACACGATCGAATCTGTCTGCTGAAACGGTCCAGCGGACCGTTTCCAGCGGACAGATTTGATCGTGTGTACGAGGCCTTAGTCATCCAGTTTTCTATCAAAGAGAGACATTTCTCTAAACTAGGATGATCCTTTTTGTTGCAGATGTGAAAATACAGTTGCGTGTCGTCTGCATATGAGTGATAGAGTAGTTCTTGGCTACAGATGATTTCAAAGAGAGGGCGAAGATAGATGTTGAAGAGCACCGGTGACAGGGGGGGGTCCTTGAGGGACTCCACATGACACCATGTGTTTTTCAGAAGTGAAAGGTCCCAATTTCACTGTTTGTGATCGGTTTTCCAAAAAGGAGGAGAACCAAGATAAATCACCTTCTGCGACTCTGGCTACCTCCGCCAACCGAGTCAGTAGCAGTTTGTGGTCTACCGTGTCAAAGGCTGCGCTTAGGTCCAGCAGAACCAGGAGAGAGGATTCTTCTTCGTCTGCGGCCTCAAGAGCGTCGTCCCATATTTTGAGTAATGCTGTTTCTCAAATGCCTGATTGAAATGGATCAAGTAGATTATGGGTATCTAGATGCTGTTGCAGCTGTTGTACCACTACTTTTTAGTTTGGTGACATCATTGCTTTAAGAGACTATTGAGTATCAATATAAACTACAAATAGTTTTACAAGGTAACATAGTATCAATAATAATTAAAATATATTAATATAACTACTATTTTTTACCAGGTAAACGTCTATTATGTGTATATATTGGCTATTTAATGGAAATGGTAAACAAAAATATACAAAATGTAAATAAATCACCCACTGCTTTTGTATAGACAATACACACACTTCCTCACACTTAAGGTATGTTGCTGGATTTAGCTATCAGGTACCAGAGATTGTCAAATACATTTGATACATAGATAAAAAATAAATGTGCTATTATGGTGCCGCATGACCTTATTACACTGACCCATGAGTACCTTATGGCAAATACAGTTCCACATTACAGTTGGTAGTGATCTTTTGCATTGTGCCATGATTGTCGAGGTCTCCAAGTAATTTTCTGAACAGATTTTTATTTTTCTTGAAGCTCGCCTACAGTACCCTTTTTTTTTTTTTTTTTTTTTTTATAGTAGTCTTTCCCTTTTTTGTATTTAATTGTATGTAACCTTACCATTTTTATCTTTTCAGATTCATGGATGATTTAAGGGATATGCTTGGATTCACACCCTTAAAATACTACTATTATACGTGGAAATACGTCTCTCCAGTTCTGTTATGTATTTTGCTTATAGCAAGTGTTGTCCAAATGGGAATTACCCCACCGGGTTACTATGCATGGATTGCTGAAAAGGTATGCAGTGCATTAAAAAATGTGCATGGAAATTTGATTGTGATTCACAGGCTTTACGTGTAAATAATTGCACATGTCTGAAATAATAAATATGAGAGAGTGAAAAAAATGTATGGGGAACTGAAGAAATATTCTTATTCAGTGAAGAGTTTGTATTCCTAAAGTGAGCAATGAGAATGCAGCAAAACTGAAAGTCAAAGTTTAATTTAGCACACTGCGTAATGATTGTTTTCAATATACAGAAACCCATAAAAAACTGGTCATTAACCCAATTGCTAACTGATTGCTGTGGATTATTTCTCCCTATCCACTGCATTCTGCATAGCTTTAGGTTTGGAAGGGGTGCCCAGTTTTGAAAAATCGGTGCTCCCCAGTCGTAGGTCCCCCAGACAACAAACTTTGCACACTTGTAGAGCAGAAATGTGTGCCAAGTTCTGGGTCCAGGGGACCTACGACCGGCCAGTACCGGGTCCCCAAAGTCACCAGAGAAATTACTGTTTAACATGGGAGTCTATGGAAGGGGTGCCTGGCTTTGAAAAATCGGTGCTCCCCGGCCGTAGGTCCCCCGGACAAAAAACTTCTTCTACAAATGTGGGGCTACATGTGTGCCAAGTTTGGGACCCGGCCGGTACCAGGTCCCTAAAGTCCGGGAGATCAGGCGCAAAAAGGTGACTCGAGTATAAGTCGAGGGAGGCATTTTTAGCACAAACAAAATGTGCTGAAAAACTTGGTTTATACTCGAGTATATACAGTACATGAATATTGACTAGTTGTAATGAATACTGTTTGTTTCAGGTGCTATCATTGTATTTTATGGTAATTTTTTTTTTTTTTTATAAACCATGGAAACTAGGATACAAAACATGGGATAACTAATTTTTATTTATTTTTATTGTTTTAGGCTACAGAAGAACGCCTGAGTTATCCAACCTGGGGACTTGTTGTTTGTGTGTCACTTATAGTTGTCGCTCTTCTGCCAGTTCCCCTGGTGTTTATTGTTCGCTTCTTCAATCTCATTGATGATAACACTGGAAGCTTGGCCTCTGTCTCCTATAAAAGAGGACGCATGATCAAGGAACTGTCCAATATAGAAGAAGATGATGCCAGTCTAATCCATGAGAAGATTCAAAGCGAGATGCCTTCTCCAAATATTGGAAATAGCATCTACAGAAAGCAAAGTGGATCGCCAACTTTAAAAGTGGACACTGCTCCCAATGGACGTTATGGCATTGGGTATCTAATGGCAGACATGCCAGACATGCCTGAATCAGACTTATAATGTGGATGATAAAATCGCAATTCTTTTTCCTTGGCAATGCACACTAGCTCTTCTTCAATGAAGAGGTTGGCTTTAATGCTTACGAAAGCACTGACAGCTGAATAATGTTTCAGGACTGAGAACACACAGTTTGAGAGGGTGAGGGGCATTATGGGTTGTTACCGGAAGGCATAAGACTTTTGTGTTCTGGATCTGGCTTTAGCCCTTAGAACTTTTCTAGGACCTTAACTACTGTATGTGTCTTACCTCTCTGTGCCTAATTTTGTCCTGAGATCAAGTGACAACTAAGTTTGTGACAATTGTCTGTACACACATTGAATATTTCTTGACACTATCAATACAATCAACCAATAAGGGCAAGTGAAAGCTAGATGGCGCAATCAGATAAATGATTGCATAAAGAAGTAAGTTGCTGGTCCCTGTATTTCCTATAAGCCATATGGATGGTTAGTATATGAGCTACAGTATTATCATGAATTATGGATGTTTTCAGTATCTTGTTAGTAATCAATCTTTTTTTGACTTGATTAGTCAGCTGAAGCTCAGGGCTACAAAGCAACTGACTTATTTTGACCTCTTTAAATAAGAAAAGTCCATTTTGTGTGATTATATTTTGGTTCATATTTTTTTTGGCTTCCTCATCAGTGTTATTTAAATTCATGTCGGGGTCACAAAGTGATCAAAATACAGTGGAATGTTTTTATCCTTTTATTTTGAATGTGTTCACATGTGACTAGAATTGGCTTATATAAGCAAAAAATGGTGGCTCAGGGTTGCCAAAAACTCAAAGCATTTAATGATGATGACCATACTGGGCCTGTTATGAATGTATTGTATATGGATGTTCATCAGAAGAAAGGTTATATCAGGACAATGCTATGTGTGCCAAAATAGCTTCAAAGTGGATATAAGCACTTACGTATTTACCCATTTTCAAATCCAACATGTATTATTATTACTGTTAAACCCATGTCCAGATTAAAAAATGACTAAAGATCAATTAAAAGTTTGTTTATTGAATGAGCTTTTAATGACACCCATGAATACAAATTGACTAGTTTTTAATAGGTCTCAGAACTGGTAATATTCAAAATGAATATGCCATAATAGGGGCTTCCTGTCTTGTCAGTGTAATTTTCTGACTAGTGATGCATATAACTAAAGAGATCGAAAGAGAGCAAAAAGTAGCTCTGTTACGTAGAGCAACATTTTTTTTTTTTAATTGCCTCCAAATACTATAGCGGAAGCTTATACTTCTGCCATTCTTTATGTATGTCCAGTTCAGAAAGGGCACATTTATAAGCATACTGCAAATAGTTTTTTATGCAAACTCCAGTTTGTCACATGACGGTACCATGCAATAACATTGGTCAAGAATGTAACGTGTTAGGTGCTTACATTTTTAATGCTAAATATTACAGTTACAAATAAACGTCGCCACAAATGCATTGTTTACTAACACCTGCACTGTTGCATGTTACATACATATATTACACATAGATATATGGCACTTAGGTCAAATGTATCTCAGAGATACAAAATGTTTTAGTTGGTTTATAATTAAAGTATGACTTTATTCATCCACCCATTTGAGATAGAAAAGCTACATATAACTTATGGTAGCAATATGGTTTGTAGAATGTTGGGACTGAACCCCGTTCAGTGCAAAAAACACTGTTAAAGTCATATAAACTCATGTGCACTTAGATTTTTTTCTATTAATATTTCAAAACAAATATTAATTTTAAAAGTAACTAGAGGCTAAACATCAGTTGTAAGTCAGAGCTGTATATTTCTTTGCAATGAGAAACATCTGTAAGACACCCCCACTGTCACCAAAATACTAAGGAGTAAACCATGTTCAGTCAGATACAAGAACATGCACTTAGCTTAGTTAATGAGGTGAAGCTATGTTGACCTCAAACATCTAACCATGTTTAATCAAAAACCCTGTTTTAATAATTTAATATTCTTTGCAAAGTACATTTTTACTTCTCGTTACCTCATTCACTAAACTAAGTGAATATTAATTTTGCAAAGTAAATATGCTCTACTTAGTAAATCCACTCCATAGTGTACATTGACTAGCTGTGTCTACTGTTCCTGTACAAGTCTTCCACTGAAATCAGCTTTCTTGTGGAAGTATGCAACTTTTCAGTGTATCTAAGAGCAAAAAGCAGACAATAATTATACAACGATCTGCCAACCATACGGTATAGTCGCTAAAACTGTTTTATTTCCCTGGAATTCTTTTTTGAACTAGCCTTGTATTAAGTATACTGAAGTAGGATATAGAAGGATGACTGCTGGCCAAAATAATATATTGAACAGGTCCCTCTGAAATGTATTTTGAATTTTCAATATATTAGGTCCTATTGATACTTTGATGCTGTGCTGAGGTTCAGACAAGGCCATTCTTACCATAAGATAAGGTGACAATGATGCCTATGTTGTTTATAAGCAGTTCAGACAACCTAAAGAGGCAGATTTCAGTAGCGGCAAAAAAATAGGGTCGCCCTAGTAATCAGACAAGACCTACACTACTAAACCCCCTCACCAGGTAAGAACTAGAAAAGGTAGGGCATTGCTGTTATGGGGTTAGCAACAAAAGTACTTACTCTCTGCCAGTGGTTCTCAACCTTTCTAGTGCCGTGACCCCTTCATAAAATTTCCCAAGTTGTGGGGACCCCTAAATGTAAAATTATTTTCGTAGCGTGGGTTGTAATTTGCGCCCCTAACCCATGGTCATTTAGCACTCCCTTCCACTCGTACAACATTAAAAACCCTTATTGTACACTTTACGATGTACCACTCTTTCACTTTGTTCTCCTTTCTTTCCTTTTTATCTCTCTCTATCCTAATTTCTTGTTTTTCCCCATCCCTCTCTCTAGCCGTCTTTTTCTCTTATTCTTTCTCTCCCTTTTTCTTTGTTCCTCCCCCTGTTTTTCTCTCCCTTCCATGTATTCTATATTTGTATTCCTTCTCTTGCTCCTTGATGGGAATGGGATAAGTGGATTAGGTGCTTTTGATCAAGGTCATCTGCTGATCTGACAACTGTAGTGAGGACTTTTAATGGCAACTATAATCACAGGTAGCATTACTCACTATGTCTCCGACTTTGTGGTGTCTTGTAGCAGTGACACCTATGCCGAAATCAGGAGATAGGGTCTCCTCCAGCCCCTCCCACTTCACATTTCTCACTAGTCAGCAGACCTCTAGTATCTGCCCCCCAGCCATGCCATCAACTGAATGGGCAGCTGCTAAAGAAGACAAGTTGGCGGCTGCAGGTTCCAGGGAAAGTGGTGCAGGCTTCAAGAACAGCCCATGATCCTGTGACCCCTGGCAAATCATTATTCGACCCCCGAGAGGGAACCCAACCCCCAGGTTGAGAACCACTGCTCTATGTCCTTTCAAACCAAGGTAAATATGTAATCTTTTACCATGTCAGGAAATAATTTGAGACCACAGTTGGCATTTATCTGCAGATACTGAAGAATTTATTTATTAAAGCTTCACTTTTCAAGAGAAGTTGCACTTTGCAAGGGAATTTGTAACAGAGTTTTGAATGAGATGAAACTTTTTACAACTTCCACCATCCAATCATATGCAAGCGAAAATGCATTTTTTTTTATACATTTTACTTGTACATAAGTATTTTTTGCAAGGTGAGACTTGAAAAGTGTATTTCTCTTTAGTAAATCAATCCCAAAAGTCGTAAGTTTGAATGACGTCTTATTTTGTAAGCAACATGCTCCATAAATTGTATAGTAGGTTGAGCTAAGTTTGGGATCATAGGTTATTTCTCATTCTTGCTTCTCAAAGACTTCCCCCAAAGTGTTTTGTTTTACTGATTTCCCCTAAAAAAGTGGATCATTTTAATGATGTATACATGCACTTGATTGTACTGTACAAAATATAAAGCCACTAGGGCACTTTTATTTTACTAGCCCTGATAGCGTTTTGGGCTTTTAGTTTCAAATCTGCGTGCTTTTTATTTTCATATATATTAGCTGTATAAATAACTAGTGGTTATAATGAAAGTCTAGCACTTAAAGTCGTGGGATCTCATTGGCTCCCCTTATTTGCTGTGGATGTATGACTTAAAGTTGTATATTTTGAGTAACAAGCTTGATGTTAACTGCAAAAATATGTTTTCTACAATCAGGTTACAGTGTGTTATGGTGGGGAGTCAAGGAAAGTATGCATTGTGCAGTTATTTTCCCATGTTGTAACAAACTCCTTAATTGATATTTATTGTGGTTACATCAATATATTTATACGATCTCCATGTACTGTAAATATGTACATTAAACTCTGTCTGAAAGCTAAATGACTTGTTTAAGCTAGCTGTGGAAGCAAAATTTCTCTTTTATCCAAAGAGAGCATATTTTTGATTTCTTGCGCAAGCATATACCATGTAACATACATACATTTAATACATGTATTTTTCAATGTTTTTTTTTTTTTCTTCTAGGCTGAAATATAATACAAAATTCTGTTGTTCAGCCATGCATTTAATAATTTTGCATAACAATCATGTTCCTCTATACCAGGTTTGTTTCACCGATCCTAATTTGTACTGTAATGTATGTGTTATTAAACATAAATTATAACATGGTACTGCTTACATTATTATTATTTTTCTTCTGTGTATTTTTTTTTTTCTCGTTCCAAACAAAGTTTATAATTTGGGTTTTAAGTAGAGTACAAATGCTCAAAGTGAATCTGTGCTCATGCCGGTTCAAGTGGTGAGGGAGCAAGGTAGAGCCCAGGAAGTAATCTGAATTATTTTTAAAGTGAACCTAGTATCACATCAATGTTTTCTACTAAGTGCACACATGGCTCCCCACTGCTGACTTTCAATTTGCACCAAACTACAAAAAAAAATCACACTTAGGGCCCTTTTACACGGGGCTGATCAGTATTGATCCACTCCGTGTGTGTTCGTAAGCTCAGCGGGGATCCTCCGTAAAATCCCCGCTGAGCTGTCGGCAGACAGGGCGGTCTCCGCACACTGTGCAGAGACCGCCCTGTCTTTCCTCTGCTCTCCCCTATGGGGGGATTGGATGAACACGGACCGTATGTCCATATTCATCCGATCCGATCCGCCAGACGGAAGAAAAATAGGACATTCTTCCGTCCGAAAAATCGGATCATTGCGGATGCGGACAATTACGGTGTCAGCGGATGTTTATCCGCCGACACCCGTAATCACATAGGGACCAATGTATGTCCCGTTTTCATCCGCAAACGGATGGATGAAAATGTGGACAAACGGTCCGCACATGTGAAAGGGGCCTTAGGCCCGTTTGCGGATGAAAACGGGACATACATTGGTCCCTATGTGATTACGGGTGTCGGCGGATAAACATCCGCTGACACACGTAATTGTCCGTATCCGCAATGAACCGATTTTTCGGATGGAAGAATGTCCTATTTTTCTTCCGTCTGGCGGATCGGATGAATATGGACATACGGTCCGTGTTCATCTGATCCCCCCATAGGGGAGAGCGGAGGAAAGACAGGGCGGTCTCTGCGAGGATCCCCGCTGAGCTTACAAACACACACAGAGCGGATCAATACTGATCTGCCCTGTGTGCTCCTCTCAGTCTATATCACTTGACTGTTTCTTGAGAACTGCCTATTAGTTGGCACAGATTTTGTTGTGAATTTATTCATGCAGAACCAATTCAAATCAGCTTTCAGAAAGGCTTATGGCTCTGACGCCTATATGAACCCTAATTTTTGTTAATACTATTTGTAAATCCCAAGTTTAACCTCTTGCTGACCAGCCGCTGTAGTTTTATGGCAGCAGGTTGGCACGGCAGCACAAACTGCCATAGGTGTAAGTTGGTCGCTTTAAGAGGTATAGAGGGCACGACGCCAGAACCGATATGCATGGTCAGCGGCCTAGATGTCCGCCGGCAAACCGCAATCGCTCCTGGGAGAGACTTCTGTCAGGGGAGAAGAGACAGATCTGCTGTTCCTAGTGATCAGGAACAGCAATCTATCTCTACTCCCTGCCAGTCCACTCCCCCGCAGTTAGAAACCCCTCCCTAGGGAACACTTAACCCCTTGATCGCTCCCTATTGTTAACTCCTTCCCTGACAGTGACATTTACACAGTAATCGGTGCACTTTTTAGCACTTGCTGTATAAATGTTAATGGTCCCAAAAACCTGTACGCCGCAATATCGTTGTCCTGCTAAAAATCGCAGATCACTGCCATTACTAGTAAAAAAAAAAAAATAATAAAAATGTCCCCTATTTTGTAGAAGATATAACCAATCAATATATGCTTATTGCAATTTTTTTTTTTTTTTACCAAAAATATGTAGAAGAATATTTATCGGCCTAAACTGATAAAGAAATAATTTTTTTCTTATTTATTTTTTGGATATTTATTATAGCAAAAACCAAACAATGTTGTTTTTTTCAAAATTGTCAGTCTTTTTTTTTGTTTATAGTGCAAAAATGAATAAAACCGCAGGTGATCAAATACCACCAAAAGAAAGCTCTATTTGTGGGAAAAAAATGACATCAATTTTGTTTGGGTACAACGTTACATGCAAATGTCAGTTAAAACATCGCAGTGCTGTAATGAAAAAAATGGCCTGGTCATTCAGGGGAAAATCCTTTAATTGCTGAAGTGGTTAATGCTTTTCTGTCTTCAATAAATGGAGATAAGACACAATAGGAGTAAAAATAGCAAGTTTATGAAGGTGTTTAGGGAAATATGCATGCACTAATCGTACAAAGTCAACTGCACCTGCAACACCTAAATATGATATTTCAACTTTAGCTCAGAACAAATTGGTTCGCTTTGCAAGGGAGGCTGCACAATGCAAAGGGAGTTTCACCCAGAGCTTAATGAATAAGGTGAAACTTTACCTTACAAAGAATAAAAAAATAAAATAAACAGAATTTTTTAATTGCACAATGATTGGATGATGAAAGCTAACAGCGCGTCACCTCATTCATTAAAGGGGTTGTAAAGGTTCATGTTTTTTCACCTTAATGCATACTATGCATTAAGGTGAAAAAACATCTTATGATTACAAGCCCCCCGTTTTACTTACCTGAGCCCTGGAAAGTCCAATGACGGGGGGCCGGGACAGAGTCATACACTCGGCGGCTATGGACGCCAAGTGTATGACACGGGAGCCTGTCCGCAAGGTAACCCCCTCAGGAGAGAGCTTCCCAGAGGGCTTTAGCTATTGCGGGAAGGAGCAGAGTGACCCCAGAAAACAGCGTTTGAGGCGTTGGAGGTAAATATGACATGTTTGTTATTTAAAAAAAAAAAAAACGTGAACCTTTACAATCACTTTAAGCTTATATTTCCTTGTACAGCAAATAGTCTATTTACATGTAGTAAATCGACCCCATTATTTTTATCTAAAACTGAGAAATTCTTCTATCACTGATTTTAATACTATTTATTTCACAACACTGTTATGAAATAAATAGTATTTAAAAGCTGCATCTGGTACACTAAAGCACAGCAAATAGAATTTCCATATTGAAATATGCCAGAATGATAGCAGAATTCTGATTCAAAATGAGTTGTGTGCATTAATAGTAGATGCAGTTTTTTTATTAGGCTGAATGATTCTCTTCTGTCAACAGATAGATTTACAGTCACTTTGTTAAAAAGCAATGTGCTTGTTTATTGAAGTATTGAAGTAAAACCATGCAATTTATGTGTGATTTCAAGTCTGCATATTGTTGTTTTTTGGTTATGTTGAGGCCACCACACATATTAGGAGTTTTGTAAATGTAAAAGCTTGCAATAAACAATGCAATTAAACAAAGTAGGCCAAAAATGAATATTAAATGAAAGGAAACTAGTTGATGCTTCTGTAATTTGGTAACTTTCCACTAGATGGCATGCATGTGTAATTCATCAATGTTTTTCTTTATTTATTTTTTACCGAGTACGCCATCTGGTGAGGTTACATACTCTGTGGAACAATCCTGCAGAGTGCACACATTTTCTTTAATTGATACGTAGTACAAAAGTTAAATCCACATCATTCAGAATATTTATAAACTTTCACATCCGAACAATGTCCCCCCAAAAAATTATCTTGGAGGGTTCATTTAATCAGGTAAACTAAAAGCATGGGAGCTGAGTGACTCACAAATAATGGCCCCTGTCGAAGTAATATTCTGCTTATTACTTTTCTATTTCCTTTGATGCTATAGACTAGGCTGAGCTGTGTGTGCCTGGGCAGGCTTGAACAGCCAGCTGCTGCATTCTGATAAATTTGATTCTGGATGTGACCGGAATAACTGAGGTTCATTGTGTAATATTATACCTACTCTGCTGCAAGACTTAACTTGTCACAAAGAATCAAGTCCGTAATGTGGCCGCCTGCCTTTTTACCCCCTCTGAACCATTTCATATGTCTACTCTTTGCATCCGGATTCAATCCAACAGCACATTTTTATTAGCTCTACTGTAGAACATTTAAAAACTTTTTTTAAAGTTTACTTCAATGCTGTTATTTGAATAAATTTGCTCTGTATTTTTGCTTTCACGTGATTGGCTGATGGAAGTCAGCAGACCGTCACCTTGTTCACTAAGCTAAAAGAAAGTTCCTTGCAAAGGAACTTTGTTAGGTGAATATCATTTTGGCTTATTGATTTAGTAAATCAACCCTCCTGCCATATAGAGGTCAACCTGGGAATGACACTTATTTAGAAAGAAAGGGAGGAGCCACGTGCTGTACTAAAACCTAGGTGGGGCTAGGTCGTATAAGACGCATGGCTTAACATGCACAGTGAAAAGAGGACTTGTGAGTGTAAAAAAAAAAAAAATGTTAAACAGGTATTGAAAGTTGTGCAATGCATTTAGTGAACAGATACCAAAAATCAACATAAAGCTAACCTTTACCTTTTTACTAAAATTCTGCTTGATGATGTGCAATCAGCAGTGTTGTAAGTAACAGAGTTACAATAAACGCAGTTACCTAACGCAGCCCCTTTTGAGGCTAACGAGTAATCTACCTGATTACTCTTCCCCTCATGGTAACGCAGTTCCCATTACTTGGGCGGCATTACCCCAATTACATCTACCGCCACTAGATGGCAGCAGAGTAATTGCTTCTGCCGGCGCTGTGAACATAAATATGGGTGGAACTCCGCTTTAGAATCATGTGACCGCTGTGATGGCCTGTCACAGTGGTCTGAAAACTCCCAATCGCAAGGAGCCCTGGATACAATGAGCCCCATCCGCCTCACACTGATCTATCACCGGGGAACAACTCACATTGATCACACACACTGTGTGTGCAACCTGATCAATGATCCGGGGAACACATGGCCGGAACAAAATGTTCCACAGAACAAACGTTACATATACAACACAGTGTACACATCTAGTGGTCAACATGGTAAGTGCAGGACACCTATACAGACCAATGATCAGCAGGTTATTTTTGGTCAGTGATTTCATCTCTTCATCAGACAACAAAGAAAAATCTGACATCCCCATTCCAGATCCCTTGCATCCAATAATACTTAAATAAGATACATAAAATAATAAACAATAAACTATAGAAAATTCTAATAAAGCCTAATATAAGATATACATGGTGGGACGGATGCACCTAGGCTGGGATATACACAAGATCACCATTTGATCACCATTTGTTTCCGGTTTTCTTCTCTCAAGAAACTGGCATTCTTTTGTCTTGGAGTATTAACTCACTGCTCCCTGGCAAGCGCCCGTCATCTGCTTCTCAACAAAGCATTGTAGAATATTAAAAAAAAAATCAGTTACTTTGCTGAGTAACTAATTACTTTTTCAATGTAGTAACTGAGTCAATAACGCAATTACTTTTTTGGAGAAGTAATTTGTAACTGTAACTAATTACTTTTTTAAAGTAAGATGAGCAACACTGGCAATCAGTTTGACTTGACTTAACCTACCTTTCTTGCTCCATATCCTTTTTCCCCTGAAGACACCAGTAACACAGATGCTCCCTAGGGAGGCCATGCCATGCCAATACTTTATGGAGAGTTACATAATGTACATACGTGAGATGAAGCACATGACACCATGCACCACATCTCATGTATGCACATACATCATTAAGCTCATTTGTTAAAGGAGAAGTGTGGGATTTCAAAATGACAAACATACACTGTATTACCAAACATATGCCTTTACACGCATATGAACTTTTATGGCATCCCAGTCTTAGTCCGTAGGGTTGAGTATTGAGTTGGCCCATCCTTTGCAGCTATAACAGCTTATTCTGGGAAGGCTGTCCACAAGGTTTAGGAGTGTGTCTATAAGAATGTTTGACCATTCTTCCAGAAGCGCATTTGTGAGGTTCAAGCACTGATGTGGACAAGAAGGCCTGGCTTGCAGTCTCCATTCTAATTCATGCCAATGGTGTTCTATTGGGTTGAGGTCAGGACTTTGTGCAGACCAGTCAAGTTCCTCCACCCCAAACACGCTCATTCATGTCTTTATGGTCCTTGCTTTGTGCAATGGTGCGCAGTCATGTTGGAACAGGAGGGTTATCCCCAAAGTGTTCCCACAAAGTTGGGAGCATGAAATTGTCCAATATCTTGGTATGCTGATGCCTTAAGAGTTCCCCTCATTGGAACTAAGGGGCCAAGCCCAATTCCTGAAAAACAACCCCATGCCATAATCCCCCCTCCACCAAATGATTTGGACCAGTGCATAAAGCAAGGTTCAAACATTCATGGATGAGCGAGTTTGGGGGGAGGAACTTGACTAGCCTGCACAGAGTCCTGGCCTCAATCAGATAGAACACCTTTGGGATGAATTAGAGCAGAGACTGCGATCAAGGCCTTCTCTTCCACATCAGTGCCTGACCTCACAAATGCGCTTCTGGAAGAATGGTCAAACATTCCCATAGACACACTCCTAAACCTTGTGGACAGCCTTCTCAATAGAGTTGAAGCTGTTATAGTTGCAAAGGGTTGGGCAACTCAATATTGAACCCTATGGACTAAGATTGGGATGCCATTAAAGTTTATGTGCGTGGCAGGTGTCCCAATAATTTTGGTAATTTAGCGTACATACTCACCTAGGTGGATGCTGCCTCTTTACTGAGAACTATGCAATCAATGACCACTGATTGCTCAGTTCTTGATCTTCGGTGAGCAGTGAAAAGTCACTGGCTTTGCCCCTCCAGCGCTCACTGTAGTACCAGGCTGTGGAGGGGGCAGAAACGTCTGTCTCAGGCTCTCAACAATGCACAGAGAGGCTCAGTCGGGGACTATTTAGGCATCTGGGTGGATTCTGACATTAAAGTTGGGTTCCATCCAGAGCCTGGACTGGCTGAATGACTTCAGTTGACAGTGGACTGTAGCCCTCTGTCAGCTGAATCTGGGTCACAGAAGTATAGAAGTATAGAACTAAGTGCACTTCTGTGCCCCACAGAGAAGAATGGCCAAAAGAGCTTTGTCCAAAGTTATCCTTAAGGCTGGGTTTACACTTGTGCGGATTGAGTGCGGCTTAAACCGCATCCAATACGCAGAACATTTCTAAATACATTCTTTTCAATGAGGCTGGTTCACATATGTGCGATGCATTCGCCCTGCGCATTACAGAAAAAACGTGTGCGGATTTTATGCCTTGCGGTGCGGCTCAGGTGCGTATTCAGTCCCATTATCTTCTATGGGTACGCAGCTGATTCGCAGATGTGTTCAGTTCTCTTCAGGAATTTCTGTCATTCAGCTCAATACATTTCTCCCCCACTCTCCTCTCACCCGGAACTTCTCCCAGGTCTCCAAATTCGCAGCTAAAAACTGAGCTAATCTGCTGAACACTTCTATTATCTTTGCAGAGAGATTGCAGAGCTGAAATTTGCACAGCACAAGTGTGAACCCAGCCTAAAAAAAAAGTTTCCCCCAGCATCCCACATGGTCTCAGGGCAATGCTTTTTCTTTCAAACAGACGAAAACCAAAAGATCCGACATAAAAAATGCTTTATTTTCGTTTTCGTTGCGGTAAAAATTTGATATAGAGAGATTTGACGCTGACTAAATACAGTGAATGAATAGCAATCTGTCTATCGAACCTGATATACACACACATACGGTACTTTTCGACATTATAGAGAAAAGATTCGACTTTATAGAGAAAAGATTCGACATCATAGAGAAAAGATTCGACATCATAGAGAAAAGATTCGACACTATAGAAATAATAGATTCGACATTACAGAGAATAGATTTAGATTTATGAGAAAATAGATTCGACATTATAGAGAATAGAAGGCTTATGGTGTATATCGAAAGTGCTAAGCAGATTCGACGGAGAAGATATACTGCACTCGTACATTTTAATGCTCCGCCCATAGGCTATAGAAACATTCTAATGTTGGTTGACTATGACTAGTAATAATAATATAATTATTTATTATTATTATTACTAGTCATACAGCATTAGAATTCTTGTAGGCGGAATATTCGACCGGAAATGTACGATTAAAGTTTCGAAGTTCCGTCAAATATTCTTTGACCATTCGACAGAAACCAAGTACTATTGGATTTTTCGGAAGAAAACTATTCCCCAACGAAAAACAAAATAGATCAAAACGATTTTCGGGAGTAACTAAATACATTTATTTTCCAGACGAAAACGAAATAAGGAAACAAAATATTCCAGTCTGCACATGTCTAGAATATAACAAAGATTTTCAAAATGGCAGGATGGGAACAAAGACACAGTATTCGAAGATGCTGACCGGAAAAGGCACAATAAGAAAAAATAAAATAAATAGCATGGACATACAAGTAGGTACAGTAAGTGTACTTGTTTATGTACACTGTATTGCATATTATTGCTATTTTCTGTAGAGAACGAGAGAGGGGGAATGACCTCTTTACCATGGTACCATGTAGTGTCCATGCTAAAATAATAACATATACTAAAAATTACACCCAGCATACAAAAGAATAGTAATGTTACAGAACAGCATCCACACAATGAGATATTTGCAGATACTGAGAACTACACTCGGCATGCAGAAGATCTAAAACAGTACTGTGGCATTTTTATATTTTAGGCTGCATTCACACTTGAGCGACGGTCGTTTGGTCGTTTTTGGGGCGTTTTTTTTTCAGCGTTTTGTCGCGCGTATTCATGCTTATTTGCGCGTTTGCATACAGCGTCGTCCGACGTTTTTGTACTTTGACGTTTTTTATTTTAGCCAATAGGAAAAATTATCATCTTTTCATCACTTGTTGCTATGTTGGTAGATTTGTTTAATCTTCTGCCTGGGTGAAAAGTTCTATTGATTAAAGCGACAAAACGCCTGTAGCAAACGCTCGTTGTCGCGCTAGTCGCTTGAATCGAGCGTTTCCATTACTTTCTATGGGAAATGGAAACGCTCAAATACGCCCAAACCGCCCGATACGCACGACAAAAAAGGGTCCGAAACTTTTTTTAACTACAGGCGATGGGCGTCAGGCGCATCAGCGTTCAGATGTGAACATCTCCAAAGGCTTTCATGTATTTTTCTCCCTCTGGCGTTTGTGAGCGTCGCGCTACAGGCGACAAAACGCCTAGGTGTGAATGGAGCCTAAAGAACAAAAAACAGAGAATTAAATCCAGTGTGGATATCATAATAAGTAGTATTATATAATGTCCACGTAAAAGGTATCAACATTTTAGAAACCGTAATCAAAACAGGAAAATACAAATTTTTCTACACATATATTTACATAACAGGTTTATTTGATACAATACAGGAGATCTGGCATCCATACAGGGAAGAGGGCTGGGTCAGGTCTCCTGGTGAATCAAAGAAATCCAGCGTAATTTTTACATCCCACAAGATGACAGGGTGAGAAGGACAAAAAACTGGGCGATCACTAGATTTTAGAGTAAGTTCGCAAAGCAAATGTTATCCTTTCCATTCCTAGAATACAGAGTCAGATAAAACATTAACATGTCTTTAAAGTGGAAGTAACTGTATCTGAGCACCACAAATAAAAAAAAAAAATTGATTAATTTTTAATATTCAAAGCAAACTCACCCATCCATCTGTGTCTCTATGCTTTATATTATTAAGAAACCACTTTAAAAATACTCTCTAGCATTTCTAGCCATGGCCATCCTGAGTAATTTGGTGAGCCAATCACAATTTTTTTTTCATAAATTGCATATTGTCAGTCCTTGGATATGGTGGCTGCTGTTGTTTTCTATTTTAAGGCTAAGAACAGTTTCTGCAAGTACAAAAAAATGATTCCGCTGATTTAGGAGTCATGGATGCAATATGGAAAGCATAAAAATGTAATCCTCTGACTTAAAGTGATTGTAAACTCACAAAAAACAAAAACCTACGAGGCAAAGGCATAATGAGCTAGTATGCATGGCATACCAGCTCATTATAAAATACTCTCCTTGGATCTAAGCCCCCGCAGTGGTGCTCTGCCTGGCGACATGTATCCTGAAGTTATTTCTAGGTATCTCGGGCTCCGGAGCTGTGATTGGCCAGAGCTGAAATGACGTCACTGTGGCGCGGGAGCCACAGGTAACGGCACGTCAGCTGAAGCAATGGCATGAATGGTATGTGTTGATGACGTTGGCACATGCTGATACAGGGCATATCTCCTAAACCATGCAGGTTTAGAAGATATTCACGGTAGCTACAGGTAAACCTTATTATAGGCTGACCTGTAGTGAAAAGTGTTTGTAAAGGGTTTACAGCCACTTTAAGATGAGCAGAGTGAACATAACAAAACGAGTTTTGTTTGAGAAATAGCAATTTCTTCTTCAGTAAAATTTCACCCACGCAAAAACACTCAAATTCATTGACTGAGATGATTGGGTGAAATTTGCTTGAAAATAAAATCTAGACTTTTTTTATTTAGAGTGTCTGTTTTGTTTTAAATAGTTAATTTTATTTTATAAGTTGTTCTTTCTATTTGCATTTTTCTCTTTGTTGTGTATTTAAACATTATTTGTATTCCGTAGCTTTAAATGTTTTTTTTTTTTTTTATTTTAACTTTTTTCAGTGTCTGTTTTTTCTATGAAAAAAATAATAATAATGAAACTAATTAAGGGCTTTTTTTCTGGCACAGGAACAGGTCAAATATAGTTAAAAAGGAGCTTTTGAAACCCTCAGGAGCCATTACAAGCTTGTTGCCACTTTAACAATGACTAAAACCACCTTCAATTTGCCTCCTCTATTGACTCTAACGTTCTTCAACATAATGGGAAATGGAAAACTCTGACCAAAAGAAAGTGAGTGGTATGTTCACAAATTTGTTACTGGAAGATCATGTCTTCTAGATTGTAAGCTCTAATGAACAGGGCCCTCTGATCCCTCCAGTATTGATTTGTATTGTGACTGTACTGTCTTCCCTGATGTAAAGCGCTGCACAAACTGTTGGCACTATATAAATCCTGTATAATAATAATAATAATAATCACTATGCAGACCTGTATAAGTGACAATTGTAGAGGCACTATTATTGTCTCCATTTCCACTGTTGAGGCCACATTGGGATAACTTTTTCCAAATGCACCCATGCGAGGATCCTAAAAACAATCAGTATTCTAACACACAAAAGTGCCTTAGCTCAGTTTTTACATATACATACAGCTCTATATGTTCAAACTATGTCTGTGCTTAAAAGATATCCAAGCAGGGCTCTGTGCTTTTCAACTTCTTCCAGCATTCACCTTTATTGCTCTCTGTGCTCCACACCCATGTGATCCTTCACCTTCACACCGGAAAACTCACCAGATTTCCATGACACCCCCTAGCATTCAGTGGGTCGTTAAAAACGTATATGCCCAAGTATTTAGACATACAAAACCACCTCCACTCCTTAGCCAGTCAACTCATACCCAAGTACCATAATAAAAAATAAAAAAGGGTAAAATCTTTATTTAAAACTTGCCCTTTAAAACCACATATTAACCACTTAAGGACCGGACCAATACGCTGCTAAATGACCCAAGGGGTTTTTGCGATTCGGCACTGCGTCGCTTTAACAGACAATTGCGCGGTCGTGCGACGTGGTTCCCAAACAAAATTTGCGTCTTTTTCTTCCCACAAATAGAGCTTTCTTTTGGTGGTATTTGATCGACTCTGCGATTTTTATTTTTTGCGCTATATACCAAAATAGAGCGACATTTTTGAAAAAAAATCAATATTTTTTACTTTTTGTTATAAGAAAAATCAATAAACTAAATTTTAGTCAAACATTTAGGCCAAAATTTATTTAGCCACATGTCTTTAGTAAAAAAAAAAAAAATCGCAATAAAAAAAAAAAAATTAGCTACCTAGCGGGAACAGCGACACTAATACAGCGATCAGAAAAATGATCGCTTAGTGATGCTGGCAATAGGGAGTGAAAGGGTTAACTAGGGCGGTTATCAAGGGGTTAAAACTTTATTAGGGGGGGTACGGGGGCTACCCAGGACCTAACACTAACTGCCTGTCACACTAACTGTCACACTGACACTAAATACAGTAATCATACATGTATGATTACTGCATTCAGTGACACTGTGACAGGGGGGGGGGGGGTGATCGCGGGGGTTAAATGTGCCTGTCTGTATGTGTGTTAGTGTAGTGTTGTGCAGACTTACTTGTGATGTGATCTCTCCTCAGCGGTGGTTGAAAAAAACGCCGAGGGAGAGATCACATTGCTTCCTCCTTCCTGTGTTTACACAGGAGGAGGCAGTGACAGGGCGGGGGGGCGCGCGCATTGGCTGAGAGCGATCCGGAGGGGGCGGACAAAAACAAATAGCCGCCCCCTCTTGTCGGATCGCTCGTACAGCCACGGGGACCGCCGCATGTACCGGGGGGGGGGTCCCAATCGGACCCCCGACCCACCTCAAGGCACCAACATTTATATACGTTGATGTGCCTGTC
Source organism: Rana kukunoris (assembly GCA_029574335.1). Taxonomy (NCBI): domain Eukaryota; kingdom Metazoa; phylum Chordata; class Amphibia; order Anura; family Ranidae; genus Rana; species Rana kukunoris. The sequence continues at coordinate 230,145,658 of CM056051.1, forward strand.
GGTGCCATTCTGCCGACGTAAATGTACATGCGGCGGTCCTTAACCACTTAAGGACCGCCTACTGCACATTTACGTCGGCAGAATGGCACGGCTGGGCACATCAACGTATATATACGTTGATTTTAGTACCCAGCCGTGGGTCGCGGGCGCGCTCCCGCGACCCGGTCCGAAGCTCCAGGACCGGGACCGCGGGATTCGCGGACCCGATCGCCGCTGCAGTGCGGCGATCCGTCCCTGGAGCGGAAGAACGGGGAGAGCCGTGTGTACACACGGCTTCCCCGTGCTTCTCTGTGGCTGCAGCATCGATCGCGTCATCCCTGTGATAGGGGGACGCGATCGATGACGTCACACCTACAGCCACACCCCCCTACAGTAGTAAACAACACACATAGGCACACATCCCCTACAGCGCCACCTGTGGTTAACTCCCAAACTGCAACTGTCATTTCCACAGTAAACAATGCAAATTTAAATGCATTTTTTTCTGTGAAAATGACAATTGTCCCAAAAATGTGTCAAAATTGTCCGAAGTGTCCGCCATAATGTCGCAGTCACGAAAAAAATCGCTGATCGCCGCTATTAGTAGTAAAAAAAATAATAATAATAAAAATGCAATAAAACTATTCCTTATTTTGTAAACGCTATAAATTTTGCGAAAACCAACCGATAAACGCTTATTGTGATTTTTTTTACCAAAAATAGGTAGAAGAATACGTATCGGCCTAAACTGAGGAAAAAAAATGTTTTTTATATATTTTTGGGGGATTTTTATTATAGCAAAAAGTAAAAAATATTGAATTTCTTTTAAAATTGTCGCTCTATTTTTGTTTATAGCGCAAAAAATAAAAACCGCAGAGGTGATCAAATACCACCAAAAGAAAGCTCTATTTGTGGGGAAAAAAGGACGCCAATTTTGTTTGGGAGCCACGTCGCACGACCGCGCAATTGTCAGTTAAAACGACGCAGTGCCGAATCGCAAAAAGGGGCAAGGTCCTTTGCCTGCATTTTGGTCCGGGTCTTAAGTGGTTAAGTGGTGCCCACTCACATTATGCAGTACCGCGACACATCCGGTTGTAACGCGTAACTTCCAGGAGTACTGTGCAGGATGAAGTCACTTCCTGTAGCTCTGCCCCAAAATGTTTCATCATCCTGACGTCCTCAGGGATAACACCTAAGCCATGACTAAGCACTGATCTAGTGCGAAACGTGTCGGCTGTCCTGTTTTCTGTGATTGCTGTGACTGTACATGTTTTTGGATTTACAATAAAGACAACTTTTTTCGTTTGAAAATCCTTGGAGTGCGGCCGTCCTTCCCTCTTTTCTTCATCATCATTGCTATTTGCATCGCCAGCACCTTGGTAATCTAATTATCCTTGATCGTCTACAGGTCTCACCTGGAGCGGTGATTTCTTTTCTTTTGTCTTTTTAGGGATAACACCTACTTTATAATTGTTCCAATTAAAATAACTTACATTTTTTTTTTTAAATGACAGCTTACTTTTCTTAGATGCTCTACTATGGATCCTTCTGCTATGAAAAATCCTAGGTAATTTTCTTTATTTATGAGGGGACTGGGTAGCTGTGTTTGCCATAATTTACTCTGTCTTTACTGTGCAGGTAGATCTTCATTAAAATGTGTAGTTACATTTAACAAAGGGTTAAAGGTGTAAATGCTGGTGTTTTTCATTGTATGGCAATGAGGACAGATTTTGGACAGACATTAAAAAAAATCTTGCAGTCAGGAATACAATTATTTCTATTTTTTAAATAGGCATGCTTGTGAATTGGGGCACATACCCCACATATAGTGAGGCTTTCCCTAATTTGACTTTGCGAGTGTAAATAGGCTTCAAAGTTCATGGAATTCTCCAGATTTTTTCAGATTTGGTCTTATGTGTACATGGAAAAAAAAGTTATTCTGAACTCTAACCACAGAATGGACAAAAACAAGATGCAGATAAACTGCTTTTTAATATAAAATTATTATTGCCTCTTGCATTCAAACAAATCACTTTTCAGATATTCTCAGCTTTTTTCTGTACAGTGAAGAGAAATTAATTGACGATTATCTGAACAGTGTGTTCAAATGAACAATCTGTTGCTAACCTGTAAATCTAGCATTCTGACAGCACTTTACATAAAACATGATGCATAAATTTCAATCCAAGAATATCCTGTTGGCTATTTTCCATGAATACTTCAATATGACTTCTGGCTTATTTCAATATTTAAAATATTTATGCAATTATCTCATATGCTTTTTAATTAATTTCCTGTATTATCTTCCTGTAACTCTACTGAGAATAGGAAAGTGTTTTAAGAATATATTTCAGTGAAAAAGAATTTCCTTTATGACCTGAAGCTTGTTTGTTTTTTCATTATTCCTGATCACAATTCTGAATTTTAACACTGGCAATAGATGGAAGCCAGTGCAACAGCTGCATGATGTAATTTCCATCATATGTTTATACCCAGTTGTCAGAGCTATTAGGACTCCGTTCTTGTGCAAGAGTCCAACTTGTTTTATGTAGATTCTAAACAAGCCTGTAGCCCACCAAAGCCGTACTAGCTTTAAAGGAGGCATTTAAATATTCCTAACCCTTTGTTATTACCAAACGGTAGGAAAAAAAAATGGTTGTAAAAGGTAGAAGATATGTTTGTCCCAATTCTATTATTTTCCAATAGGTTGCTAGTTGCCTAGCTGTCATGATGGTGCTTTTTCTTCAACAATGTATATGCATTTGTACAAGTATAGAGAGAAGAAATTCAGAATTTCCGGTGCCTTTGTTTACTACATACTTGTTCTGGATCCCTAATTTGTAAGTATTAAAACCAGACACAGCCCAGCAGCTAAACAAAAATGGCAACTGTCTCAATTTAAGGAGGAGTGGGCTCCCTTCAGATGTATGTGCCCTTAATTTATCCATCTCCATGTCAAAATTGAGGCTCCCATATACTAGAGTTAGAACTTTCCCAATGGTGTCTGTGTTTTATTTTTTTACAATTATTTACAAATTTACTACAGATTCCCATAAGCCCCCTGCCCGCAGACCCCCAAAGCACCCTCCCAATGTGGAGGGCATGTGGCCTGGTACGGTTCAGGAGGGGGGGCGCTCTCTCGCCCCCCCTCTTTTCCTGCGTCCTGACAGGTTGCGTGCTCGGATAAAGGGCCTGGTGTGGATTTTTTGGGGGAACTCCACGCCATTTTTTTTTTAATTTGTGTTGGAGTTCCCCTTAAAATCCATACCAGACCTAAAGGGCCTGGTAATTGAATTACCGCTTTTTTTTATGATTGAATTCTCTCTGTATTGCTGGGAACTGACCATTCATTATAGCCGCGAGTGATTTTAAATAGCTTTTTTTCCTTCAGAAATGACACTTGTGCATGGACAGTTTTAAGCACGGGAAACAAGCGCTGCTTTACAGGCATACTATACACCCCAAAGTGAGATAAAGGAGTGGGTTTCCGCGCCAGAAAAGGGAAGGGGTTAATAAAAAATCAATGAATAATAAGTGATTGGAGCTGCTCCTCAAACCAGTGATGAACTGTGATTGTGTTACAAAAGAAAAAATAGAGGGCGCTAGTGGTTCCTAATTGGACCAATAGGTGATTATAGTTTATATAATACCGTGTGGAGGTGGGTCACCTATGAAAGTGACCACAGATAAAGATGGTTGAACACAAAACATAAAGGTACTGTGAACAATAAAAATACATATATGTGCATGTCCCAAAATGAAATGGGGTTAAATCTAACAGCCAAGGCAGTAGAAGTATCACATTAAGGTGAGTTCTTCCGAGACTTGTCATGCAATCTGAGTTTAACGTGATAGTAATGTCTTCACCATGTAAACCAGCTTCACCCAAAGTGCTCAATATTTATAATGGGCTTACCACACCATATGGACTACTTTAGTGAAAAAGATAGTCATAAACTGCTGAGCAGGATTAGTGCCTGCACACTGCTTGACGTGGACTGGATCTGGAGCACCACCCTCATATACGAAGTATGGTCAACCCAAGAAAAACAAAGGGGATCTCATAGCATAATTCTATTTATTAAAAACATACAAATCAGTAATGCCGATTGGCCTCTTACTTGGAAGGTGCCTGCCCGACACTGTAGCTGTAAGCGTGACAAGTTCCTATGCGGCAGCCTGGCTCGTATGGCGTTCAGCTGGCAGTGTGATGTCCTCTGGCTTAGCTAGCTTGTCGGATGCCGGGATCAGCTGGGACATGGATGTGACCAGATAGCCGCCGACGTACGTTTTGTGTCTAGCACGTTATCAGGGGGCTAGACACTAAACGCATTCCGGCTCTCCCTGCAGACCGGATGCAGGTTTGGGCACCACACCAGTCACAGCTCAGCCGTGTGGAAAAGCTTCTCTGCATGCAGCCTGAAAGACTGATTAGTGCTCACTGTTCACTGGCCTGGAGAAAAGTTGTTAGACATCACATTGGTAAATTGATTGACAATGTGTCAGAAACCATAAATCAGACTGGAACTGAAGTACAGTTAAATCACACTTGTTTAACAATAATAATAAAAATATAAACAGAGTAAGCGTAGGCAAAACATAGCCAGAGTTCAGGAACTGGATCGAATACTCAGACAAGCCAAAGGTCAGGGAGCCAGAGATGAATGTATTAGAACAGCAAGCAAGATCAGGAGCCAGAAGGGATGTTAGCCAAGCAAAGTCTTCAACAGGAACGCAGGAGAAAGTCTCTGTGATGTTGACCAAGGCGAAGGCAGAGAGCAAGTGAACTGGAAGGGTTAAGTAGGCAGGACTGATGACCTGGATCATCAACAGGTGAGTCACTGTGGAGAGATAGGAGCTAGCAATTAGTCGACAGCTGAGTGGTCAGCCCTGACACAATGTTGTTGGGTGTGGGCCTGTGTTGTGACTCTTTGCTGGATTGGAATGTCTCTTTGCTTGATTACGCTTTCTCTTTGCTGAATTTATAGGGATGTCTTTTCTGGATTTGGTTGTCTCTTCACTGGATTGGGATGTCTCTGCTAAATATATGTGGATTTATTCTTGCTGGATGGGGATGTCTGTTTGCTAGATTGGCCTGTCTTTTTGCTGAATATATGAGGCTGTCTCTTTGCTAAATATTTGGGGCTGTCTCTTTACTAAATATATAGGGGTGTCTCTTTGCTGAATATATGGGGAAGTCTCTTTGCTGGATTGGGATGTCTCTTTGCTGAATATATGTGAATGTTTCTTTGCTGGATTTGGCTGTCTATTTGCTGACTATATTGGGATGGTAAAAGGTAGGCAAGGGAGAAAACAATCATGGACACCACATCCCATAGAGTACAGTGAATAGGGAAATGGGGGAAAAAAAGGGCAACAAGCCCCGGGACTTTAAACGGTGTCCAAATAAGACATTAAACTCAAGTAAAGAAAATATACAAAATTTATTTAATTTAGACATTTAAAACATGAAATAACATGATAAGATGAAATAAACAGTTAATGGTCCATAAAAGGACCAGCGTGGCTCACAATAAGGGCCACTAAAATCCTTGTACTCGGCGATTGCCCAACATGTTTCGCCCAGAGCCGGGCTTCATCAGGGGCTTGGTACAGGGAAAGACTATAAAGTAGATAGAAAACACACATTAATTAAACAATAAACAATAAGATCATTGCTCATTGAAGTACATTGGATTGAATAGAACCAAACCAAAAATATGGCTGAATATCACAAAAAACTATTAAACAATAAACGTTTTGACAAAAAACGATAAACATGGGATAAATGCATAATATTAACAACAAAATAGCATGCATAGAATTTGCATAATAGCAATATAAGGCAGACACCACTCACCCCAGGACCTCAGCTGAAATCCAAGTGTATCATAAACCAATTATGTTTAAAATCGAGATAGAAAAAGAGGTGAATCCTGATTACTAATTCGCCAGATGGAAAAAAGGGGAAGCAAGAATTAACCCTCAGATTCAGTCCAGTATCACCAAATGAAGAGGCTGCAGTAAGAAAAAGTGCATTTATTAGAAAGAGTTAATTAAAATCAATCAGATATTTGAAAAATACATAATAAGGGAGCCATTGAATGCAGCAAGGGGAACCCCCCCAGATGCATAGCTTAACCTTGAAATTGATCAAAATACCTGGTTTGTTATATGCTGGTAGGGTCACAAAGCTGAATGTGATAAAATGCAAAAGAAAAAGATCCAAAGCCACTGAGACCTCAGCAATCTTCTATTGATAGTTAAATCTTTGACAGGGCATAACAGCCCAACCTAAAGAAACATCAATTGGGTAAATATAAATAAACAAATATGTAGTAGAAAAACAGAATCAATCAAGGTCACCACTGTGGCCAGTCCAAACAAAAAAAAATGTCATCGATAAATCGCCTCCAAAGAGGGATTTGTTCGAGATAAGGCTGGATGGAGTCCTGGTGGAAAAGGTCACGCTCCCACCCCCCCAGGTACAGGTTTGCATAGGAGGGGGCACATCCAGCCTCATGACCAATCAATTTAATTTAAAATTTACCTATTCCAGTAGTCAGACTCAGTTAACTTTTTTGGATCTATCAATTAAAATTCATGATGACGGAACAATAGGAACAAGTCTCTTTCGGAAGCCATCAGCTGGAAACTCCTTACTCCATGCTTCTAGCTCCCATCCCCAACCCCTCAAGGATAGCATCCCCTAAGGACAATATCTGAGGCTTCGGAGAAACTGTAGCTCTGAGTCCGATTTTATATCTGAATCTCAAATTTTACGTCAAAGATTCACAGAACGTGGCTACAGTCAGAGATGCCTCAAAAGGGCGTTTGCCAGAGCCAAATTGTCAGATAGAAGTTCCCTTCTACATGACACTATGCCTGTAAAAACTAACCCTGGCACTCGTCTGATCACACGTTTCTCCAGCAACCATAAACAAATAAGAGGCATCCTTGAAAAACATTGGGATCTCCTAATGGGTGATGATATGGTGGCTAAACATCTCACCAATCACCCACAAATCACCTTTAAACGCTCCAATTCCCTGAAGGACCGTCTGGTCCACAGTCATCACTCCCCCCGAGAAGTTCCATCACGGGGACAGTTGGGGACCAGACCATGCCACAAGTGTCATTTTTGTAGCTATGTTCACTCAGCATCAACCATTGTACTCCCAAATGGCAGTACATTTAAACCCAGATTTGCAGTAAACTGCCAATCTGTTGGTATTGTATACATTATGACATGTACATGCAATTCATTTTACATAGGGAAAACAAAAAGGCCCTTTTTCCATCGTATCCGAGACCATGTGTCCCTAGTATTAAGGAAAAAAATGGAAACACCAATTAGTCGGCACATGGGTCTATTCCATCAATTCAACAGCCTTGAAATGCGTTTTTTTGCCTTGGAACATATCCCCCCTGGGGATCGGGGAGGTGACTTTGATAAATCTTTGTTACAAAGGGAAGCTAAATGGATATTTAGTTTATCAGCTCTCAAACCACCAGGTTTGAATGATGGATTTAGTTTCAAGCCTTTCCTGTGATCAGCCAATTCTCTTTTTTCACTTCTATCATTATATTTTTTAATTTTCATGTGTATGATTGTCTATTATCATTGTCACCATTATCATTATTTCTTATCTTTCTTTTTTGTGTTTCCGATTTCTTTTTTTCTGTTTTTCTGTTGCATTTTTGCTGTGTTGGCAATAGCGGGCAACCCTGTATATGTTAAGGTGTGTTGGTTTGTTGTAACAATATCCCCTTGCTATTTTTCAGTGTATGTACAACAGATTTTGCTCACAAAGGCAGACACCACGGCACCCCTGACTAGGCTGAATCCACATATATACTGCTTTATATTATCAAGTATTATGCTTTCTTGACAAGTTCACTCCTGACATTTGTCTAGATTTACCTGTTCTTTGATTATTTTTTTGAACAAGTTGCCATTTATTAATTTTTGGAAACCAAATAACAAATATGTTTTCTATTCATACTTTGTCCTATGAGGAAGCAATATATTCGCCAGCCTATAGGGGGCACCTCTCATTCATGTCTGGTTTTTACCACTGAGCAGGCTGTATGGGCAGTATGGGCGCTCCAACACAGAACCAATGGTCACCCTGGTATTTCCATTTGGGGATCCCTATTTAAAGTGCTCTGTTTGCCTCAACCTCTGTCCGGGCTGTCTTTTTACCAACAATGTAGTGGTCTGGCCACATTGGATCGTGGGCCTTTGCCACTATCCAAAATGGCTTTTGTGTCTCCTAAACTACCAGCCTAGGTATGGTCATGCTCCGGCCGGCCACGCCCATCGAAGGCGGAGCAACGGGGTTCCTTCCCCGATTCGTACGGCTGATGTTCGTTTTGGTGATAGGGCTGCCAGGGCAAAGGGATCTGTTTTAATCCTTTGCCCTGTCTGAGCCTCAGCATGTTCCCCTCTGTGTTTTTTTTTTCAGAGGGGTCAGGCTCCTTCGTTCACTGGGGATGTAGTGGCAATCCTCCAGTCTCAAAGATGGCGTCCGGACATTCCGCGCCAACTACGTTTGTGGGAGGTGTGCCTTTTGTTGCTGGGCGCACCCATTTGGGCGTGCCTGAGCTTACGGGCACACTCTCTTCCTGGCGCCATCGTTCACTGGGGACTTAGTGGCAGTCCTCCAGTATCCAAGATGGCGCCCGGACATCCCGCGCTAACTACATCTGTGGGAGGTGTGTCTCTTGCTGCTGGGCGCGCCTATCTGGGCGTGCTTGAACGTACGGGCACGCCCTCCCTCTGGCGCCTGCGGCGCGATTGGTTGTGGCTCTCCCAGCCTTTATTTCTCTGCCCGCCCTCGTCGGCTACGTCAGACGCCGCCGGGGGGTATTTAAAAGTTTAATTCAGGCTGTCAACACTCACCTGAAATCCCTGAACTTATGCTGTTCCCCTCAGCATTTTGTTTGCTGTGGATCCAGACGCTCAAGGTAGATTTATCATCATTTCTCTTTTGCTTCATGTAGGTTCTTTTAGACCTACATGATAGACTATCTTTGATTCTGTTTTTCTACTACATATTTGTTTATTTATATTTACCCAATTAATGTTTCTTTAGGTTGGGCTGTTATGCCCTGTCAAAGATTTAACTATCAATAGAAGATTGCTGAGGTCTCAGTGGCTTTGGATCTTTTTCTTTTGCATTTTATCACATTCAGCTTTGTGACCCTACCAGCATATAACAAACCAGGTATTTTGATCAATTTCAAGGTTAAGCTATGCATCTGGGGGGGTTCCCCTTGCTGCATTCAATGGCTCCCTTGTTATGTATTTTTCAAATATCTGATTGATTTTAATTAACTCTTTCTAATAAATGCACTTTTTCTTACTGCAGCCTCTTCATTTGGTGATACTGGACTGAATCTGAGGGTTAATTCTTGCTTCCCCTTTTTTCCATCTGGCGAATTAGTAATCAGGATTCACCTCTTTTTCTATCTCGATTTTAAACATAATTGGTTTATGATACACTTGGATTTCAGCTGAGGTCCTGGGGTGAGTGGTGTCTGCCTTATATTGCTATTATGCAAATTCTATGCATGCTATTTTGTTGTTAATATTATGCATTTATCCCATGTTTATCGTTTTTTGTCAAAACGTTTATTGTTTAATAGTTTTTTGTGATACTCAGCCATATTTTTGGTTTGGTTCTATTCAATCCAATGTACTTCAATGAGCAATGATCTTATTGTTTATTGTTTAATTAATGTGTGTTTTCTATCTACTTTATAGTCTTTCCCTGTACCAAGCCCCTGATAAAGCCCGGCTCTGGGCGAAACATGTTGGGCAATCGCCGAGTACAAGGATTTTAGTGGCCCTTATTGTGAGCCACGCTGGTCCTTTTATGGACCATTAACTGTTTATTTCATCTTATCATGTTATTTCATGTTTTAAATGTCTAAATTAAATACATTTTGTATATTTTCTTTACTTGAGTTTAATGTCTTATTTGGACACCGTTTAAAGTCCCGGGGCTTGTTGCCCTTTTTTTCCCCCATTTCCCTATTGACTATATTGGGATGTTTCTTTGCTGATTATATGGGAGTGTCTCTTTGTGGAATTGGGCTGTCTCTTTGCTCAATATATAGGGATGTCTCTTTGCTCAATATCTGGGGATGTCTTTTTGCTGGATTGGAACTCATTTCTTATTATAAATTGGTAATAAAGTCCATTTGTTTATTTTTTTACCTACAGGTAAGACTTACCTGTAGGTACTGTAAATACACTATATTACCAAAAGTATTGGAACACCTTCCTTCCGTGAAATGGCATCCCAGTCTTAGTTCGTAGATGTTCAATATTAAGTTGGCCCAACCTATGCAACTTGTGCACTGGTCCAAATCATTTGGTGGAGGGGGGATTATGGTGTGGGGTTGCTTTTGAGGGGTTGTACTTGGCCCCTTAGTTCCAGTGAAGGAAACTCTTAAGGCGTCTGCATACCTGTCAGGGTTGGGCTCAGAGTTGCTTAGCTGTCGGGTAATTGCAAGCACTCATTCCACAGTGGCTCACCTGGAATCGTCAGCCAGCCAGGAATCCTGCTCGTCAGCCAGCCCCTTCTGGCTATTTAAACTGCCTGGTTCATTCCTTCTGTGCCTTTGCCTCGGTCAAACATATCTGGAGTCTTTCTGCTGTGTTCCTATTGAAGACTTGCCTGGCAAGCAAAAAGGCTTACCTGTAGGTACAATTATTATCTCCTAAAACTGTATGCGAACCCGGAAAAAACGCATGTCAGCTCCCTCAGCGGTGACTTGAGGTGGCACGGGCGCTTCATTCCAAGGTAGGTATTTCATAATGAGCTAGTATGTGGTGCATACTAGCTCATTATGCCTTTGCCTTACATATTTTTTTTCCAGGGCATACAACTGCTTTAAAGCAGGACTTCTTGAAAATGTTTATTAACTATCTAGAAACCAGCAAATGTTTGGACAGAAAAAACACATTGGCCAGTAGCAGCTGGCTGGCTCTGAAATAATTTGCACATTTAATAATAGTGTTATAATGTCTTAACATAAATTGGTTTGTGAACATTATTTAATTGATGAGCAATATGGAACCCTTTATCTGATGTTCCATGCTGATACAAATAGTAAATGGGTCTTTTGGATCCCTAACCCATTCTCTTTCTCATTGCAGAGCATGAAGATGGCCTCATACTGGAGGTCAGCAGTGAAAGAATAGACAATCCTATTTTCTTTAGTGTGGGCCATCTTTGTACTTGTTGCCCCTGTGGATGTATTCCAGTAAGGATCTCCTTTTTTTTAAAGATAAAATTGAGTACTGTCCGTGATACAATTTTTCAGGACGAGCTTTCGGGGTGTTACCCCTTCTTCAAGGTCCAAGCAGTACTGAGTACTGCTTGGAACTTGAAGAAGGGGTAACACCCCGAAAGCTCATCCTGAAAAATTGTATGTTAATGCAAATAAAAAAAGTATCATGGACAGTACTCAATTTTATGTGTCACAATTGCACTAATACGACTACAATCACGTCACGCTTTTTTTTAACTACTTCCCGACCGCCCACCGTCATATTACTGCGGGACGGTGGCGCGGTCTCGCGGGAGCACGTAGCTCTACGTCCTCTACTTTTCGGCCACTAGGGGGCGCACGCGCGCCGCCGGTGGTCGGCGCGCGCGCCCCGCACGCCCCCGAGTCCTGCGCACGTGCCCGGTGGGTACGATACCTGCCGGGCACCCACGATTGCTCATTACAGAGCGGGGAACGGGAGGTATGTGTGTAAACACATACCTTTCGTTCCTGTCAGCGGGGGAAATGCTGATTTTCTGTTCATACAATGTATGAACAGAAGATCAGTGATTTCCCCTAGTGAGTCCACCCCCCCCCCATACAGTTAGAACACAAATAGGAACACACTTAACCCCTTCCCTGCCCCTTAGTGTTAACCCCTTCATTGCCAATGGCATTTTTATAGTAATCCAATGCATTTTTATAGCATTGATTGCTATAAAAATGCCAATGGTCCCAAAAATGTGTCAAAAGTGTCCGATGTGTCCGCCATAATATCGCAGTGCCGGAAAAAAAACGCTGATCGCCGCCATTACTAGTAAAAATTGTTTTTTATAAAAATGCCATAAAACTACCCCCTTTTTTGTAAACGCTATAAATTTTGCGCTAACCAATCAATAAACACTAATTGCGATTTTTTTTTTTACAAAAAATATGTAGAAGAATACGTATCGGCCTAAACTGAGGAAAAAAAAATATTTTTATATCTTTTTTGGGGATATTTATTATAGCAAAATGTAAAAAATATTGCATTTTTTTCAAAATAGTCGCTCTATTTTTGTTTATAGCGCAAAAAATAAAAACCGCAGAGATGATCAAATACCACCAAAAGAAAGCTCTATTTGAAAAAAAAGGACGCCAATTTTGTTTGGAGCCACGTCGCACGATTGCGCAATTGTCAGTTAAAGCGACGCAGTGCCGAATCACAAAAAGTGCTCTGGTCTTTGGACAGCAATATGGTCCGGGGGTTAAGTGGTTAAGAAACAGAAGATTATAGGGCTGTCATATGTTGTCACTCACTGTGATTTCATAGTCTTAAGAATAAAGCATTATACTTTTTTGGGGGGAAAAAACAAGTAAAGAAAAGTAGTTGCTATAGGATTGATTGTAACAAGTAAGTATATTGCTTCCTTATCAGGTCAATGGAATCACATGGATTGGAGAGATACGCCACATCATTTTCTGTCCCTTTTGCACATATAGAAAAAATAGGATAAGCTCTGGATTCCACTCATATTGTTGAAGTATGCTTTGAGGAAAAGAGAATAGACTACAAGCACCACAATTAAACTCATAAGGACTTTAATGGATCTCTTTATTAGGTCACTACATGCACGCAGGTTACAAACTATCCACGGGTTATGTGAAACTCCATGTCTACCCCACTAAACCAAGAGAATTTTCTGAGTTTAGCTTATCTATAGTATGTTACCTAAAATTAGCTTTTAAATGTGACCTTAAAGTAATTGCAAAGTCTTGTTTGTTTTATTTTTTGGGGGTAAAAATAATAAACATGTTATACTTGCCTGCTCTTCTCATTGGATTTGCACAGAGCAGCCATGATCCTCCTCTTCTCCGGTCCCTCTTTGGCTCTCCTGGCCCCTCCCTCCTGATGAGTGCTCCCACAGCAAGCACCTTGCTATAGGGGCAACTGAACTGACCTGCAGCTCCGTGTAACCATTCAGACACAGCGTTGTGGCCCGGACCGGCACCTTTTCTCTTCTCATTGGCTGACTGACTTTGATTGACAGCAGTAGAAGCCAATGGCGCCACACTACTGTTTCAGCCAATAAAAAGGGGAGTCCCAGGCAGCTGAGACAATACTACAACATCGCTGGATAGAGAGGGGGCTCAGGTAAGTATTAGCGAAGCTGAGGGGGGCTGTTGCACATGCTTAGAATGCATTAAGATGAAAAAAAACTTCTGACTTTAAACCATTTTCAATACATACTAATATGGCAATAGCAAAAAGAACTATTAACTAATTTAACTAAATACGGGTAGTTTTAAAACAAAATTAAGTGCCCTGGTTATTAAAATGGTGACAGTTGTGATTTTAATGTCTCAGGATACTTGTGAAACTGTTTATCAAATCTTTATTTTCTGAAGATAATGGACTAAAATGCATTTTAGTTCCCACAAACACATTATAATACCTATTTTTTTGGTAAAATATAAAATATGGGGTTGTGTTGAATGCAAAAAATACCAAATATGTCAAGCCTTATAACTGTGCATGCCTGTGGAATGGCAAAAAATTATGGTACCCAAAATTGTCCATAAGCGACACTTTAAATGTCTTTACAGATTATCAGTTTAGAGTTAACAGAGAATGATGGTCCTATAATTATTGCTCTCTTGGAGCTGTCTGAACAGAACTGTTGTTTAATGAGCTGTTTTACCGCATTGCTCATTAATGTGTGTTGAAACACGCACTGATGCACTGCGATGCATTGTGAACGGCCCCTAAGGACAAAATAACCTTATCCTAAGTGTGTATCTGCTCCATTTGTCAATACTCACTTGAGAATGTGCAACATAATTATTAAATAGGAGGTTTTTAGATAGGTCATTTTTTTAATTATAATATTTTACAGTATAATATAGTCTCAAAATGATTTACAAAACCTGGAGGTAATATAATATTTTCCATTCCGTGTGATCATTTCCTAGCCCTTGGGTCACTAGAAAAATAGTCCCTAATATGAAGATGACTTCAGGTGGGACACACATGGGGAATGCATTGATCCATCTTTCCTATTGAAAGCATGCTTTGAAGATTTTATTTTATTTTTTTAAATGCATAATTCTCTGAATTTAGCTCACCAGGGAATGTTTAAAGCTATCTGAGATAAGGAAAAAGCCTCTGCAACTAAAGAATACAATAGAAGCCTAGTGCTCTTTGAACCTCTTCTATCAATCATATATTGTGGTTTACTTATTTTTTTCTCTCTATTTGCATCTTCTATTGTGTCTATGTGAAGAAAAATGTATTCTAGAAATTGTCCAAATAATAAAACAATGAGCCTTATTGATCCACTAGTCTTTGTCTCACAGCAGTATGCAAATTCACATCTGCACTGGCAAATGCCAGCTGAAGACTGATGCTCTGAATCTGAGCTTTAGCTGTGGATCAACAAAAATAGTTCTCATTAAACAAAAACAAAAAAACTTGCCCCTTTTATCATAACTTTTTTTATGATATTCTCCAAAGTTTGCATTAATTTAACTGACAATTGCGAGGTTGTGCGATGCTGTACCCAAATAAAATAAACAAATCCAATAAAAAAATGCAAAAAATCGAATTTCTTCATCAATTTATGCCAATATGTATTCTTCTAAGAGTTTTTGGGGAAATAAGACCCAATAAGCGTATTGATTGGTTTGCGTGAAATTTATAGCGTCTAAAAAGTATCTGATAGATTCACAGGATTTGTATTTATTTTGTTTTTTACTAGTAATGACGGTGATTGCGGCAAACAAATTGTGACACTTTTTGGGGACCAGTCACACTAATACAGTGATCGGTGCTAAAAATATGCTAATGCTAAAGCTAATGACATTGGCAGGGAGGGGTTAACATCAGGGGCAATCAGAGGGATAAATGTGTGCTTAGGGAGTGCTTGCTAACTGTGTGGGGGGTACTTGTACTATGGGAAGGCAGAGATTCGTGTTCCTGCTTTGTAGGGACACAGGATCACAACCTTCTCTTCTCACAGAACGGTGGTCTGCCTGTGTCCCGAACAGACATTGCATCTGCTAGAGCCACTAAATTGGCTCCCTCTGTGTCCAATCCCAGCGGGATCGGGTCGCCGGTGGTGAGCTTGTCCCAGACCCGGAAGTGCAGAATCAGGCAGGTATGTCATTTTGCACAGGAGAGCCACCTGGCAGGTGGCAATTAGAAAGAGCTATAAATGATCAAAGCAAAATGGTCAGGAACTCTCGCCAGCCAATAGGAGTGGAGGATTTACACAGCTCTGCAGCACAGCCAACCAAGTCACTTGAATATTTTATGTTGCAGTTCAGATGGAACTTCACCCTAAAGAGGAAGTTCTGCTTTACGCCCCCCCCCTCTTCTGTTTGGCACTTTTTTGGGGGGGAGGAGAAGTGGGTATCTGGTTTTGACAGGTACTCGCTCCCCTTTTGGTCAGATCCACCAAAAGTACTTTCTCCCCCCACATGCAATGTTCTGGGACACATCCCAGAAGACTGCAGGACTATCCACAAAGCACAGTGATACTCACGTATGTAAAGTGGGCAGCCAGCTGTGAAGCTGCAAGAATCAAAGCTCGCAGCCCACAGTAAACATGCCATTGGGGACCCAAAGACTGGTAAAGAACCAATTTCTGTGAGCATGACACTAGACCCCTGGACAGGTGAGTGTCCTTGTACTAAAAGTCAGCAGCTACAATATTGTAGCTGCTGACTTTTTTATTTTTTTTCAAAAAATGAATAACCACTTTAACTACATGCTGACCGCCCGCTGTCATTTTACTGTGGGAAGTCGGCACTGCTGGGCGAGAGCCCGTAGCTATACGTCCGCTCTAAAGCGGCGCACGTGCATCCCGGCTCGCCCCTGAGTCGCGCACGCGTGCCCGGCGGGTACTATCACCGCCGGGCACACGCGATCGCTCGTTATAGAGCAGGGAACGGGAGCTTTGTGTGTAAACACATAGCTCCCGGTCCTGTCAGCGGGGGAAACGCTGATCTTCTGTTAATACAATGTATAAACAGAAGATCAGTGATTTCCCCTAGTGAGGCCACCCCCCCATACAGTTAGAACACACCCAGGAACACACTTAACCCCTTCACTGCCAATGGCATTTTTATAGTAATACAATGCATTTTTATAGCATTGATCGCTATAAAAATTCCAATGGTCCCAAAAATGTGTCAAAAGTCTCCGAAGTGCCCGCCATAATGTCACAGTACTGAAAAAAAATGCTGATCGCCGCCATTACTAGTAAAAAAAAATATTAATAAAAATGCCATAAAACGACCCCCTATTTTGTAAACGCTATAAGTTTTGCGCAAACCAATCAATAAACGCTTATTGCGATTTTTGTAAAAGAATATGTATCGGCCTAAACTGAGGAAAAAAAACTTTTTTTATATATTTTTGGGGGATATTTATTATAGCAAAAAGTAAAAAATATTGAATTTTTTTCAAAATTGTCGCTCTATTTTTGTTTATAGCGCAAAAAATAAAAATCACAGAGATGCGCACATGAAGCAGACTGTGGTCAGCACCTCTCTGCGCATACTCAGAACTCGGCACGGCGCAATCAGTGAGATTGGAACTAGGGCCGGCATACTTAGTGAGATACGCCCAGTGCTTAAATAGACCGAGAGAAACGCCCTTCCATTGCAAAAGTACAATTTGTTTCCCTTCCTGAAGCAAGGTGCTTTTGTTCTGTTGTCTGTTAGTGTTTGTTGGTTTGTGACGTGTCTTTGTGGTTTTTGGTGAGTGATTTGGAGAGTTGTGTGAACATGAGCGAGAGGAAGAGAAAATGTAATTATTGCATTTGGTGGCCCAGTGCTTCAACAGGCAGCAAGTGGAGGGGCTGCCTGGCTTTGACTCCATTCAGGAGGCCGTGAGAAAGGGTACGTTTTTTTTCTTTCTATCTGGTGTGTAGCATGTGTGGAGGGGGGGGGGATATGTGGCAAGTGTGTAGATCCTCCAACCTGTGAATGTTTTGTGTCATCCAAAGATGTGCAGGAGGGTGCTGGCCCATCTGGCCTGTCTGCACCATCCCCGGGACAAGAGTCTGAGGAAGACCCCCAGGCAAGGCCGGAGTCCTCTGAGGAGGTTGAGGAGGAGGAGTTTGAGGTTGAGGAGGAGGAGGTTGAGAAGGAGGTGATGTCAGGGAATGACTTCACCTTACTTTTGGAGGAGTCTTCCCCTAGGCCTGTCGGCAGCCAGGCCTCCATCAGGGGTAGCCCCTCCCACTCCTCCCCCAACAGGGCTCCCCCCAAGGGGCTCCCCTTCTCCCCGGCCACAAGCCTCATCTGGAGGCAGGAAGGCGAGCCGCAAGACCAGGGGGTTGGCCGAGGTTCTGCCAGCAAATCTCAGAAGGGATCAGGCCCTTCAGACCAGCCATCTGGGTCAGGTCACCCAGAGTTTGGGGCGGATGGAGGAGAGCCTGTCCTCCATCAAGGATTCAGTTGGGGCCATGGACTGCAACTCCCTGGCTCTGATCAATTGCCTAAATGAACTGCAGGCTACCACAGCAGGCGTTGGTCAGGATGTGCAGGCCCTCACCCAGGCTATCCAAGCTAATACAGCAACCATAAATGATGGCCTGACTCGAATTGCCATGGCCTTGGAGGGCAGGCCGCCAGGTGGGCAGAGACCAGGGGATGCTCCTCCTTTCCCTGATTACCCCCCCATGAGTCTCCCCTGAGGAGCCAGGGTCATGGCCGTGGCCGCCCCAGGTGTGGGGCACGCCAGCGGCGTTATTTTTTTTTTTCTGTGCTTCTTTTTTTTTTTTTGCTTCTTTTTATTTTATTTTGTGCCTTTTTTTTTGGGGGGGGGATTATGATTTGTTTTCTGTTTGTGAATGATGTTTGAATGTGGGGGTGACATTCCTGCCGGAAAAGGGGTCTCACCCTCATTTGAGGTAGAGAAGGGTTCCCCAGGACCAGGGAGAAGTGATCCAGTTCGCATGTGCCGCCCTATACAAGTTTTCATTCATTCATTCATTCATTCATTCATCCCCAGGTCCGTGTAAATGGTGTATGAATGTACAGTGACATAATTGAAGCCGTGGCGTGGCATTGCTGCTCACAAGTCCTGCATGGTGGGCTTGTGCCAATCCAATTAGATGAGGATGTGATGCGTCTGTGCTAGGGACCACAGTGGTGTGCATGCATGCATTCTCATTGTGCCATGATTAATGTGTGTGTTTAACTTGGAAAGATGCCTAATGCGAGGCGTCTCCTGGCTGCTCTTCCCTCAGAAGACGGGGGACCCTCGGTTAGGGGGGGGATTGTCTGGTTCGGTGGTCAGGTGATCACGTATGTCAATCTCCAGGCCGTTTCTCACTGTGAAGTTGTGCAGCATGCAACATGCACCGATGATCTAGCATACAAAGTTTTGGGAATACAACAGGGTACCCCCAGACTTATCCAGGCATCGGAAACGTGACTTCAGGAGGCCAAAGATGCGTTCCACCACTGCACGGGTAGGTGCATGTGCTTCATTGTATCTTTCCTCTCCTGGGGTTTGGGGGTTCCGGAAAGGAGTCATGAGATGGGGTCCCAGTGCATATGCAGAGTCACCTGGAAGGGAAAAGACAGGAGGATGTTAGTAGTGCATGTGCCCCTTGTGATTTCTGCATCATGTGGGGGGACAGTCATGCCTGCCACCCATGTCACTCACCAACCAGCCAGCTGTCCCCATACACGTTCTGTTCAAATTCCATTGGGATGGGGCTCTGATTGTATATGTAGCTGTCATGGCTGGATCCGGGGTGTTTGGCACGGACGTGCCATATGAGGCCTTGGGCATCGACTATCACCTGTACGTTGATGGAATGCCAGTGCTTCCGATTGCGGTATATGTGCTCTGTCTCACGGGGCGGCTGGAGTGCCACATGTGTGCAATCAATGGCCCCCACGGTGCGTGGGAATCTGGCAATTCTGTAGAAATCTGTCATTGCCTTCGGCCGCAGGTCCTCCTGGGTGGGTTTGATGATTTGTGTTGTGTTGTGTTGGGCTGGTGATGTCCTCTTGCAGGGTTGTGGTTAATTCCAGGATGGCATGAGGGGTGAATCTGAAGATGCGATACACCTCAGAATCACTCATGCCAAAGATGTCTATGCGTGTGCGGTATATCCTCTCCCGTGCCCTCCTTCGTGCCCTCCTCCGTGCCCTCCTCCTTCTGCGCTCATCTAAAGTCAGTAGTATAGCTATGAGCGAGGATGCCTCTGGCATGTTGGCATACAGATTGTTGTCCTGCAAGTGTGGCACAATTCTGGATTTCAGGCGTATATCGTTTTGGGGATATGGCGCATATACACGCCGGCGCATATTTAGACTTACGCCGCGCATCTCATGAAACGCCGGCATAAGTGCTTTGTGGATCTGGCCCCAGTATGTTCACAAATACTTTAGCAGAATTGCAACTCAGTCGGCATTTACAACCGTTTAAAATTGTAAATGATGCACTGTAGTCCTCAAGTACGTTACAGCATTATTAATTATGCTTCTAAAGAAAAATTAGGAAATATAAATGCAAATATTTTTGTTATTTATAAAGTTAACGTAGAACTCAGGTAAATTTTTTCATTTTTTTCCCCTCCCTCTAGAGTTAAAAAAACTCTACTTATTCTCTCCATGCTCCAGGTCCATCTCAGCTTTCCTCTTTGGTACAGTTCTGCCAGCCCTCTTTATTCAGAATTCACTCAAGGCATTCTGCCTATTTACTGTGAGTCTAGCCTGTCATTGACTTACCACGTCTTAATGCAGGCTTTGATTTATGAGCTCCATTGGCGCTCACATATCATGTCATTCCAGGATTGCATTCCCTCCCACCTACACCAAATATAAAGAGAAAGGTCCTGTGATGTCACTGGATTGACTGCAAGAAAAAGGCATTTATAGGGTTTTTTAAGACCTGAGGTACTTTGGGGGTAGAATGGGGTGCAGGACGCACACCCAGAGCTGGAGTTTTACTTTATGTATCTGCTTCTACATGTATGACATCAGTGTTCAAAACTTAGCCCAAAACAGAATAAGGCAAACTATTTGTCTAAAATTTTGGAGGATCTGTTATAACTATAGAATATAATTTATTGCTTGTTTTCTTCTGGAATAATTCATATAATTGGGTTCCTTAATAGATGTTTACTTTATAGTCTCTGGTTTTGCTTCTGCATTTCTTACAAATGTGAAAGTAATTTTTTGTTATTAAAAACTCAGATAAGCTGATTTCAAATGAAGTTTCAAAGTGTTTAAACCATATGTTAGAAGCCCTTGAAAGGCAGTTCCATGAATTCATAAAACTACAGTCTAGCATTTGAACTTGAAACTGTATTCTATAAAAAAAAATATCCATCTTCAAAATCCTAAACTTTCAGACAGCAAAAACAGATGCATGTGATTTTATGGATGTTTAATGAAAATTGCGTCTGAAATTTCTAAAAGAAATTGCAAGCATCAACATACTCTGGAATTAAAATGACTTTACCGTATATGTGCAAGGCACAAAATAATTAATGCTTTCCATTCGTGTATGTTTAACATGAATGAGATAACCGGAAAAAAGCATGATTATAAATTATTTCTGAGTATTAAAGAAAATTATACATGGAATTTTTGAATGAGGTTGCTGGAGCCCTTGTAAACCTATATCTTTGAACTTTAGCAGAAATGTTAAGCATTTTAATGTTCATCTTTCTTTTGTATTGTTGAAACAAAAAACATGTTGTAGAGCTTAGATTTATTTTACAATATATATTTTCTACTAATAAATCTACCATTTGATTAGTGACAACAGATGCTGTATTTTGACAACATGCAGGCATAGTCTATTATAGTGTAACATCATTAAGTTTAAAGGGCCAGTTTCATTCAGAAATATTTTAGTGGCAGGTAGAACTTGGTGACCTGACTTAGATCTGCTTTCTTAGACATTATTATTATTATTATTATTATAATACAGGATTTATATAGTGCCAACAGTTTGCGCAGCGCTTAAGGCTTGTTTTACATAGGGGCAACACGACTCTGGGCACGACTTTGCGAGGCGACTTCAGTACCATTTCAGCTAGACTTGGGGCGACTTAGAATGTGATTTCAAGTCGCCTCCAGGACAGGCGACTTTGCCAGTGGCCAATCAAACAATAATCAGCTCTGTGGGAGAGAGGGATTTGCCTGAGAAAACTAGTTTCTCTTCCTGTAAAGTTGCTTTAGTTAAGACAGGGGGTCTGACTTGGAGGGGACTTCTATTGAAATCAACGGGGGACAGGTCGCCTAGAATTCGCCTTGAAGTAGTACAAGAACCGTTTCTGAAGTCGGAGCAACTTCAGTAGTGTGCATTAGGACGGCTCTCATTCACTTCCATGTAATTTGTCATGTCACGTGACTTGGGGTGACACAAGTTGCCCCCCAGGTCACGGTAGTGTAAACCGGCTCTTACAATGCAATAGCTGGTCTAAAGGAGGTGGCTTGGATACAGTTCTTAGGTGGGTGTGGGATAGGCTTCCCTGAATAAATTACTTTTTAGGGATCTCCTAAAGGTGTACAGGCAGGGCAGGACTTAGGGTGGTGGGGGCCCCTGGGCTTGAGTGTTGAAGGGGCCCCCTGGCCCCTGGAGCGAGGGGGGATCATAGTTGTTGAGCGGGGGGGTGCGCATTAAAGTTGTTGAGCGGGGGGGGGTGACTCTTATCTGTGCACTGTGCACGGAATGTGTCGGCGCTCTTCCCTCCGGTTCCTCCTGGGGGGAGGTTTTGCAGTTGTTGAGCGGGGAGGGGGGGTGCCTCTCACCTGTGCCGACAGCCAGGGCCACAGACTGTCATTAGCCCGACTGTCAGCTTTCTTCCCTTCAGCAGCCACAGTCCTCCACACACCGCTCCGGTTCCTCCTGCTTCCGTGCTGCCTCCTATTGCAGTGCTGGAAAATTAACCCTTTCGCGTGACTGTGGGAAGAAGCGGAAAGTCCCGCAGAATCCGCGCGTGTTGGTAGGTATGCGCAGGTCCACCATCAGGAATTTTGGGGCCACTTACACAGCTTAAGGCATGGGCCCCCTGGAGCAGAGAACTGTGGGGGGGGTGTGCTGCCGCCTGAGAAGCATATACAATATAAAAAAAAAGGGGGGTTGCCATCCGGGGGCCCTGAAGACCTCTGGGCCCTTTAATAATATAAAAAACATTTTTTTTATAAAAAAAATAAATAAATAAAGTGGGGGTTGCTGTCCAGGGCCCTGGGGGCTTCCGGGCCCCTGGGGACCTCCAGACCCCTAAAAAAAATAAAAAATAAAACTTTTAAAAAAAATACATCAAAAATTTCCAACCGGAGGCCCTGGGGACCTCTGGGCCTTTTAATAAAAAATTAAAAAATATAAACAAAAATAAAAAAATAAACATTTATAAAAAAATAAAAAAGGGGGGGTTGACACATGGGGCCCTGGGAACCTCTGAGCCCTTTAATAAAAAAAATACATATATATATATAAAAAAATGTAAAAACATTTTATAAAAAAAGGGGGGGTTGCCACCCGGGGGCCCTGGAGACCTCTGGGCCCTTTAATAATAATAATAATAACTATATGTGTATATATATATATATATATATATATATATATAAATAAATAAATAAAAAAACATATTTAGAAATAAATAAAAAAAAGTAGGGGTTGCTGTCCGGGGCCCCTGAGGACCTCCGGTCCCCTAAAAAAAAGGGGGCCTCCTATTGGGTGGGGCCCATGGATTTGTGCCCAGTCAAGCCCAATGGTAAGTCCAGCCCTGTGTACAGGGTAAGGACTGACTGAATATAGCGGCACAGGGAGTTCTAGAGGATGGGGAAGGCTCTAGGGAAGTCCTGGAGGTGAGCATGGGAGGAGGCAACAAGGGAGCTAGAGAGCAGGAGGTCTTGGGAGGAGCCCAGAGGATAATTTGGATGATATCTGTAGATGAGCTTGGTGGTGTAGCTGGGCGCGATGTTGTGGTTGGTATTTAGAATTATATACGGTAGGGTAGTGGAAGCCAGTGAAGGGATTGGCAGGGAGGAGCAGTCACGGATTGGTTAGTAAGGTATATGAGTATAGCAGCAACCTTCATAAACAAAATTGGGAATAGCCTATGTAATGGTAGGCCGGTGAGGAGAGAGTTGCAGTAGTTGAGGTGGGAAATTAAACAAGGAGTAAATACGTTGTTTTGTCTTGTTATTAGTCTGGAAGGGGCGAATTCTTGAATAGTTGCTGAGGTTAAGGCGGTAAGATGTAGCCAATGATTGAATGTGGGGGCTGAAGGACAGGTCAGAGTCTAGGATTACAACCAGCACCCAACATCTGGCATGTGTGGAGGGACCAATGGTTGCTCCATTGATCTAAAAGGTAAAGTCATGGGGAGGGGATCAGGGAGGAGGAAACATTACAAGCTCAGTTTTATAAAGACTGAGTTTTAGGAAGTAGTGTGACATCCATACTGATATGTCATTCAGTAAGTTTGTGATACGTGAGGAGATCGAGGGGGGGACAAGTGGTGAGGTAGGCCATGGAGGCCATGGAGAGGAGTTTGGCAAATTCCTCAGTGGTAAAGGGAGGAAAGTATTAAATGTGGTTTCGGACCTGATGTGTTTGTTGGGGGAGGAAGTTGAATACTGAATATCTCATCATGAATTGTGTTGATTTTGCTTTTGAAATGAATGGCAATCTCCTTGGCAGTAAGCACGTTGGTGGATGGAGGCAGTATGGGTGAAGTAAGAAGTTAAAGGTAGAAAAGAGTTGAAAAGGTTTTGATCAGTGTTGTAGTAGGTTTGTTTAGAATTGTGGAGGCAGGAGTTGTATTTAAGAAGGGCAGATCCAGCACCGAGGTTGGTATGGTGTCAGGATGATTGAAGCACATTATTTCTATTATTACATTGTTATAGAAAATGAAATAGTTCAACTCACCATAATGCGGAATCACTGGGAGCACCGAGTGTGTCACTTGCCACCGTCGCCTGCCACATGTTGCCGATTGTCACTTGCCACGTCGCCTATCACCAGATGCATGTTGTCACTTGCCATGTCCAGGGGTTGTAAAGGTAAAAAATGTGTTCCCTAAATAGCTTCCTTTACCTTAGTGCAGTCCTCCTTCACTTACCTCATCCTTCGATTTAAATTTCCTTATTTCTTCTGATAAATCCTCACTTCCTGTTTTTCTGTCTGTAACTACGCACAGTAATGCGAGGCTTTCTCCCTGGTGTGGAGAAAGCCTCTGGAGGGGGGTGAACAGGCAAGTCAGGACACTCTCTACTTTGCAGATAGAGAAAGGAGCTGCGTGTTAGTGGGCGTCCTGACACTCCTGCTCGCCCCCTCCCCCCTCAAGAGGCTTTCTCCACGCCAGGAAGTGAGGATTTCTCAGAAGAAATAAGGACATTTAAAAGCAAAATCGAAGGATGAGGTAAGTGAAAGAGGACTGCACTAAGGTAAAGGAAGCTATTTAGAGGAAAATAAATGTACCTTTACAACCCCTTTAAGTTGCGGATTGTCACTTGCCACGTCACCTGCCACAAGTTGCAGATTGTCACTTGCCACAAGTTGCAGATTGTCCCTTACCTGCTACAATTGTCACTTGCTGTGTCACTTTCCTGCTAAGGTAGGGATTGTCACTTCCTGTGTCCCAGAGTAAAGTCAGGCAGCAGAGAGATGATGTAATCTCTCTGCTGTCCATGGCTGCCTGCATAGTGAGGAAGGAACTGCAGGGATGCAGGGCAGGCGCCGGGTGGTGAGAGCCGTCCTCACCCACCCACCACCCGCTGATTGTCCAGTTGCCAGCTCATCCACTGAGCCTCCCAGCTGCCTGTCTGCTCTCTTACTCGCATGCTGAGCACCCAGCTCCCCGCCCGCTCACACAATCACTTGTCCGCCGACTCCCCCACCACACCGCCTGCACACTTACCCATCCCTGAGCTTCCTGCCCACCGAGCCGCCCGCAGCACTGACTCACCCACAACTAATTTCTCAGGGGGGAGGGGGGAAATTGTGCATGTTAAAAATCATGTTGCTCCTTTGAAACCCTCCCTGTGACAGCCCTCAGGCTCACCTGCCTCTGGGAACCTCTGGCTGGTAAAGATAATCTTAGAACTGATAATGAAAGGGTATCAGGGAACATCCATTCCCTAATCTTCACTGTGTGTAATAAAACTGGAAATGTTCCGCGTTGTGCATTTCCAAGTTCAGAGCTTTCAGATGCTGTCTGCCTGTTAAGAAGTCTCTGGACTTAGTGCAAGGAAGTCATTATTAATATTCATATCAGGGTGTTGTAAAAGTAATAAAGTTGAGTTCAAATAAAAATAATGAATACAAATTTAAAATGTAAAGACAGGTTTTCCTGCACACATCAGAGTGAGGAGGATGAATTCTAGGGCCATCATTTTGTATTAACTCTACATTGTTGGGCTGAAAAGGTTTGTTTGGTAATTTTTTGACATTTCGTGGGTACACATAATTTTGAGACTTTTATATAACTACCAATGCTTTCAATCGTTTCATGTTATGATATGACAAAGCCAAGAGGTTTCCTTATATAACTAACATGCTAATTTCTATTATTGGAAAGAATGACTAAAAGATTCTCACTACTTTTATTGTGTGTTTCATTTCTTGCTTCACTGAGTCACAGACTCTAACATAATGTTTTTTTTTCCCTTTGTGGTATAGTGATACAAGAACAATGGTCATCATGCATACAGCAATCCAACATTTCCTTGTATGGAGAATTATTTCTTACGTGGTGATCACGTGACATTTTATTTTAGGAACTGTGCAAAATGGGATTTTTTCAAAGGTCTGTATAATGTTATTTAAAAAGAGCTAAATATTGATATGAAAACTTCTTCAGTTGTTAATCCCTGATTTGAAGCACATTCTGTTATTTTAGCCTTAAAGTGTAACTCCACTTTTGTTGCGAAAAAAAAACATTCCCCTCTGGATGACCTATGTACATTGCAAGGATTATAACAACCTTTGTTGCAGATACCTTTTGTTATTTTGTTATTGTTATTTTGAAATAATCCATGTGTGTTTGTCTGTGCTTCTGCCCTGAGTGGGTCTACTCTAATGGGAGTGGTTTCATAATAATTGACAGGTGTGCAGCTGAAGGGCACTTATGAGAAAATCTGCTGGGCCTGCATCCCTTTAGACATGCTCCTATTGAAAGTATCTCTCCAAAAATGACATTTTTGTTGCAGGGGATGCCTGAAATCTGACTTGTATCTTAGGCAGACTTCTGGGAAAATTGGTGAGCCAATCAACAAACAGGAAATTATCTTTCTGGGGAGTGGTCATTACACACTCTGTGTACAGAACAACTCTGTGTAGCCATATTGCACTGCATTCTTAGAAAATTACAGTGGCTGCAGATTGAAAAGGAAAGGTAATTTGTAATAACATTTAATTACAATATAATTTGTGTCACAATTATATGTGCAATATTATCTTTTCTTTATTTATGATTTTTTTTCCCCGTGAAAGTGGAGTTACCCTTTAAAGAAGTTTTTGAGAGGTTTGATAGGTATACCCTACTCACTCTTAATTGATTATAATTCATAATTATCATGTCTCAAACTATAAACTTGACTGAGTTTGTGTTAACATTTTTATCATGTTTTTCTCCAAGCAACAGTGTTCTCGATCTTGTAATCACTATGTCATCACATAGTAATCACATGCAGGTTGGACTCTTCAAAATAAGCATTAAGACGGTGGAATGCATTGTAGATGACACTGTGGCCATGAAGGAAGCATCTGTTTTTGTTAGTATAAAATATACATATGTATATAGCTTTAGATAGATTTATATACTGTGTGTGTGTATGTATATATATATATATAAGCTGGTAAGATAGCGAGGGGGCTAATGCTCCGCTGCAGCAGTTATTTGCAGCAGTCTGTGATTGCCTGTGTCCCAAGGGTTGTAGGTTCGATCCCGGGGGGTCCACTCAGCCTTCCATCCTTCCGAGGTCGGTAAAATGAGTACCATTGAGTTGAGTAATATTGACAACCATTATTAGCGCTTAGACGCAGCGGCTTTGCTGCAATTGGCGCTATATAAGTGTAAACATTATTATTATTATATATATCTCATTTAATTTGTAATGTAATAATAAAGACATTTTCAAGCTAGCCAATACCTAAGTTGAATATTTGAAGTATATATATATATATATATATATATATATATATATACTGTATATCTATACACACACTGGGCCAGATTCAGATACAATTACATTGGCGCAGAGTATCAGAGATACACTACACCGCCGTATTTTACCAGGCTATATGCCGAATTCTGGTAGATTTTGTCCCTTACGGTACGGCGGCGTAGTGTATTTCTCGCCGCGTAATCGAAATACGCGATTAGGGGGCGTGACGCATTTAAATTAGGCGCGTCCCCGCGGCGATCGAACTGCGCATGCTCCGTTCAGGAATTTCCCGCCGTGCATTGCGCGAAATAACGTCGTTACGTCATTCTTTGTTTGAGTAGCGTCGTTTACGGACATTCCTATTCCCGGACGACTTACGTAAAAAATAAAAAAAGACGTTGACATTCGACGGGGGGAACGACACCCATACTTAACATGGGCTGTCTAATATTAGACCAGCAAAAAGCTGTTATTTTACGCAGCAAAAAGATGACTAAAGATGCCGTAAGAGATTGCGATTGACATTCGTAACTTTGTGGATCGTCGGCAAAAGCTCATTTGCATACCCCGACGCGGAAAACAACGGGAACTCAACCCAGCGGCCGCAAATTTATTGCAGCGTAGATCCGAAGGCGTACGAACGCGTAAGCCAGTCGGATTGAAGCCCGCAACCGTATTTTCATGGTTTGAGGTTTCAGAGTAGTGAAAAAACGTGCGTAATTTGAAAGTACTCCAGTCTAACGCGAGTTAGACAGGAGTAAGGGCTCTGTGAATCTGGCCCACTGTATTTATTGGCGCATAACACTCACTTTTTTACCCTGAAAATAGAGGGTAAACTGTACCTGTGTGTTATACGCAGGGGGCTGTGTAATTTTTTTCCCCTGAAACTTCCCTCTTAAATACGGTATATATATATATATATATATATATATTGTGACAGGAAGTCAGGTAAATCTGTGGCTGTTATCACAGACGGGAGATACATTTATGCCTTGTTTAGACAATACACCAATTACTATCAGGTGTTGGCTACAAAGGTAGCCAGAAAGGTTTAGGGCGTTGGAAAACTTCAGCTGTTCAGTATGAGGCAATTAAGGCTATATTAAGCCAATTAAGGCAATTAAGGCTCTATAAGTCATCCACAGGATGACTACTGATTACTGCATCCTGGGGCTTTTTGAGTTAAGGAGAGCAGTGAGAAAGACTTCTGAAGAGGTGAGGTGGTTGTTGATTTTTCTGTGTGATAAGACTATTGTTTCTCTGATGTATGCCCAGCAGTGTCTGCCCAGCAGTAGGCTGTGCCAGACTCCATAGATAGGTTCCTGTGTGGTAAAGGTAGATGCCCCAAGTGGCCAGGGTTTATTTTATGTTTTGTTTTGTTTATGCTGTTTGGATGCTTGCACTTGTTTCCAGCAATATTGAAGAATAAACCAAACTCTTTGTTTTCAACCGTCTTCGGCTGCCTCTCTGTATAGTTCAGTGTGTAGTTAACCCATCCAACCTACCGAGCTAACCCCTTACAATATATATATATGTTTTTTTTCTTGTTCAAATTGTTTGTTTAATTTACAAAGAATACAATACAGGACAAGCCCAAGAAAGGTCAAAATGATGGCTCTTGCATTCAATGGTTTACAAGAATGAACATATTCTAAACAGGTGACAATAGAGTATAACATGAAGGAATCATAAAGATAGTAAAAAGGGCTCCATGAAGCCTTGTAAAATCACTGCAGGTGATTTAGCTAATGAGCTGGAACCGTAAATACAACTAAAGCTGCAGACCATGTGAAGAAAAAAAAACAACTACTGCCCTCATCTGTTGCGAGATATTAACCAATATTATACTGGGTGGAGCATGGGAGGATGCAGTGAGGCAATAAGCCTATGTGTATAGAGGACCAAAATAAGCCTGTTGAGAGTGTTAACTACTTGAGATCCGCGCTACAGCCGAATGACGGCTCTAGCGCAGATCTAAATTGGCTTGTCACTAGCTGTTTCCCGGCGCGCGCTCCAGAGCGCGCTGCGGGGAAACACTGTGTTGCCCGTGTCCCTTGGACACAGCCAATCACAGATCGCCGCGAACGGCCAATCAGAGTGGCCGTTTGCGATGCGATCTGTGCGGCCAATGAGAGATGATCTCATAGATCATCTCTCATTGCCGTTTTACATAGAGACAGCGTCCTGTCTCTGGAGAGCAGGAGACGGATCTGTGTCTCTTGTACATAGAGACACAGATCGGTCACCTCCCCAGTCACCCCCCCCTCCCCCCACAGTTAGAACACTATGCAGGGAATACATTTAACCCCTTCCTCACCCCCTAGTGTTAACCCCCTTAATGCCAGTCACATTTATACTGTAATTAGTGCATATTTATAGCACCAATCGCAGTATAAATGTGAATGACGCCAAAATTGTGTCAAAAGTGTCCGATGTGTCCGCCATAACGTCGCAGTCACAATAAAAATCGCAGATCGCCGCCATTTCTAGTAAAAAAAAAATAATACAAAATAATAATTATGTCGCCTATTTTGTAGGCACTATAAATTTTGCGCAAACCAGACGCTTATTGCGATTTTTTTTTTTACCAAAAATATGTAGAAGAATACGCATCGCCCTAAACTGAGAAAAAAAAAGTTTTTTTTTTTTTAATTGGGATATTTATTATAGCAACAAGTAAAAAATATTGTATTTTTTTCAAAATTGTCGCTCTTTTTTGTTTATAGCGCAAAAAATAAAAACCGCAGAGGTGATCAAATACCACCAAAAGAAAGCTCTACTTGTGGGGAAAAAAGGACGTCAATTTTGTTTGGGAGCCACGTCGCACGACCGCGCAATTGTCAGTTAAAGCGACGCAGTGCCGGAAGCTGAAATATCACCTGGGCAGGAGGGGGGTATAAGTGCCCAGTAAGCAAGTGGTTAAGGCTTGTTTGTAAAGAAAATATTACAAAAGGGAGGTGAAAACTTAAACTGGGAGAGAAGGAAAGGGAGAAAGAGAGAAACAGAGAAGGAAGAAGAAATTCCCTATAGATGGCATGACAGTGTCTGGACAGCAGGAACAGACTGATCATTTGGGCACTCGGCACTTCCGGAGGGCCCCGTGCCACTAAGGGGCCCATCAGGGTTGCCAGGGTCAGTAAAACCAGGGACAGTATGTAAAAATCTGTGTTTTTTTTACATCTGTCCCTGATATGTCCGAAACTGACATGCTTTTGATGTGAAAATCCCGATATTTTAGCTGCCCCGCCTCTGCACTGCCTCCTAGCGTGGTGGCCATCTGTAAGCCTGGGGGCCCCATAATCTTCTATTGCCCAGAGGCTCCATGAGTTATCAGTCCAGCCCTGCTGGACAGTGAGCTTGACATGCTAAGTAGTACTATCTAACATGGTTGAAGCACTGTCTCAAAGCCTGGTGGTGTTTTAACCACTTGTCATCTGCCCGCCGTCAAATGACGGCAGGCAGACGACTCCATTGTTCTGACATCACGTCATATGACGTGATGTCCCTTTAAAGCCGCGGGCGGGTGCGCGCGCGTCGCCGGCGCCGCGCGCGCGCACCCGCCGCTCCGCGGGGATCCCGTGCGAGTGCCCGGCGGCAACGATCGCCGCCGGGCACACGCGATTGCTCTGTAAGTGAGCTGGGACGTGCAGCTCTGTATGTAAACACAGAGCTGCACGTCCTGTCAGGGAGAGAGGAGAGCGGTTGTGTCCCTTGTACATAGAGACACAATCGGTCACCTCCCCCAGTCACCCCCCCCTCCCCCTACAGTTAGAACACTCATAGGACACACATTTAACCCCTTCCCCGCCCCCTAGTGGTTAACCCCTTCACTGCCAGTCACATTTATACAGTAATCAATGCATATTTATAGCATTTTTCACTGTATAAATGTAAATGGTCCCAAAAATGTCAGAAAAGTGTCCGAAATGTCCGCCATAACGTCGCAGTCCCAATAAAAAAATCGCAGATCGCCGCCATTAATAGTAAAAAAAAAAAAAAAAAAATGCCATAAACTATCCCCTATTTTGTAAACGCTATAAATTTTGCGCAAACCAACCGATAAACGCTTATTGCATTTTTTTTTTACCAAAAATATGTAGAAGAATACGTATCGGCCTAAACTGAGGGAAAAAATATTTTTTTTATATATTTTTTGGGGTTATTTATTATAGCAAAAAGGAAAAAATATTGCATTTTTTTAAAAATTGACGCTCTATTTTTGTTTATAGCGCAAAAAATAAAAACCGCAGAGGTGATCAAATACCACCAAAAGAAAGCTCTATTTGTGGGAAAAAAAGGACGCCAATTTTGTTTGGGAGCCACGTCGCACGACCGCGCAATTGTCAGTTAAAGCGACGCAGTGCGGGAAGCTTATATTTTGTCTGGGCAGGAAGGGGGTGTAGGTGCACAGTAGGTAAGTGGTTAAACAAAATCACCTATTGAAGGTCTGCTTTGGCATAAAACACACACAACAACGACGACTTTTGATCCCCTTTTCCTACCCCTTATCCCTTATTGATGTCAGGAGTTCTATATTTGAGCACCCATATTGTATAATCACATTCAGCGTACACTGGACAATGATACAAATATCAATGAAAACAAACTAAATATGAGGTGCTACATTCTGGCTGATTGGAATCCAAGATCACATAATGAAATCTAAATTGGGAGCTTTATTGGCACCCCAGGTAGAGTCAAAAGGTAAACAAAGTAATGACAGGAGTCCTTTAGTTCAGAAGCAAAATTATATGGAACAAACCAGCCAATACATTTTGGGGTCTACAGCACACCTCCTCCATATTTTATCTGGCTGCAATGCAACTGCTTAAGTGAGACTTTCATTTAGTCTTCATTAAAGTATAACTAAAAGCAAAACATTTTCTTTAGATTTGGATAGAATGCAAAGAGATAAAAAAAAAAAAAAAACACCTGTCAGTTTTTATTGCTGTCTGTGCCCCCAGTAAGGAGATTCATCCCAAATTTTGGGTTGTCCCCAGAAAAGTAAGGCTGGCTTCACACTGAGGCGGGTTTCAGGTGTTTTAACACTAGAAATGGCCTCTAAATAATGCCTGAAAACCACCTCACATTCTTTTCATTGTGCCTTTTCACACTGGGGGCGCTGCACTTGCGGGATGTTCTGAAAAGTCCTGCAAGCAGCAACTTTTGGTCGGCTTGGGAGCGATGTATACTGCGCCCTGCCCACTTCCGAAGCGCTGCAACACCATCGCTTTTAACCCCTTCAAGCACCCCGCTAGCGCCCAGAAAGCAGGGCTAAAATGAGTGGCACTGTAGTGCTAATGTTTGGTGGCCCCAGTGGTAAAGTAGTCTAATAGAGGGGAAATCTTCCAAAGGGGACGCTAGTTCTATTGGCCTGGGGGTCCCTAAAGGATTCCCTTAATTTGCAGGGATTTCCTCTCACTTCCTGTTTTGGCTATGGCACAGGAAGTGAAGGTCTCCCCCCCAAATGGGGAAAAAAATAAAGACACCTGGGTAATAACCCCCCCCCCCTTACTATATCCAAAGTTTTGCCTATAGTTTTACTTTAAGTTCATTCTAAGTTTTAACAAGGTCATCTAGATTGCAAAGGTGTATGGGTTAATGGGCCTGCTTCCTGTTTCATGTTTATCAGTCATATCTAAATTCCCATTGCAGGTTTAGATCTAATTGTAACTTTACATCAAAGCGTTACTCTGTTTCTGTGTGTAAGAGCCAGCTTGTAGGCAGCACCAGATGTGTCTGAAAATCTCTCCTGCAATAATATGAAATAAATGGGGGAAAGACTGAAACCCTTAGGCCGCGTACACACGACCAAATAAATCTGGACAGACCGATTTGATCAGATTTGTCTGCTGGCTGTTTTGGTTTGATCGCTGTACACACGATCAAACCAAAATCCCCGCCGGCAGACAGCGCGGTGACGTGGCGATGACTTTGACGCCGCCACGTCACCACACCAGGAAGTAAAACACTTCCGCGCAAGCGTCAAATCCATTCGACGCATGTGCGGGCAGATATGTCTGCTGGTTAGCAGGCTTTAAAATCTGTCTGCTGGACAAATCCGTCGGCTCGCCCGTACACACGATCAAATCTGTCTGCTGAGACGGTCTGTCAGACCGTTTCCAGCAGATAGATTTGATTGTGTGTACGCGGCCTGAGAAGTTTGCCTGTTTTTCCTGTATGCAAAGCTTCACTTTATTTCTGTTTTGCTGGGGTGTACCATTAATAAGCCTAAATAGTTTTAAAAATGATAACTATAGATGACATCCAAGGCATCCAGGCAAGCATATATATATATATATATATTTGTCTTTTATGTGATACATGCAATTTTCCAAGATGTATACAAATGATCTAATACTTGTGTGCATATACAAATGCTTACTATTCTTGGATACTTGTATTTCTTTTTTAGTTTTTTTTTTTTTAATTTTACTGTATATATCAGCACCTACCCAGTATGTCCTGAGGAAGCTACTAAATTGTGAAACAAGTTGACAAGCAAGCGCGGAGGATTTGTTGGATCAAACTTCTCTATACAGATCTAATTATCTATGCTATATTTATGTACATATTTATCATTTCATACACCTAAGGATCCAACCTTCATGCTTGTTGTATTGGGTATCTGTTGACCTTGTCAAATAATAGTGTGTTATATGTAATGTTATATGTTTTTTAATCATTTTGTAATAAAGACATCATTTTTTATACTACCACTGCCTCATAATGTGCCCACAACATCTGCTTTTTCTTTGAGATTTATTTTCAATCCGTTTGTATAGTCATTTGATGTTGGCATAGTGAGCGTCCTCCTTTTCTATATAGATGATATCCTTCTCTTACTTTGTTTCTATTGCTATCAAGTACCTGCTGGATGAGTATTTGAGTTTTACTTGTTTCATCATCACTCAGTCTGTTGTGATCTGCTCAGCCTCAGTCACACACAAGTGTTTTCCCCACTGAAAGCAGTTTATGAGGACCAGTTGGCAAACTATGCAGATGTTTGGAAGGAGCTGTCCTCTCTTCATATCTACCTAATAACTCACACAAACATATTATTTTATGTAGATAGAATGCATTCTTTGGGGTTATTGGGTAAACCACAGCGTAAACCAGAGAATAGTTCTGGTTTTTGCATGCAGTAATATGAAGTGTTTGCAGACCACCTGTTTTCCATAGAGAAATCTGTGACCACTAAATACCTGTATTGAGGAACTGGCTTTGGCCAAATTCATGACTTTGTGTAAATAAATATGAAATCAGAGCTGACTTGTTTCACTCGAATGCAATCTTAGTTTGAAAATAATTCCCCATCATATTACTGTATAATATACTATTTTGTAGTATTTCTTTAACTGCAGCAAAAATGACTCACTTCATGTGTAGTTTATTCATTTTATTTCACCTAAAAGAAGGTTTTTTATTTTGCTTTTATATTGTTAGAGGTCGAATTCATCTATGGCTAATGTCAAGTTAAAAAAGGAAATTAGCTTTGCACAGGCATGCTTCTTTCTGATCCTATTACACAATTTTAAATGGTTTTATATCTATCTCACTATCTTACGTACAAAAGTATATTAACAAGGTGAATGTTCATGTGTCAACAAAGCTCTCTTTACTATAGTACCACAATGAGAAAAATGATTTTTGAATTATATCAGTGCTCCTTCTTTATAATAAAAGTTGTAATGTTGACTTATGTATCAGCAAGTGTTATTTATATGTATAAAAATAAACTTGAAAAACATATTATTTTGTATATTTCTCATACAAACAAACTCCAGGCACAAATCCTTGAACCAGGAAAAAAAATGTACATATACCGATAACAAATTAAAATTGACATTTGCTGTTGGTATATTTGCGCTTTTTTCTTTGTTTGCAGTATTGTTCTCACAATTTCTTTCAATGAGTTATGAATAGGAAGTAATTAAATGGTTATTTAAGGATATATACATTCATAAATTATTGTATATTTTTTAATGTGTTTATTTTTGTTATTTTGTGTTTATATTATGTCATTTTTTTAATTTATATTTCAGTAATGCGAGACAAACTCCTGAAGAAGCCAAATTATTTGGCGAAACATGTCAAGAGATTTTGTCTGCTTGCATCTATGAAATTCTATTGAATATATGATGGATTTTTATATATTTTCTATTTTTGTATATAAAAAAAAAAAAAATGTTATCAAAATTTTAGATTTTTTTTGCACCTTAAAAATCCTGTTTAATTCCTTCCTATTCATTCTTCAAATGAATGATGTGGTGCCTATTCAGAATTGACAGGTAATTCAACAATTCTCTTTCATTGAGTTGTTCCTGTAGATATAATTTCAAGGATTTAGTTATATACTGTATATTGTAATTTGTTTGAGGTTTGTCTTAACAGAAAATCAATTACAGTAAAACCTTGGTTTGCGAGCATAATTTGTTCCAGAAACATGCTTGTAATCCAAAGCACTTGTATATCAAAGTTTTTTTTTTACAGGGTATAAAAGAGAAGAGAGGCACCTATAAGTGTAGCAATAAGTTGCTAAATGTTGTAACTTCATTAAATGTAACCATATTGCTACACTTTTTTATACTCAGTTGTGACATGAGGCTACTCTTATATCAAGACATCGCTTGTATACCAAGGCAAAATCTATTAAAACATTTTGCTTGTCTTGCAAAACGCTCTTAAACCAAGTTACTCTCAAACCAAGGTTTTACTCTAACACCTAAGTTCAATGAAAAGGGGTGCATAATTGTTGTGAGTACTTTACATCATTGGTATATTATTTCAAGGCAATATTTACAAAAGTAGGGCTAAAGTTAGACATCTATAAGCCTGATGTCATTATTTTTTATGACTTAATGGCATCAATAGCATAAAGAAATTAATCATATAATCATAAACAATGAGCATCACTGTTATCATAGACCAACCAGCCGTGTCTCATCAGGAAACCACAATTTTGTATCTATCTTTAAAGTGTTACTAAACCCAGGACCTTGCACTCAATTTGTCTGGTCTCCCACTGTACACAGAACTCGGAAATGCAATTATTTTAGTAAATTGCTAAATACCTTTTCTCATGCAGTCTTGTGGCTTCTATGGGCCAGATTCAGGTAGGAGAGCGAATCTTTATGTTGGAGTAACGTTTCTCATTTACTTTACTCCGCCGAAACTTTAGGAGCAAGTACTGTTATTCACATAGCACTTGCTCCTAAAGTTGCGGCGGCGTAGCGAAAATGAGCCGGCGGAATTCAAATTGGGCGGGTAGGGGGCGTGTATTATTTAAACTAGGCGCGATCCCGCGGCGAACGTACTGCGCATGCGTCGACTGTCAGTGCGCATGCTCCAAATTCTGTCAGTGTACGTCAATGCCGTCAATCCCCATTGACGGACGTTTTACGCAAACGACGCAATTTTTTTTAAATTCGACACAATGACGACGGCCATACTTAACATAGGATACTCCACCTAGGTGGCATGTTTTTCTTTACGCCGCGTATCTCTTACGGAAACGTCGGAAAGTCACTGCGTCGGGCCCGAGTACGATCGTGAATTGCCGATTCTCGCTGATTAACATATTCTCGGCGTTAATCAGCGGGAACGCCCTGATCGCCATTTTTAAAATTGCAGTTCCGATACGACGGCGAAATACAATTACGCCACACGTATAGGAACAATGCTCACTGCTTACAGAAAACAGAAATGCCAGCTCAAAGTGAGAGTTATGCTGGCGTATCACTGATACTCCAGCCTAACTCTACCTGAATCTGGCCCTATGAGTGTATTGTTAAAACTTGTAGGGGGAGTTTTCATTCTGCACTGACTGTCCTATCAGGATGCAGGACCCCTGGCCCTCTATCTGGACAGGGCTGATTGGCCCTGTGCTGTTCACATGCACCCTCCCAAGGGAAAAAAAAACTCTCTGGGATCACACACCAAACTCAGCATGTGCAGCCTGTCCACTGGCTCTATATTATCAAGAAATATATTGGGGCCAGTGGAAGGAGGAGAGGATCAGAGAAGACAGAATCAAACAGCCTTTTTACATAATGCCAAGGATTAACCCCTTATGCTTCACAGTGAATATACCAAGCATGCTTTACTGCATATCCAGACTGATTTTACTGTTGTGGATTTAGTAGCACTTTTAAAAAAAATATTTAATTTTATTTATTGTTTTGTTTTTACACAAGACTCCTTATTTTGACTGCCTTTTCTAGCTTCTATGCTTTTATCTAGGCTGAAAACTATGATGTGTGATTATCATCTTTACCAGAACCAGATTTTTTATTTTATTCACATTACAACAAGATGCTCATGTTGGAAACTATATTTAAACTCTAAGGGCCAGATCCACAGACGTCAGCCGCCTGCGCGGCGTGTCCCATATACGCTACGCCGCTGTAAGTCACAGTGGCGTATTACTAATCCTCAATGAAATGTCGCTGTAACTTACGGCGGCGTAGCGTAAATGGGCCGGCGTACGCGAGTATATTTCAAATGTACTAGTGGGGGGCGTGTCTTATTATAATTATGAATGACCCGACGGAAACAACGCTTTTTTTACACTGCGCATGCGCCGGCCGTGGACGTATCCTAGTGCGCATGCGTGAAATCACGCCCCAAATAGTCAATGAAAAGGATGTGAATGTCATTTACGCCCAGGCCCATTCTGGATCGGCATACGCAAACAACGTAAACGACGTCCAATACGACGTGGTCGTGACGTCCATACTTAACATCGGCTGCGCCACCATATAGCAGGGGTAACATTACGCCGGAGATACGCTTATGCAAACAACATAAAGGGAATGCGCCGGCCGTTCGTGGATTGGCGTAACTTGCTCATTTGCATATTTTACGCTGGAAATAGACATAAGCGCCCCTAGCGTCCAGCGTAAATATGCATCTAAGATATGACGGTGTAAGAAACTTACACCAGTCGTATCTTAGCGTAAGTCCGGCGCATCTTGTTTTCTGGATAGAAAACAATGACACGCCGGCGGGAAATTCGCCGGCGTAATTCTCTGTGGATCTGGCCCTAAATGTCACTCCACCCCATTCCAGGTGCAGGTCCACCACTTAGCTCAATAATGCCTAACATAGCTGTGAATATAGAAACTTGTAAACTGCACACCAGGCTTCAATCCTGTATAAAACATTATGGATTGATTGCATCAGAGGGAGAAGCCTAGACTTCCCTATGATGCATTTCATTGTACAATAGAGCTTAAAGTGGTTGTAAAGGCTCAAAGTTTTTTCTACCTTCATGCATGCATCATCCCCTCAGTCCCCCCTAATAATTACCTAAGCCCCCTTGATCCAGCGATGTCCGTAAGAGCCTTGCCTCTCCGGGGACATGCATACCTGATTGCAATTGGCGGCAGCCATTGGCTCCCGCGGCTGTCAATCACAGCACATGTGCCAATCAGGAGGCATAGGGGGTGGGGCCAAGCTGGGGCTTTGTGTGTGAATAGACACGCAGAGCCACGGGTCTGGAGCACACCTGCTTGGGTGCCCCCACAGCAAGATGCTTCCAGTGGGGGCACCCGGTAGGAGCGAGGAGTGCCAGTGTGGGACACAAACAGAGGGGGATCTGGGCTGCTCTGTGCAAAACCATTGCACAGAGCAGGTAAGTATAACATGTTTGTTATATTAAAATAAAACAGTCTATATTTACTAAAATTATTGCATTTCCATGTTCTGTGTGTACTGTAGGAGACCAGATATAGTGAATGCCGGGCCCTGGGTTTATTACACTTTAATTATACTATACCTTTATGCTCTATTGTCAGAGGGAGGAGCCTTTTATTGACTCCTTGTCAATAAAATTGTATATGTTATTAAAGCCTGGTGTGGCTCACACGTTATTGTATGCATGGAGATACTCATTATTATAGAAGTCCAAGAGAACATTAGATATTTGCTATATAACTTTTGTAAAAAGTATATAGCCTCTTGCCTCTTGTTGTGAATATATGATACCAAATGATGCAGGATGGCGCATACTGTAAAAGTGCAGATTTATTGGTATTGTTTTTTCTTTCTCGTACATCACGGGACACAGAGCGGCATATTCATTACTATGTGGGTTATATGGAGTACCTTCAGGTGTGGACACTGGCAATCTTCAAACAGGAAGTCCCCTCCCTATATAACCCCCTCCCCTAGAGGGAGTCCCTCAGTTTTTTCGCCAGTGTCTTAGGTGTTGGTCACGGAATAGCTTTGCTCCACATCCTTGGGATTAAGGGCGGGCTAACCGGATCTGTCCAAGGAGCCTCAGTGCCAAAGTGGACAGTACCCGGGCCCCAGACCGTGGGGTTTTGCCTATAATGCTCCTCTTTGGAGGGCTGGACCCTGGGCCCAGGACTTGGAGTTTGCAAAACCATAAAGTTCCTGTTTGCCAGGGTGCTATATAGGTCCAGGACAGTGGGTACCTTCATAGGACCCCAGGGCCTGAAGGTCTACTACGCTACCCACGGAGATGGGAGAAGATTGGATCAGTTTGCTGGTCAAACATCCTGCAGCATGGAGCAGGTAAGGGGGAGCCTGCGGGACTTGGTTCGACAGCAGGCTCCCCGGGGTAACCTAAAAGGGGGGATAGCCTAAGTATGCTCTGCATGGGGAACCGTGATCACTATGTCTAAAAGACAGGATGACACCCTTTCTCCCCCCATCACTAGGCCCCCCTGTTTAAATATGTGTTGCTAGCTAACCTGCTGTTTCTTCCTAGGGCTAGTAAGGATCCCTAGGGGCCTTGAGAGAGTCCTACCTGGCCGGGGGTTTGAATCTGCCGCCTGTTTCTGCGTGCCTGGATCTCCAGCAGCGCGGCTCCTCCATGTTCCTCCTGTTTCCGGCATACGCGCGCGCGCGCGTGCGCGCGCATGTCTTATTGACGTTTTTCGCGCCGTCCAGACAGGAGGGCGGGGGGGGGGCGGGCCTGCGGCGTCATACAGGGGCGCGCCTTTGTGCTGTTATAGACAGCAGGCTTTGTCAGTGCTCAGTCTGAGGCTGATCTTTCAAGGAGAGGACGCAGAGCGGCAGAACAGTGACTCCCGGTGGCGGAAGAGGGGTAGTACATGTGGACTTTGTTCCAATGCCTTTATTGTTAAGCCAAGAATCCCCCTTATTTTGCAGCAGGTTGGAGGCTGGCAAACTTAAAGTAGGGTCACTGTATGTTGTCAAGGAAAATATATAATATATAATATATAATTATTTAAAAAAAAAAAAAAAAAAAAAAAAGAAAAAACCAACATACGGGCCCATCAGTTTTTGGGGACACTAAGTGATCTATTCTCCCCTAAACTCTGAAATTTGTACTCCTGCCCACTACAGTCTGTTGTGTGGGCGGAGTCCCTCGATTTTGTATTATGGCTTCCAAGGGTTCGGGGTCAAAGGGTACAAAAAAGACCAAAAAACAAAAGGGTTCCCTTTCTGATTCTGATATGCCGATTCTTTCCCCGCAGCTTATTAATTTAAGGAGCGCCTTGGATAAGCCATTAGGGGGATCTGGTGCGGAGGCTGGCCCAGATCAGCCCAGCCCTGTGTTTATCACAGAGGAGATGCTAGCCGTATCCCTAGGGGGGCTAGAAGAGAGAATAGCGGCATTGATCGCTAGAGCTATTCCGGGTAAGAAACGGGTTAGATCCCCATCACCAGGGGGTGTATCCTCAGATGCTGAGATTCTCTCTCCGGAGGAATTAGAATCACAGGAGGATCAACTGGACCTGAACCAAGAGGGTTCAGGGATGGAGGGGTCTACCTCTGAGGAACCATTTTCAGACTCCCAGACAGAGAGACTGTGGGTACAGTCTTTGACGGACATGGTCCGCTCGGCATTTAGTTTACCATTGCCAGAACCTCAGGTTCCTCCGGTATCCTCTCTGGGCTCTTTGAAAGCCCCGTTAAGCAACGCAGTTTTTCCGGTCCATCCTCTCTTGGAGGAATTGATCTTTCGGGATTGGGTACGGCCGGACAGGATTTTTCTGCCACCGAAAAGATTTGCGGTCATTTATCCCATGGAGGAAAAATTCTCCAAGAAGTGGAGGCTCCCAATAGTGGATGCAGCCATCTCGTGTGTGAATAAATCACTAACTTGCCCGGTGGAAAACATACATATGTTTAAAGATCCGGTTGATAAAAGATTAGAGACACTTTTAAAAGCATCCTTTGCTACGGCAGGAGCAGTGGTGCAGCCAGCGGTAGCTGCAATTGGAGTTTGTCAGGCATTAAAAGACCAGACAAAAGAGATGTTAAAGGACATGCCTACCCAACAAGCAGAGGAGTTTGCTGACATTCCCAGAGCTCTGTGTTTCGCGGTAGATGCTATAAAAGATTCCATCCAGCAGGCTTCTCGTTTATCACTATGTTTGGTGCACATGAGAAGGCTCTTATGGTTGAAGAACTGGGCGGCGGAGCCCCCATGCAAAAAGCTTCTGGCAGGATTTCCCTTCCATGGAGGACGACTCTTCGGAGAAGATCTGGATAAATATATTCAGACTATTTCAAATGGCAAGAGTACCCTTTTACCGGTCAAAAAGACATTCCGGGCTCCTACATTTAGGAGGCAGTTTTTTCCTGTCTCGGGGCCCTCTAATTCCAGGCAGTATCGACGGCCGCCTGCACGATCCAACGTTATCAGTAGATCGCAAGGACAGACCCCTGGGGGTAAGAAGTTTGGGAAGCCAAGATCCCCGACAATTGGGTCCGGGCATCTGTAACCACAGGTTACAGACTGGAGTTTCTAAGATATCCTCCGCCTCATTTTCAAGAATCAAGGCTACCAAGGGATCCAGCAAGGAAGGCCTCAATGCTGGCAGCTTTGGATCACCTGCTTTGCCAGGACGTAATTATAGAAGTGCCAGCCCAAGAGCAAGGCCTAGGTTTCTATTCCAATCTCTTTGTCATACCAAAGCCCAACGGCGATGTCAGGCCAATCTTGGACCTAAAGAGGTTAAACGGTTATCTAAGGGTGCGTTCCTTCCGGATGGAATCCATCCGGTCAGCAGCCGCCGCGCTTCAGAAAGACGATTTTCGGGCCTCCATAGACATAAAAGATGCTTACCTTCATGTACCAATCTTTCAGGCGCATCAAAGGTTTTTACGCTTCGCGGTGGGGCAGCGACACTTCCAATTCAGGGCGCTCCCTTTCGGGCTGGCCACGGCCCCCCGGGTATTCACGAAGATTCTAGCCCCAGTTCTGGCCAATTTAAGGATCCAAGGAGTCACAGTCCTAGCATACTTGGACGACCTTTTAATCATAGATCACTCACGGACGGGTCTGCAAAAGGCAGTAAACCTCACGGTTCGGTACCTCGAAGAATTCGGCTGGGTCCTAAACCAGGGAAAGTCAGCATTCCAGCCTACAAAGCAGTTGGAATACCTCGGCATGAGGTTAGACACAGAACATCAAAAGGTGTTCTTGCCCCTTGTGAAGATCAAGGCGATCAAGGGGTTGCTTCAGTTGGTTGTAAACAGGAAAAGACCAACTATTCGCCTGTGTATGCGATTACTAGGCAAGCTAGTGGCCACATTCGAGGCAGTACCATACGCTCAGATCCACACTCGCGTCCTACAGGCAGCCATTCTAGCAGCCTGGGGCAAGAGGGCACATGCCTTAGAGTCCCCTTTGACGCTATCATCAAGGGTCCGACAAAGCCTGGCCTGGTGGTTGAACCCTCAGAACCTTCTAAAGGGAAGATCCTTCAGCCCTGTTGTCTGGAAGGTAGTTACCACAGACGCCAGCCTGGCAGGCTGGGGGGCGGTCTTCGAGGGGTTCTCCCGCCAGGGATCTTGGGTGAAAGCAGAGAGGCAGCTCCCCATCAATATCTTGGAAATCAGAGCTGCTCGCCTAGCCCTGTTGGCGTGGACCTCCAGATTAAAGGGGTTCCCGGTGAGAATCCAGTCAGACAATGCCACGGCGGTGGCATACATAAACCACCAAGGGGGAACCAGGAGCCAGGCCGCTCAAAGGGAAGTGAACTTGATTTTTCAATGGGCAGAGGTTCATGTACCCTGCATTTCAGCGATATTCATTCCCGGAGTGGACAACCTGCAGGCAGACTTCTTAAGTCGCCAGAGTCTGTTGCCAGGGGAGTGGTCTCTGCATCCCCAGGTCTTTCAGACAATCTGCCAGAGGTGGGGAACGCCAGACGTAGATATAATGGCATCCAGGTTCAACAAGAAACTAGACAGGTTCGTGTCGCGAGCGAGGGATCCTATGGCCTGCGGAACCGATGCGTTGGTTTGCCCTTGGCATCAATTCAAACTTCTATATGCGTTCCCTCCGCTACAGTTACTCCCCCGCCTGTTGCGCAAGATCAGAGTGGAGCACAAGCCAGTCATTCTAATAGCTCCAGCTTGGCCCCGGAGGGCTTGGTACTCACTAGTCCTGAATATGGCAGTGGGAGACCCTTGGACTCTTCCTCTACAACCAGACCTACTCTCACAAGGCCCGATCCTCCACCCTACATTACAGCGTCTAAATTTGACGGCCTGGAGGCTGAATCCCTGATTCTCAGGGGTAGGGGTCTGTCTAGGCAGGTAATCCCTACCCTGATTAAGGCTAGAAAGCCGGTCTCCAGGGTAATTTATTACAGGGTGTGGAGGAACTATATAGGCTGGTGTGAATCCAAAAGATGGAATTGCCGCAAATATACTATTGATAGGGTGTTAAGTTTTCTCCAGCTAGGAGTGGATAAAGGCCTGGCACTAAGCACAATCAAAGGACAGATCTCAGCTCTGTCAGTGTGGTTTCAGAGGCCGCTGGCCACCCACTCGCTGGTAAAGACCTTCTTACAGGGGGTCTTGCGTATTAATCCTCCTGTCAAGTCACCAGTTTGTCCTTGGGACCTAAATCTTGTCCTGTCCACTCTACAGAAACAGCCTTTTGAGCCTTTGGCTGAGATTCCTTTACTCTTACTGACAAGAAAACTGGTTTTCTTGGTCGCCATAGTTTCGGCCAGGAGAGTGTCAGAATTAGCAGCCTTATCGTGTAA
This sequence comes from Rana kukunoris, assembly GCA_029574335.1. Classification (NCBI taxonomy): domain Eukaryota; kingdom Metazoa; phylum Chordata; class Amphibia; order Anura; family Ranidae; genus Rana; species Rana kukunoris. The sequence continues at coordinate 230,190,051 of CM056051.1, forward strand.
GGAACCATATCTTGTTCTGCATAAGGACAGGGCAGTTCTCCGGCCCCATCCTTCCTTTCTACCAAAGGTTATATCCAAATTTCACTTAAACCAGGATTTGGTACTTCCATCCTTCTTTCCAAAACCTACATCTAGAAAGGAGGGGTTGCTGCATACCTTGGATATTGTCCGGGCCATGAAGGCCTATCTTAAAGCTACGGGAAAGATCCGGAAAACAGATGTGTTATTCGTTCTACCAGATGGCCCCAAGAAGGGGCAGGCAGCTGCAAAATCCACCATCTCGAGATGGATTAGACAATTAATCATTCAAGCCTACGGATTGAAGAGGTTGCCCCCTCCGTTGTCGGTAAAGGCCCATTCTACCAGGGCCATGGGCGCCTCTTGGGCAGCACACCATCAGATCTCTATGGCTCAGATATGCAAGGCGGCAACGTGGTCATCAGTCCACACGTTTACAAGGTTTTTATCAACTAGACGTGAGAAGAAATGCGGATACTGCCTTTGGTCAGGCAGTACTACAGGCTGCAGTTTGAAATCCTCGGGATCAGAAACACCCTTGGTTATATAAAAAAAAAAAAAAAAAAAAAGAAAAAGGTTCTTCTTTCTTGACTAATTTGGAAATATTATTAGGATTTGAGTTTAGCTCTAAAATTGAATCCTTCTTTGGAAGATGTCTCCCTCCCCTCATTAAAGCATTGCTTTCGGACATCCCACATAGTAATGAATATGCCGCTCTGTGTCCCGTGATGTACGAGAAAGAAAAAGGGATTTTTAAATACAGCTTACCTGTAAAATCCTTTTCTTGGAGTACATCACGGGACACAGAGCTCCCACCCCTCTTTTGGGTGACCATTTTGGGAGGCATACTGCTTGCTACAAAACTGAGGGACTCCCTCTAGGGGAGGGGGTTATATAGGGAGGGGACTTCCTGTTTGAAGATTGCCAGTGTCCACACCTGAAGGTACTCCATATAACCCACATAGTAATGAATATGCCGCTCTGTGTCCCGTGATGTACTCCAAGAAAAGGATTTTACAGGTAAGCTGTATTTAAAAATCCCTTTTTTTTTTCTAATTGGTTTAAGAATCATCTGTGGCTAATTGAAAATGTGTACCACTAAAGCAAACATTTTCCCAGAGCAATAAAATGCACAAAGCATGGAAAACATTTTATTTTGTCTTGTTTCCAGATTTTACAATATGTGATTCACACAAATAAATCTAGTTATAATGATTATTTGATGAGCATAGCAAAGCATATGGGCAGCTTGTGCTCTGCATATGTATTATGGTATGCAATAGGAATTTTTTTGGTTTCCTTTTATTTTTATATATTGAATAATCTTTTTCCGATTTAACATTATTTATTGTGTTTATTCAATTGCTGATTTTTCTTTTGTAAATAAATGCTCAGTTTTTATAACTACATTTGGACAAAGCCATATAAACGTATTCTGTGCTCACTTTAGAAAGCTACCCCTTCCAAAATATATCATATTTTATCATAAAGCAAGAATCCCAAAAGTTACTGCTTATATTTTCAGGCTGCTCCTCTATATTTGTTGTATTGTAGAAAGAACAGAGCTAGCCTGATACTTGAGATGATATTCAAACTGACCCATGTGAAATTAAATCTCAGCATAGGTAAATATATGACTCTAATGGGAATCAGTTACAATCATTCGCCTGAAATTAGGTGAAGAAGCCAATCTAGCTACAAAAAAAAATAATAATACTTTAATCATTTATATTTGTTTATATAGAGTATCAAACCATTAAAATACATTTATGCACAAAAAACCCTAACCTCTAATAGAAATACTTTAATGGTACTATTAAAATAAAATAGCAATAATTTTACTGTACAAAGAATAAAAAAAAAAATTCTATTGAAAAGCCTGTGGCATGCATAACACAACCCAAAAACGTCATCCGGTGCAGGAAGAAATATGCACACACATAAAGAGTGAAACACAAAAAACTGTGACGGGTGCGGCGTCAAATGGTCCTCCGAAAAGGACCCAACCCTGATCCCCCGGGGCGTTAGGCTCCTGGCAGGGACTAGAGTAATCTGTGGTCCGTAAAGCCGACACGGACCCAACTTCCTTGGAGGGTCTGCCAAAACAGAACCTTCCTCGGTGAGGCTTCCCCAAAGGAAGACCCCATGAGAGCAGGCAAACTAAGCCAGAAGGCCTTGTCCACCTACTCCCAAGATTTTCAGGGCTGGCCCGAGGACCGGCACCCTACTAATCAGACATAAAGTGCAAGTGCACCAACAAAAAGAAGACATAACGTGACAAACGGGGGAAAAATAAAAAAGAAAGTAGGGGAAAAGGAAGGTGGGAGAGGTGAGTGGAAAGTGGCCACCATGCAATACGATGGCCTGCCCTCTGGTCAGGAACAAAAATTCCCCTGGTCCTAGCCAAAAGGCTCGGCCCTAGAGGCAGGTGTCACAAAGGTGTGTGTGGAGATCATGACCAAAGTGCCATACGGTAAGTGCCCCTTTCAAACACTTGTGCAATGTATGGCACCCCTGGACTGCCACTCCAAGGGCACTATCTCCACAGACTTTTCAACGGACCCTGACCCCCGGCCCAGACCAGCAGCACCATTCCCGCAGGTCAGAGCGTGGGATAAATGACACCAACTTGTACTTGGGGGGGTGGGAGCAAAACCTTTTACCCCAAGATGATGTGTTTTCTTTTTTTGATCACATTCCCCTTTGGCGTCGTTTTATAGATGATGTCTTCTTCATCTGGACTGGTCCTCAAGACGAACTTCTGGTCTTTCTGGATAGTCTAAGAAAAAATGACTACAACTTAAAATTCACTTTTGAAATGAGCCAAACTTCTTTGACTTTTTGGATATTCAAATTTCAACTAACAGTGAAGGCATGATTAAAACATCACTCTTCCGCAAACCATCAGCAGGAAATTCTCTCCTGGATGCATCTAGTTCACACCCCAAATCTCTTATCTCCAATATTCCCTATGGACAATACCTACGTATACGTCGAAACTGTAGCAATGATTCCAATTTTGAGACTGAGGCCAAAGTTTTACAAAAATGCTTTCAAGAAAGAGGCTACTCCAAGAAAAGCGTAAAAAAGGCATACTTGAGAGCGAAACAACATAAACAAAGTTACCCAAAATTGATCCAGGGATATGGGTAATTACGCGCTTTTCTGGCCATCATCAGAGAGCGCGTTCTATCCTGCAAAAGTATTGGTGCCTCCTACGTAGTGACAGTACAGTATCAAAGTACATACAAGGTTACCCTCAGATTACCTTCAGGAAATCACTTTCTCTGCGTGACCGATTGGTCCGCAGTCATTTTTGTTCTAAAAATATACGCTCTGGTGGACCAAAGGGGTCAAGACCTTGTCACAATTGTCCTTTCTGTTGTTATATCCATGCTTCAAGTACGGTTATGCTTCCAAACGGACGAATCTTCAAACCAACCTTCTCTGCCACTTGCCAATCTATTGGTATAGTGTATTTAATGCAGTGTGAATGTGGATCATTTTATGTAGGGAAGACCAAGCACCCCTTTTTCCACAGGATCAGGGATCATATTTCCCTTATTTCAAAGAAAAAAATGGAGACTCCTATTAGTCGCCATTCAGGCATTTACCATAAATTTAATAGCCGAAAAATGAAATTTTCGGCTCTTGAATACATCCCCCAGGAGAGAGAGGAGGGGATTATGACAAAATTTTGCTTCAGAAAGATGCAAAATGGATACACTCTTTGTCTGCCCTCAGTTCACCTGGACTCAATGAAGCATTAAGTTTCAAACCTTTTTTATAATTTGTACAGATACATACATATATATATATATATATATATATATATATATATATATATATATATATATATATATATATATATATATATATATATATATATATATATATATATATATATATATATATATATATTCCTTCTTTTTTACATTATTATTATTTACATTTTTTCATTATTATTTTTGATTTATTTATTATTTTTTATTCAACTAATTTATGGCATCAATTTTCTAACTACTATTTATTATTTTTATTTAAACTAGCATATATCTATATATTATCATTCTTGTCGTTGAGAGAGAAATCTCTCTTTGAAATTTTATTTAATATACAACACTTCGGTTGAAAGTACCATGTGCCTTTAGATTGATGTCTCTCTTTCAACACATGTAACAAAATTTGTAATTCACAGATAGTCATTACAGCCTGGCCTTTTATTTAACTATACATTCATTTATTTTTATACAGTATTTACAGATAATTAATCTTCTGTGACATATATCACCGTTATGTGCCAGCATGTAGCTTTCATCCAGAAGGCACTGACCCCTGGTGGTTGTTTTGCCTTTATGCTGGGCATCGTGCACATTCAGCTTGATTGCACGGACCTTTAGGGTTAATTGGGTCAACCAATCCCTATATCTTTTCCCCACTGGTCCGTTTTTATTGACCTCACATGTCAGTCTCCTTCCCCCCTCCACTAGTTCAGCTTTATCTGTCAGCACTTTAGCCCACCCATAAGCGCCAACCAGCTATCTAGCTGATTAGGTCTGGATGGTATCCAGCTTCCAAGATGGCGGAAATCGTCTCAGCGCTTCCGTTTTCAGGCCAGTCCCATTGGCCGAACGATGAGCGCTGTTGTGGTTGGCTATTCTTGGCCAGCTGATTTACCATGTGGGTGTGTGCACTGACACTACGTCCACATGTCCGCATCGCGGCGACGTGAATCGTCAGACGCCGCCGCAATGGCTGATTTAAATCCGGGGAGCTTCCCAGCGTCAAATCTGCAATACCTGACACACTGTGGCCAGGGACTGGGTCATCTCTCCCTGCATTTTGACTTGGACTGCAGGTCCCCAGCTTACTTCATTCAGGTAATCGCCCTGCCAGCGAAAAATATGCTCTGTGGATCTGGTTGTTTCCTTAGACTATTTACCCGCAAACCTTAACCCTGTTTTTTCTATATTTATTGGTACCCCCTTTTTTGATACAGATTGCAATTTGGCTGCCAACGTTACTTACAGGCATCCAAATGGATCATTACCCACTTGAATTCTACTAAGAGTTAAAACAAATTGGTTCTATCTAAATGGGCTTTTTTGTGAGCCTATAGCAGACAGGTAATCTTCCACCTAACTTTCTTTAGATATTATTTATGAATACTGGGAGAGGGCTATGAGGTAGTCATGTATGTTTTTTATGCATATATGCATACCCTTTCTCTCTATATATTCCCAATAGGTGATTTATTTCAGCTGTGATCTTGCTGTTGTGCGCTTGGTCCTAGATTGGGATTGTGATCACCTGCGGTCCTTTGGTTGTCAACACATGCTGGTACCTGATATATGGTCTCTTTTTGGAACCTCTGTTTTTTTTACTAACTTTTTCCTTGGTAAGTCCTAAACCTAATTTAGCGCCAGGTTTAGATTATGACTATATGAATGAATGTGCATTTTTTGGGTTAACAGATGTATCTATTTTCCCTATGTATACATATCTATATTGAAAAATACAAGCATTGATGTATGTGTTTGTATCTACTTATCCTTATGCAATTTATTTATATTTAATTAATTATATGTTTTCTTTCTTCTTTAATATTCAGCATTGTCTATAAACGCTCCTGAGGAAGCTCTGAGAGAGCGAAACATGTAGAGCGAATGAACTAATCAATGCTTCATCCTGATTCTCCACAATTTACCAATGGAGATAAAAGAGATTTAATGCTTATTAATATCATATAATTGTCTTTAATAAAATGTTTTTTTCAATTTTTCTATATATCATTCTCATTGGATTTTATTATTTCTATTTGCACCACTTAAAAGCCCCAGGGTTCTTTTGGTACCCCGTTCCCCCCTCTTATTCTCCGCCCAGAGGCGATTTAGTTCGCATATGCCGCGCTACATAAGTTATCATTCATTCATTCACTAATGTATCGGGGTGAGGTGGGCATTTTTCGTGTTAACTAGCTGCCAATCATCCTGGACGCGGGATGGATTCTCATTGTTCGGGCCCCGTGGGGCTTCCTCAAGGATGATAAGCCAGGGGAATAGAACTGCTCAAATCGACCGTCCCAGCAGACAGATTCGATCGTGTGTACGGGCGAGCCGACGGATTTGGCCAGCCGACAGATTTGAAAGCATGCTTTCAAATCTGTCAGCTGGGAACCCGTCGGCCCGATATGTCTGCTGGTTAGTACGCTAACCAGCAGACATATCTTCTCGCACATGCGTCGAATGGATTCGACGCATGCGCGGAAGTAATTCACTTCCTGGTGCGGTGACGTGGCGGCGTCAACGTCACCGCCACATCACCAACACGATCAAACCAATACATCCCAGCAAACAGATTTGTTCAAATCGGTCTGTCTGACCGATTTGAACAAATCTGTCTGCTCGTGTGTACGGGGCTTTAGAGATAGTGTGCAGGCTGCGCCTTTTCTGCAGTGTGTAGTGGGACAGGTTCGCGAAAAACTGCAGATCTTTCTTACGTGCTGCCCTCATCAAACAATCTTTTATATGGTAGAGGTGCAGGCGTAAAATTATGTCCCTGGGCACATTATCAGGTAGATGGGAAGGTTTAGGCAGCCTATGGACCGTATCTATGGTAACATCCATTGCTGATAGATCAGGCAGGATTGAAGTGATATTGTGGGTGACATGCTCTTGCAGATCCGACTGCTTGACAGTCTCAGGGACCCCCCCTTATTTTGAGATTATTTCTCCTGGATCTGTCCTCAATGTCTGCAATTTTGGCCCTAAGCGCTCCCATCTCATCATCTCTGGCCTCATGTGCATCTACCAAGTTATTAATGGCAGTGGCATACTCCCCCATTTTTGTCTCCACGTGATATACTCTGGCAGACACAGTTTGCAAGTCCTTTCCAAACTTGCGGACACATGACATCATGTCACCAGGGAGCGAGCTCCTGAGCGACACCAACATGTCCTTAAGTGTAGTGTCTAACACAGGCTGGTTGCTGGTAGGGAAGCGGTCTATGGAGTCAGGGAGTTCCCTGGTGTCATCCCTGGCGTCTAGGCCCCCACTAACCTCCTGAGCAGGATCCATGCAATCCAGCTTTGGCTGCATCTTTTCCGGGCTCCCCGAGGCAGAAGATGACACAGGAGATTGTTTCCTGGCCGATGGTGAGTTCCGTTTAGCCGGTTTGTTTTTGTTTTGTAGCATCTGTGGAGTGCTGGCTGTGGACAGTCCGGGAGACTCGTCGCCATCTTGCCTCTGCTCCCATGCAAAGTATTCGGTCAGTTTCTGAGGCCGCTGGGGACCCTTCCGCTTGTTGGTCATTCTCCGGGTGGTCAGCGGGATGAGATTGCCGGGATGGTATGTCGCGATCGCCACTGTTCAGGCTGGAATTAGCTTTTGTGTCCCTGTTGTTGCTGGAGCTCCGCTCTCATGCGGCCATTCCGGTCCTTTGCCAAGCTCCGCCCCCCGAAAGAGCAGGTTCTAATGGGGTCATCTCTCTTTGATATTCTTGCCTGCTGTCTTACTTGCACCAAGTGCCTAAACAACAAATTACCATAAATGACAAAATTTTACTTAGTCTTCCAAAGGAAGGAAAAGGGAGGCAGGGCAAAGAGTAGACAAGAATGATTTGAGAGAAAGAAGTGAAACAGAAAAGATGTTATCAAGAACCCCAAGTCACATTAGACTTTCTCCAAGTACTGCAGCCATGGCTTCCAGTTTTTTTTAAACTTTGACTTGGTATTATTGAGGATATACAAGAGTTTATCATTAATCAAGTTTAGTTTTTGAGTAACTTATTCCAGTGAGACCACCGACTGGTTCCAACACTTAGCAATGATAATTCTAGCTGCCAGGCTAATGTAGGATATTGTTTTTTCCTGGTGTTTAGGAGCTTCAGTATCTAGTTAATAAAAAAAAGGCAATTTCAGGCTTTCTGGGAATGTTCACCTCCATTACTGAGAGAATAATGCCGCATACACACGATCATTTATCAGCATGAAAAAAAAACGTTGTTTTTCAGCATGTCCAAAAAACAAAGTTTTTCCAACTTCATCATTAAAAACGACGTTGCCCACACACCATCGTTTAAAAAAAATTATGAGCAAATCGCGGTGACGTACAATACGTATGACAGCACTCTAAAGGGGAAGTTCTATTCAATTTAACTGACAATTGCGCGGTCGTGCGACATTGTACCCAAACAACATTGACATCCCTTTTTTCACCACAAATAGATCTTTCTTTTGGTGGTATTTGCTCAGCTTTGTGCTTTTAATTTTTTTGCTCTATAAACAAAAAATTAGCTACTATTTTGAAAAAAATAAAGTAAAAAAATAAAAAATTCTTCATCAGTTTAAGCCAATATATTTTCTTCTACATTTTTTTGGTAAAAAAGAAAAAAAATCTCAATAAGGGAATATTAATTGGTGATAACCAATCAATATTCGCTTATTGCGATTTTTTTAACTAGTTATATGTAGAAAAATATATATTGGCTTAAAATACTGAAGATTTTTTTCATAGACAAAATAGGTAATAGAATTATAGCATTTTTTTTTTACTAGTAATGACGGCCAACCTGCGATTTTTAGCGAGACTGCGACATTGCGGCAGACAGATCGGACACTTTTGAGACTTTTCTGGGACCATTGACATTTATACAGCATTTAGAGATATACAAATGCACTGGTTACTGTGTAAATGTCACTGGCAGGGAAGGGGTTAAATGTGCTCCCTAGGTGTGTTTCTAACCGAGGAGATGTGACTGACTAGAGAAGAAGCCAGATCGTTGTTCCTTATTTAGTAGGAACACACGATCTGTCTTTCCTCCCCTGTCAAAACAGGGATTTGTGTATTTACACACACAAATCCCCGTTCTGGCTCTCATGTCTGCCATGCGAATCAGGTCTCCCACCGTGCAGCGGGCACGAGCCTGCTATGGCTCGCCATATATATATATGGTGATTCGAGCAGGAGAGCCAACCTGCCGTTGTATATGTATCGGAGCCGATCTCAAAGTGGTTAAAGGCATTCCCCAATCATTTCTTATCCCAACATATCATATTCTTGTTATGAGCCTGCTGTACCATGTACTTGTATGAGAAAGTATCCTGTTCTCTTTGTATTGCTTCCTTTGTGTGAAATCCATGGTGTTCCCGCCAGTCCCTCTACTTTCCTATTAAAAACCCTAGTTATGCTGGGAACTCAAAGTGCTATTTTCCAATGATCAGACTTGTTCTGACACACCTCTCCCTTGCACAGCTATTTATAGGGAAGCTCAGTGTGCTACTGTCATGCAGCTGAGAACCGAGGGAATGTGATCACTTATAAAAAAGGGGGGGGGGAGGTATTTATGTTTTTTTTTATATCTATACAAAAATGCTTTTCCCTTCATTTTTATTTTAAACTAAATAGCTTGTTTTACAAGGTGATCGTTTACAATTACTTTGACTAAATTAATTGTGTATTCTTATTGTTGACCATTTAGCCTTTTTAAATGAGTTCACCCTGGCAGTGCCCGACTCTGAAAGCCCTTTGTTTGACAATCTCTTGCCTATTGGCCTTGAAAATTAAGAGATTTGGTTTTCAAGATTTGCCTTTCATTGACTTCAATGTGATTCATGTTAAACTTGGGTAGGAGAGGGGATATAATAGGATACTCCAAACTAAATTATTCACAGTTGAGGACAACTTTCATGGAACTGTGTAGCAGAATTTACAAGACTGATCAAAGTCCCTTGCAAAAGAGAAGGAATTGAGTGAAACCTACTCTTTAGGACACAAGACGATTCCCCCTTCAGCATACACTCAGCAGATGACTTTTAGCCCCCAGTGGTGGATTCAGCAGCACAAGTCCCTAAGATTCCTATGGGGGGGTCTCAGGGATGGACTGACAACTCATGGGGCCCCCGGGCAATAAAAGATTATGGGGCCCCCGGGCTTACAGATGGCCACCATGCCAGGAGGCAGTGCAGAGGCGGGGCAGCTAAAATCTCTGGATTTTCACATCAAAAGCATGTCGGTAAGGGACATATCAGGGACAGATGTAAAAAAAACACAGATTTGTACATACTGTCACTGGTTTTACTGAGCCTGGCAACCCTGATGGGGCCCCTAGTGGAATGGGGCCCTCGGGCTGTGCCCGAGTGACTCAATGGTCAGTCCGCCCCTGGGGGGTCTGTACTCACAAGACCCAGGTCACCTTCCTCCATGATACAGAATCACTTTTAAGGCACTCTGCTTAACACATAAGTGTATTCAAGGAAATGCTCCCCAATATCTATGCGAAAAAATAAAAGCCCATAACCCCCATCGCACTCTGTGATCCACAAATCAAAAGCTACTACAAATACCCAAGGCAAGATACAAATCCAAAGGAGATCGGAGATTTGCTGTCCAAGGACCTCGACTGTGGAGTCGGACCACTTGGCCTTCAGGAGAATGATTAAAACTCATCTCTTCTGAGACAAAGCGTCTCCTTATCGAAGGAATGGGAACAGCGCCCAGAGGCGATTCAGTTCGCAAGTGTCGCGCTTTACAAGTTTTTCACTCACTCATTCATACCAGATAGGATCCATGGACATCCTCCCTCAGTCAGCTCCCAAGAGGACCCTGGGTTTCAGCATTCAGGCCCTCAGGTCATCTAGGCATATAAACAAACAAGCAATATGACAGGGGGCGTTTAGATTGCTTTTAAAATTTTAAGCAAAAAGAGGGGTTCATGTATAGCAGAGAGACCACACCCCAAGTGTGGGTAAATTACCGTAGATATATAAATTTATTCAGAATTAATTAGAACCTCCTAAACCTAATACAGATGGCCAAATCAGCCAATAACACATTGGTCTTAAGAATGACAAAAAGTAGTACACCAGTGAGCAACCAGCTCACTGTGTACGTGTTGGTAACCAACACACAAGGACAATTACAAACATGAAACAACAATGAAAACAGATGTCCGGACGTGTGTGTACGCACTAATTGGAATTCCCAGCGGTAATAACACCGCAAAGTATTTATCAATCAAATGTATGTATATGGGAATAGGATCCAATGAGTGCGTCCCCGCGGGGTGTGGAAATAGTGGAGGTAGGTATCAAAGGGGACTTAAACAGCAACCAATGGCAATATAGCCAGCATAACCAGATTAAACAATAGTGTTGCTCACGAATATTCGTATTGCGAATATTCGGCTCGAATATGGCATATTCGAGTATTCGCGATATATTCCGATTTTTTTGTTAATACAGATCACATCCTAGAGATCCCCATCGACGTCTAAAAGCATTGCTGGTATGATTAGAGACCTTGGGCCGAGTAGCTGCAGCGATCATTTTATATTGCCGAAAAATCGCAATGTGATTATTCGGCAATAGCGATATCGCGCGATTATTTTCGAGAAATTCGCAATATTGTTTTTAGCTAAAATAACACATATATTCGATTTCAGAGTGTTACTGTCGAAATTCCGCAATCAATTTCTCATTCGCATTTTTGCGAAATTACGATAAAATATCAAGAATATTCTGAGCCAATCAGAGTGCTCCTTCCGCATTTGCCGAATATTCGCAATTATTTTGTATTGTAAAATATCACGAATATTCTGAGCCAATCAGAGTGCTCCATTCCGCATTTCTCGAAATTTCGCAATTATTTTGTATTATAAAATATCACGAATATTCTGAGCCAATCAGAGTGCTCCATTCCGCATTTCTCGAAATTTCGCAATTATTTTGTATTATAAAATATCACGAATATTCTGAGCCAATCAGAGTGCTCCTTCCGCATTTGCCGAATATTCGCAATTATTTTGTATTGTAATATATCACGAATATTCTGAGCCAATCAGAGTGCTCCTTCCGCATTTGCCGAATATTCGCAATTATTTTGTATTGTAATATATCACGAATATTCTGAGCCAATCAGAGTGCTCCATTCCGCATTTCTCGAAATTTCGCAATTATTTTGTATTATAAAATATCACGAATATTCTGAGCCAATCAGAGTGCTCCTTCCGCATTTGCCGAATATTCGCAATTATTTTGTATTGTAATATATCACGAATATTCTGAGCCAATCAGAGTGCTCCATTCCGCATTTCTCGAAATTTCGCAATTATTTTGTATTATAAAATATCACAAATATTCTGAGCCAATCAGAGTGCTCCATTCCGCATTTCTCGAAATTTTGCAATTATTTTGTATTATAAAATATCACGAATATTCTGAGCCAATCAGAGTGCTCCTTCCGCATTTGCCGAATATTCGCAATTATTTTGTATTGTAATATATCACGAATATTCTGAGCCAATCAGAGTGCTCCTTCCGCATTTGCCGAATATTCGCAATTATTTTGTATTGTAATATATCACGAATATTCTGAGCCAATCAGAGTGCTCCATTCCGCATTTCTCGAAATTTCACAATTATTTTGTATTATAAAATATCACGAATATTCTGAGCCAATCAGAGTGCTCCTTCCGCATTTGCCGAATATTCGCAATTATTTTGTATTGTAATATATCACGAATATTCTGAGCCAATCAGAGTGCTCCATTCCGCATTTCTCGAAATTTCGCAATTATTTTGTATTATAAAATATCACAAATATTCTGAGCCAATCAGAGTGCTCCTTCCGCATTTCTCGAAATTTCATTCGCATTCGCATTCGCAATAGCAAAATTTCACAATCATTTCATTTCCAAAAAATATTGCGAATATTCGCATTTAACGAATATATCTCGAATATTCGACTATAATATGGCATATTCTGCTCAACACTATTAAACAATTGTAAAGTCTCAGAGATAACGGAGGGTTGTAGGTTGCAGATGTATCAAAAATTATATGATATAGTCCCGTTAGAGGTGCCACGAAAGTAAAAAATGGTTCAAAGCATGAAAATGCATGGATCACTAGGATATCTGTATAGATGAAATTCCAGACAAATATGCATAGAGCAGCAATGAGTGTACAGTACTTTCTATTTGCTGCTAAACTACTGCTAAGTTACTAGTGAACACATGTCTCTCCAAAAGATGCTGTGATGAACCTCTGAAAACAGTCTCCACATGTGTCAGGTGTATGTCACTTTACCGTGTCCGCCATTACACACTGGGATGGCATTAAAAGTTACTTGATGCACGGTAATGGCTAGGTAGATTTTGCCATGTATCGTAGAGGGAGAGAGACTCCAAGTTCGTGGTTGCAACCCGAGATGTATGGAGATCACTGTAGCGCCGTGTGTCCCCCAGATGGGGATATCTGATGTGTAGGCGGCTGCACACTGTTGGTGTCTCTGTATCACGTCTTCCACTCCAAACTGCTCCGGGGGGTCAGACACACAGACGTCCTGGACCTATGACGTCAACGCGTTTCTTCTGGACGATAGGGGGGTAGGCGTACATTGCTCCTATATGTGCCGTCAATGCGCGCCCCCTCCTGGATGAATTTTTTTATTATGATTTTTCAAAATGCGGAGTTAGATGAACGGGTTCCGCCCCCGTGTGTTGGGAATGCTATCTTAGGTCAGTGGCAATCTCATTTTAGCTTCTATTCACGGCGGCCCATTCATGTGGCCGGGAGCAGGAGCTGGTATATTCAAAAAGAGTATGACACCTCCACTATTTCCATTGAATGAATAAAATACATATATTAGAGCAAAAATGTGATCTAACAAAAAGAAAACAAGGTTTACATAGTTTTTGAAAGTGAGGGGAAGGGAGGGGAAAGAGGGGGGGGGAAGAGAGGGGAAGGGAGGGGGGGAAGGAAAGGGGAAGGAGAGGGGAAAGGACTTTCAAGGGAGGAGATTATAAGCAAGCATAGCATAATTGCACCAGCGGATTCTATGCATGAATGTAGAAAGTGATTTTTTATATATATATATATAGGTTGTCACATTTGTTTTAATATAAATTAACAAACGATATTGTGCTACATATGCCGTGCTTAGTATGATAATAGCAGAAAGAATCTATAATGTGCATTGGTATGGGGTGAGGGGTAATAGGGAATCTAACATGATTGGATGGTGATAAACACGGGGATCTTGTAGATCAGAGAAATGTGAGGCTAGACTTATAGGTTTCTCAGTGTAGTATATTGTATAACCTATACCGCTGAGGGAGACGGAGGTGATAAAGATGGCTAGTTTTTATAGGAAGGATTGTAAATTCATTTCCACATTCATTCCTATGGGGACCAAGGATTTGAGGGTAAAGATCCACCATTTTTCTTTCTGCAGCAGAATTTTGTCAAAATCACCTCTTCTAGCTGATAGTTTTAGTGCATAGATCCTCTTTACCTTCAAACCATCAGGTTTCCCTCCATGATATTCTGCAAAATGTTTTGCTACCGGACTTTCATGTGTTTTTTCGGGGTTTCTCATTTTTTCTTTTTTAATGTCTCGTAGGTGTTCCCCGATTCTTATTCTCAGTTGTCGCTTCCCAATGTAGATTTTGTGACAGGGACAGGTTAACATGTAGATGACCCTCTCCGTAGAGCAATTAATCAAATCTTTGATTACATATTCCTTTTGTTCTAAGGCGTCTTTGAATGTACCTGTTCGCTCCACGAATGGACATATTTGACACTTAGAGCATGCAAACATTCCCGTACTTCGTGGGTAATCTGATAACCAAGAGGTATTTTGTTGCTTAATGAATTCAGATCGAATTAGAATGTCACCTAAGTTGTTTGTTCTTCGTGCCACCATCATAGGGGCTTCACCAACAATTTTTGCCAATGTTCTATTGCTAGTCAGAACATTCCAGTGCTTCTCTAATATTTTCCTTACGTAATTCTGAATAAATTTATATATTTTTTTTTTTATAACAATGAGTATGACCCATCATTACCAATAGTAGCTCCTTCTATCATCTGGGATCTCCTTCCCTCTTGGAGATCAACTTTTGATAACCCTTCTTTTTTTTCCTCAGGTCATCTACCTGAGGCTACGTGGCAGCTTGTGCTGGAGAGAGAGGACAGACCCCACAAATTTATCTAAAGTAAGCCCACGTTAGCAGAAGTGAACATACAAACTCCATGCAGATAGGGTGCAAACTCAGTATAAATGTAAGACTTCAGTGCTTCAAGGCACCAATGTTAACCATTTTTTCACAGAATGATGCTGGCCATATCAAAATCATTTTTTTGTGAATGGTAAAGCCATTATTTAATCTATATTAGTATAAAACCAGCTACTGGAATTGAAAGATAATGATGTACATGATTTGGATGTTGCTCATTTTGAATGAGAACACTGTCTGTGACCTTTCCATTGACCACTAATTTTATTCCTTGCCATTCAGCACTACCATTTGCAATCTTATTAACCTTTCAGGAGGAGTCAGCACAACAATCAACTAAAAATATCAAATTGTGAAAAGGTTACAGTGCTAGGCTGTGGACAGAAAATGCTCTGATATGGCATACAAATTATTCCATGTCAGATAACAAGTTGAACTCTACTTTTTTTTTTTTTGTATTATTTTTCCTTTCACTAATCTTAAAGAGGAAGTAAACCCTGCTGTTTCTTTTTCTGTTTCACCGACCAGCAGGATAGGTACACAGGCAGTCACCCTGGCATATGACACTGGCTCATCTGAGGTGCGGAGTCTAAGGCCCCTTTCACATGGGGAAGTGGAGGTGCATGGCGGTATAGCAGCACGGTTTTTAGCGCCGCTATACCGTCGTATTTACCACGATATTCGGCCGCTAGCGGGGTTAATGCCGCACCTCTAGCGGCCGAATATCGTGGTAAATACGATATCCGTAAAAGGGGTTAATACTGCCCGCAATGCGCCTCTGCAGAGGCGCATTGCGGGCGGTATTATCGCGGTTTACCATTGATTTCAATGGGAAGGAACGGTATAGGAGCTCCATTAGGGGAGGCTTTACTTCCTCTTTAAAGAAAAATCCCAAGTATTTTAGGCAACTTCACTGCAGTTTCTTACTTGCCTGTGCTCTGCCGATATTGGGATACCCCATTCCAGGTTTTTTTTTTTAAAGTGAGGTTATATGAGAGGTTACCCTAACATTACCACCCTACTAGAAACACCTGCTATTTTACAGCCTGCTTTTACAGCTACAGTATTTTACAGCCTGCTGGATGTTGTAAACTGGCCCTTGCAATAAGAAGGCCAGCGCGGGTAAGATTGTTTTTATTACTGACCAAAGTCCAAATGGTATTTTTTGCTCTGACTAAAATATGATGCAGAGGCATTTTTTTACTCCTGCTAATCACCAATACAGAGGCATTTTTTTTTTTAACTTACAGTGACTACAGATGCAGAAGCATTTTTTACTCCCATTTTTTACTCCCATTGACACTGACCACTAATGTAGGTGCATATTACTCCCACTATATCAGTTACAAAGTTACATAGTTAGTCAGGTTGAAAAAAGACACAAATCCATCCAGTTCAAGCGCAAAAAATAAATAAACAAACAAAATAAAAAACACAGTACAATCCCATACACCCAACTCCATACCCATCAGTGACACAGGGGCCTTTTTTACTCCCACTGACCGCAGATGCATTTTTTATTTCCAATAACAATAAGCTAGGTAGGGGCATTTTTTTAGACCCAATACCCAGTGACACAGCGTAATTTTTACTCCCACTAACCAGTACCATTGGGACAAGTTTTACTCTCAGGTACCACCAACACTTGAACATCTTTTAATCCCATTGGCCACTGACACAGAGGCAATTTTTACTCCCATTAACCAGTGATGCACAGACATTTTAACTCCCACTGACCACAGATGCAGGCACATTATTATTTCCATCAACCAGTTATGCAGGGGCATTTTTTTACTCTCACTAACTAGTGATCAGGTGCATTTTTTTCTCCCAATGCAGTGACATCTTTTAATCTCACTGACCAGTAACAAAGGGATATTTTTAACTCCCATTAATCAGTGCTGTAACAATCTGGGCCCAAACTGTCTGACCGGCAATAAACTGGCCTATTGCATAAAAAATGTTCAACCCCCTGTTTTAAAGCTAAACTTTTTTTTTCTTTTTACTTTTACATAGAGTATGGTGATGCTTCCTGCTGCTTCCTCCATCCAAGCCAAGTCTCCTCTATCCTTATCCCCATATCTCATCATTTTGACCTTACCTGCTTGACCTTACTCCTTTTGTTTTTTTTTGGCTCATTTGATCTCTGGTCATCCCCCATTTAAGTCAATCAGAAAGCCAAATAATGCATTATCCCTACTGACTGACATGGTGCTGGGCCTGCCCTGCTTACTCTGTTTTCCGTGCCAGTGTAAAATGACGTTCGGACAGGAACCCTATTGTTCAGGGAGGAATGCTCTGCTTCACTATGTCACAGTACATGTTGGCATTCATGGTTCCCTCAATAAACTGTAGCTCCCCAGTGTCGGCAGCACTCATGCAGCCCCAGACCATGACACCCCCACCACCATGCTTGACTGTAGACAAGACACACTTACCTGGTTGCCACCACATACGCTTGACACCATCTGAACCAAGTAAGTTTATCTTGGTCCCATCAGACCACAAGACATGGTTCCAGTAATCCATATCCTGCTTGTATTCAGCAAATTGTTTGCGGCCTTTCTTGTGCATCATCTTTAGAAAAGGCTTCCTTCTGGGACGATAGCCTTGCAGATCAATTTGATGCAGAGTGCGGCATATGGTCTGAGCACTGACAGGCTGACCCCCCACCCCTTCAACCTCTGCAGCAATGCTGGCAGCACTCATATGTCTATTTCTCAAAGATAACCTCTGGATATGACGCTGAGCATGTGCATTCAACTTCTTTGGTCGACTATGGCAAGGCCTGTTCTGAGTGGAACTATTCTGTTAAACAGCTGTATGGTCTTGGCCACTGTGTTGTAGCTCAGTTTTAGGGTCTCTGCAATCTTCTTATAGCCTAGGCCATCTTTATGTAGAGCAACAATTCTTTTATTCACATCCCCAGAGAGTTCTGTGCCATGAGGTGACATGTTGAACTTCCAGTGTCCAGTATGAGAGAGTGAAAATGATAACACCAAATTTAACACACCTGCTCCCCATTCACACTGATACCTTGTAACACTAAGGAGTCACATGACTAGGAGGGAGGGGAAATGGCTAATTGGGCTCAATTTTCCGCTTCACAAAGCCCTTCAGGTTTTGCAAGCTGGTTCAATTTCTTAGCTCAGTTTCTTTTTTCACAATTACACCATGCCTGCCCAATTATGTTTTCTATTGTATGGTTTATTTTAAAGAGTATTACCACTAAATCATATACACAGCATGTTTGCCTTTCAAGTATGGTCACTTTATATGAAGAGAACAACGTTTTCCTAACACTTACCATCTAAATATGATGCCACAATCTTATTTTGATAAAATGTGAATTGTATGTATGTATTATATACATTACAGAATAATGTTGTTTCTTGGTATGATTTAGCTGGTATAATTACCGTATCTGATTATCCCAGTAATAAATATCAGGTTCAATGATTTGCAGAACACCAGATCACAGAAATGTTTACAGTTTCCAGATTCTAGTTTATTGCTATTACATGCTAATTGACATGAGTATATGGGTACCTGGGGACAAATTACTTGTTATCATTATTGTTATACAGGATTTATAGATATAATAGTTTGCACCATGCTTTACAACACGAGGACAGACAGTACAGTTACCATACAATTCAATACAGGAGGAATTGGAGGAGCAGCTTCCGCTCTGAGGTTATCAATTGCAGTGCACAGACATTTTTAAAGAAGTACCGTAGTTTGAAGTTTTAGTCAGGGATGCGTTTTTTTTTTTTTTGTTTGTTTCAGCTGGGGAATGCCCCAACCATATGAGGTGGTAATTGCAACATCAATGGGATTTGAAAAGAGGAATAGATGATTTCTTCCCATTATAATACGATGCATACTACAATGATATTTTGATCCAGGGAAATGATTCAACTACCTTGAATGGTCTGGAAGGATTTATGTTTTAGCTATAAATGGCTGTGGTTGCTCAGAATGTTTTGCTTTCCTTTCCTCCAGAAAAAAAATACTGGAGTTTATGAGAGTTTAAACTCGAAGGACGTTTGTCATTTTCATCGTTTTTTTCACCATTCACTATTTAACTGCTTTAAAAGGGCTTGTTTTCCAGCAACCCTCAAACACTTCCTGTGATAGTGCCTTGTATACACTTATTATCAAAACAAAGATCATACCTATTTTGGGTATTCTGTACCAAGCCTAGCCTACTACTTTAAAGTTCAACTTGACCGGTTAAGTTTTTTTGGTAAAAACATAGGGCCAGATTCAGAACGTATTTACGTCGGTGTATCTAGAGATACGCCGCGTAAATACTAAGAATAGCCGGCGTATCTTTTTTCTGTATTCAGAAAACAAGATACGCTGGAATTCAGCTAAGATACGAGCGGCATAAGTCTGTTACATCGTCGTATATTAGTTGCATATTTACGCTGGCCGCTAGGTGGCGCTTTCGTCGATTTACGCGTCAAATATGTAAATTAGGGAGAAATGCCGATTCACGAACATACTTGCGGCCGGGCGTCGTAGTTTACGTCGTTTGCGTAAGCGTTAGTCCGGCGTAAAGTAACCCCTAGGCATGTGCATTTAGTTTCGTTCCGAATCAAAATTCGGACGAATTTTCCATTATTCGGACATTCGGATGCATACGAATTCCCGAATTGCTATATTAGCGAGATATTTCGACCGTTTTCGGAATTCGTTCGTTTTCGACCGAATTTCGAAAAAAAAATGGTCGAAATCGAAAATATTTCAACCAGATTAGAAGTCTCTTTTCGAATAGAATTTTTTTCGAATTAAATTCGAAAATAATTTTTTTTTCGAATTCCGAATCGAATACCCGATCGGAATTCGAAAAAAAAAAAAAATATATTTTCGGATTTAATTCGAAAAAAATTCTATTCGAAAATAGACTATTTGTTTTCTAATCTGGTTTAAATATTTTTGATTTCGAACGTTTTTTTTCGAAATTCGGTCGAAAACGAACGAATTCGAAAAACGGGCGAAATATTTTCGATTTCGACCGGATTTTTCGAAATTCGGTCGAAAACAAACGAATTCCGAAAACGAATTCAACACATGTAACGAACCTAACTTAACGAAATGTATTAAATGGCGAATTGAAACGAAACGAAACAAAACAAATTTTTCACTTTTGCACATGCCTAGTAACCCCTGCTATATGAGGCGCAGCCAATGTTAACTATAGACGTCAGGACAGCGTCGAATTGTACGGCGTTTACGTCGTTTGCGTAAATCATTTAGGAATGGGGCTGTACGTAAGTTACGTTCACGTGGTTTACATTGACTACTTGCGTCGTGATTTCACGCATGCGCCGTTCAGAAAATACATAAATTGCGTGGGGTCATGATTCATTTACAATTACGCCCCCTACATGACGAATTTGAATTCGGCGCCCTTACGGCGGCCACTTTACGCTACGCCGCCACAAATTACGGAGCAAGTGCTTTCTGAATAGGGCACTTGCCCATAAAACTTGCAGAGGCGGAGCGTAAAGAGCATATGCTACGCCGCCGGATAGATACACAATTGTATCTGAATCTGGCCCATACTATATCTATTCTGCAATAAAAAGTTCTTACCTACCTGTTTACAGTCTTCTATAGAATGTTCAAGATGGCCAAGGATGGCCAAGGATGCTGAGCAGGAAAAAGAGAGGGCAAGATGTCAAGAAATAGGGAGTTTGTGGACGGTACATTGCAGAAAAGGAGAATAGGGTAACTAATAGGCAAGGAATTATCAAAAAAAGGTGTGGGGAGCTAGGCACTGGCAGGGGAAGATTCAGTGAAAACCATTTTTTTTATAAGGCCTAAAGAGTAGTGTAACGGAATGGCCCATGACAGACTGAGATATTCCTATGTCTAGGGTCACCTTATGTCCACTAGGGCCACAGGGTGACAAAGAATCATAATTCATATATTACAGAAGACATTAATAAGGGACACTAATAATAATTCATGTTTGCAGGATGTCTTCAAATATCAAAATCTGTTAGCTACTCAATCTGGGCACACATGATTTGAAAAGGTGTTAATTCAGGTCTACAACACCAGAGTGAGTTATACCTTTGTATAATATGCTATTGAAATATCTTAAGGTGTTGGCTATTCACTGTAAAGACATTCCGTTGAAGGTGTGGATTGCACCCACTCTCACAAGACTCTGCCATTGTGTGATAAAGCTGTCTAGAGAACTTATTCAACTAGATATCTGTGTTACTATTCAAGGTTAATTGAACCCTATTGATGATACGGTGCCGTCATGTCTAGCTACCAATTAAAGAATTATCCTCAGTGAGTGAATAGGGGGTGGAGATTGCATTGTCCTGTGATAAACTGCATTATGCTTGAGACTGTATAAGAAGCTGAGAAAATACCAATAAATTGTCATATCTTTGGAAGCAAGAACGGAGCTCTGTCTCGTCTTATTCTGGGAAAGGATATGGATCGTGTATGCAATATTGTCGGAGTGTGTCAGATAAGCTTGTCGTGGTTGGATGGAAGGTTGTAAGCGGTGGTGACCGTTACATTGGTGGCACAGCAGTGGGATGATTCCATCATCAGAAGGACGGCTACAAGGGCACATGACAATGGAGACGGTGTATGAACGGATGAAGCTCTCTTCCCTCATGGACTTACTGGAGAGCCGGGGCAGACCGGCCAGCAACCGTAAGAAAAGGGACATTATCGCAGAACTGGTCGAAATGGATAGAGCTAAAAGGCCCGCCGTAACAGACAGGACACCTGAGGAAGAATTTTTTGATCGGGCTGTTAAACATGGACTGGCACAATATGGTCCTAATCCTCCGCCGGAGATCATAGACCGGGTTATAGCGGCTGTAGATGCCACCTTGCGACAGCAAAGAAGTGCTGCAGCAGCTGAAGGCACAGCGGCACCAACTAAAGAGAGAGGAGAGGTGCAGATACCAGTCTCCATGGAAGAGGGGGACCTTGTGGTAGTGGATGGGACTGTGGTCTCCACTGACAGCAACCCAGCGGAAGAGCTGGCAACCGAACAGAGGGTCACGGACCCCTGCTCTCCATTAACGGAAGAGGGGGACCCTGTGGTGGTGGATGGGACTGTGGTCTCCACTCACAGCAACCCAGCAGAAGAGCTGGCAACAGAGCAGAGTGTCATAGGCCTCTGCTCCTCACTAACAGAAGAGGGGGTTCCTGGGGTAGTGGATGGGACTTCAGTCTCCACTGGCACAACCCCAGAAAATGGTACAGGACTGGGACAGGAGGATGTCGGCTTTGCTTTGCAAGCACCGGGGGGTTTTCACCAAGCACCAGTGGATGGGACTTCAGTCTCCACTGGTACACCCCAGGAAGGGGGGCAGTTGGCCCAGACCCCCAACAGCATGATGGACTGAGCCCAGCCACCCTGCCTTCTCCCCAGCGGCAGGCGTGTTATCTGAGAGAGGCAGAGGTTGGCGGGGTGAGTAATGCTCAGTTTGGAGCCATTTATTTGGGGTACAGTATGGAGACCAGCATTGGAGGACTGGACCTACTGACGGACTTCGGAGTCAACTCGTTTGGGGTTACCACCTGTGTCCGTCTCCCACCGAAAGGGGAGAGATGTAACGAAATGGCCCTTGACAGACTGAGATATTTCTATGTCTAGGGTCACCTTATGTCCACTAGGGCCATAGGGTGACAAAGAATCACAATTCATATATTACAGAAGACATTAATAAGGGACACTAATAATAATTCATGTTTGCAGGATGTCTTCAAATATCAAAATCTGTTAGCTACTCAATCTGGGCACACATGATTTGAAAAGGTGTTAATTCAGGTCTACAAGACCAGAGTGAGTCATACCTTTGTATAATATGCTATTGAAATATCTTAAGGTGTTGGCTATTCACTGTAAAGACATTCCGTTGAAGGTGTGGATTGCACCCACTCTCACAAGACTCTGCCATTGTGTGATAAAGCTGTCTAGAGAACTTATTCAACTAGATGTCTGTGTTACTATTCAAGGTTAATTGAACCCTATTGATGATACGGTGCCGTCATGTCTAGCTACCAATTAAAGAATTATCCTCAGTGAGTGAATAGGGGGGTGGAGATTGCATTGTCCTGTGATAAACTGCATTATGAAGCTGAGAAAATACCAATAAATTGTCATATCTTTGGAAGCAAGAACGGAGCTCTGTCTCGTCTTTTTCTGGGAAAGGATATGGATCGTGTATGCAATATTGTCGGAGTGTGTCAGATAAGCTTGTCGTGGTTGGATGGCAGGTTGTAAGCGGTGGTGACCGTTACAAGTAGCAACACTTTTTTTGCGAAAAAATCATTCCCCTCTTGGTGATCTATGTACAATACAAGGATTTTAACAAACGTTGTTTCAGATTCCTACCTTTTGTTATTCTGAAAAAATCCCATCGTGTGTGTCTGTGTCCATGTGGTAAATAAATCTGTATGGGAGTGGTTTCTTAATTATCAACCAGCTGCTTCTCCTGCAGGCACTAATGGGGACAACTGCTGGACCTGCACCCCTTTAGATGTGATTTCCTATAGTGAGTATCTGACCAAAAATGAAATTTTTGTTGCAGGGGATGCCTGAGGCCACGTACACACGATCAGACCAAACCGATGAGACTGGTCCACCGCTGAAGTGGTCTGATGGTCTGATGTGCGTACACACCATCAGTCCAAAATCCCATCGGGCCGGAACGCGGTGACGTAGAACACAACGATGTGCTGAAAAAACGAAGTTCAATGCTTCCAAGCATGCGTCAACTTGATTCTGAGCATGCGCAGGTTTTTGGTCCGATGCTTTTGTGTACTAACCATCGTTTTGGTCCGATGGACGGGTGTTCATCGGACAGATTTTAAAGCAAGTTTTAAAACTTTGGTCCGATAGACAACGGTCCGATGGGCCGTACACATGATCAATTTGGTCCGATGAAACTGGTCTTGAGGCCAGTTTCATCGGACCGGTCTGATTGTGTGTACGTGGCCTAATATCTGATTTGTATTTTAATGCAGACTTCTGGGGAAATCAGTGAGCCAATCACACAAGCAAGAAATTATGTTTTGGGGCGTGTCTTGTACACATTCTGTGTACAGATCGCCTCCAGGTAGCCATATTGCAATGCATTTACAGAAAATGACAGAGCTGCAGACTGAAAAGGTCAATTTTAATAACATTCAATTACAATATGCCATATTATTTTTTTTTTATTTGCTATTGTTTTTCCCACGAAAGTGGAGTTACCCTTTAAGCCTTAAACCTACTTGTGAATTAGTGCACCCCCAGGATGTGTCAAAAACAAAAATTATGGGGCGTGGCTTGCGCGTGCACGTGAATGGCCGCTTGAGCTGTGAGCTCCGCTATCCAGACCGGACACCAAGCGACTATTGGGCGAATCCGCTGCCCCAATCTGCTCCACAAACGAAGACTTATCCTCCCCGAGCCCCGCTGACATGCCGTCCCGCAAGAGATCGCAAGAACGGGGCCCAAAAAAGCTGGAACCTTTCTCCTTCCAGCCTCGCCGGAAAAACCAAGATGGCGCCGCCGGAGGAACCGCGCGGCAGATGCTGAGCTACACAGACCTCCCGGACGCCCAGCCACAGGGTCTTCTCCCCTCACATCAGCACTCTGTATCACTGGACCCCTCGCCTTCCCCCCCGGGGATGCAGAGTCCGGCAAAATCGAGGATGCGGATGGACCCCACCAGCCAGGCCTCCATAACAGTGAGTACAGGCCTGCACAATGACTCTGCCATATCCTCTCTGCAGTCCTCCATTGCTCAATTCCCGACCACGGGACAACCGGTGCTAGACACCACAATGAAGGACATGCTGGTAACACTACAATCTTCCCTCATGTCAAACATGTCGGCGCTTATTAACAAGTTCTCATTGGAACTGAAACATATGGATAACAGAATGCAGTTCATAGAAAACAAAATGGAGGACTGCACTGAAACGGTAAATGACCTGGTAGATGCCTATACTGAACAGAAAGATGACAACCTTTGGATAAAAGCAAAAATCGCGGACCTCGAAGACAGGTCTAGGCGCAATAACATTAAAATTCGCGGGGTCCCCGAGACCGTTCAGCCCAAAGAACTGCTTACCTATGCCAGCAGTTTGTTTTCTAGTATGCTCCCAGAGCTCTCACCGATAGAACTCACTATCGACCGCATACACAGGTTGCCTAAGCCCCGCCATCTTGAGACCGATATACCACGGGATGTTCTTTTGAGAGTCCACTTCTTTCAGGCCAAGGAACAGATCCTCATGAAGGCGAGAGAAATCTCTCCGCTTCCAGCGCCATACGCGGATATCCAGCTCTATGCAGACCTGTCCCAATACACGCTCCAACTACGGAGGCAACTGAAGACCATCACGAAAGCCATGTATAACCACAAGATAATATACAAGTGGCGTCACCCGGCGACCATCCTGGTCACACATAATGGTATACCTCACACCATCTCTACCGTGGAAGGAGGCATGAAGCTTTTGCACTCTTGGGGAATAGTGCCGGAACCGCCCCGCACTCAGCAGGAGCACAATGGAGCCCCTAATCCGTTCACCTTTGGCACGGAGAAGAGGAATTTCACAAAGAAAAGCCCGTTGTAACCACGTTGAGCGAATTACATGTCCGGTCTGGTCATGCGATCCTATCCTGCTCACTGAACTTTCCCCCTCGTTTGGTCAGCAGCTCAGACAGAGCTACCTGTTGCTGACAAATTTGATAATCCCTCTTGAAGGGAGTTGTTCGTAGTTGTATTGTTTTTTTTCTATATATTTATATATATGTTTATTTTTATATATATATATATATATATATATATATATTTTTTTTTTATCATTGTTATTTTATTTTTATTTTATTTTTTTCTGTGGGTGTGTTGCTCTGATTTTTGCGCACAGTTCTCCTGCCAATACAACCCCTATATAGTGACACGTACTCCCTGCTCTGTTAAAGTGTGGGTACTCACCTCTGCTTTTGTCTCCCACTATCTAGCGTTGAGCTACTACCTTTTGCCTGGACTGCCTGACCACCAGACGCCACATCCACTTGACTCCGAGCTGTAGCCGCCTGCAACTGTGAGTACACTTGCCTATTTGACTCCCATCCCGACACAAAACATGGGGATCCAAATCCTCTCCCTCAACGCCAAAGGGCTAAACCACCCGGTAAAAAGAGCATCCTTATGGAAATCGGCACTGGCCCACAGTTGCGATATCCTGTGCGTCCAAGAGACCCATTTTGCACTACAGGCCTCCCCCAAATGCAGCCACAGACTGTTCCCACATGTTTTCCGAGCTTCCTACTCCAAGAAACAACGAGGAGTAATGATCGCCATCAGAGACTCGGTCCACTTCCAATTACAACAATGTAACACAGATCCGGAAGGACGATACATTTTTTTGAACTGTACTATTAATAGAGTACCTTACACTCTGGTCTCCCTGTATGCACCGAACCATGGTCAGATGACCTTCCTTAGAAAGACGATGAAAGCTATCCGCAAATTCCAACAAGGACATTTGCTCATCTGTGGGGATTTCAATATGGTCCCTAACACTTCAATGGACTCCACGGCGGGTCCCCAACGTCGTGCATTTTCTACTCTTGATTCCTTCATTTCTTCCAATGATATGTATGACGTGTGGCGCTGTTGTCATGCGAGCGAGAGGGACTTCACGTTCCTCTCGCCGCGTCACAACACCTACTCACGAATTGACCTATTTCTAGCTGACACCTGGGTCTTGAACAAAATCCTGGGATCTGACATCCACACCACCACCTGGTCAGACCATGCCCCTGTTAGTGTCACCATTTCGGATGACTCCGCCCATTCCACTCCCTATATTTGGAGAGTTAACAATTATCTCCTCAATACTCCCTGTTATTCCACCCCTATCAAACAGCAATTAGAAGAATACTTCTCAATTAACCAAACATCTGTGTCTGACCCGCTGGTGGTGTGGAATGCCCACAAAGCAGTCATCAGGGGGGTTTTCCTTCAAATGGGGGCCAGAGCAAAAAAAAACAGGACTCATCGCCTAGATGAACTCACTCATGCCTTAACCTCCGCAGAAACACTTAATAAGACTAGCCCTTCCCCATCCCTTCAATCTAAAATTTTCACCCTAAGACATGATTTGCGCGCTCTTCTTCTTGAAAAGCACGAGAAATCATATAGGATACTCAGGGCAACCTCTTATTCGACAGGGAACAAGGCTGGCAAAGCCATGTCCCTTCGGATCAAGGGGTACAGGAACAAAACAAAAATTCCCTACTTGTACCACCCACACACCAACGAAAAGCTCCTTAAGCCCCAATCAATCGCAGATGCCTTTAGTAAGTATTATGAGGACCTGTACAATCTCAAGAATGACTCCTCCACCACCCAACCCGATCCCGCCTCGATCAAAATGTTCCTAGATAGTGTTGAGCTCCCATCCATAACACCCACGCAACTATCTCAGTTAAATGACCCCTTTACACCTGCAGAAATTCTTAATGTAATCAATCACCTCCCCTCCTCCAAATCCCCGGGCCCTGATGGATTCACTGGGGAATACTACAAACAATTTCAACACATTCTAGTCCCCACCATGTGCCAAACTTTCAACCTAGCTGCTAGCTCCGCCTCCTTCCCCCCCGAAATGCTTACCGCCACGGTGGTGACGCTACCTAAACCGGGCAAGGAACCGGTCTCCCCAAAAAACTTCCGCCCCATTTCCTTGTTGAACACAGACTTGAAAATATATGCCAAGCTCATAGCCAATAGATTAGAAAACATCTTACCCTCTCTCATATCTCAAGACCAATCGGGTTTCACCAAGGGGCGTCAAGCCTCGGACGCTACCAGGCGAATGATTAACGTATTACACCACGTCGAGACCACCAAAGTGCCTTCTCTGCTTCTATCCCTAGATGCGGAGAAGGCATTTGACAGGGTCCATTGGGGGTATATCTCGGCAGTACTAACTAAATTTGGCCTCACTGGCAATATCCATGCTGCCATCATGGCACTATACTCCAACCCCTCGGCTCGTGTGCTATCTGCTGATACCCTTTCCACTCCCTTTCCGATCTCCAATGGCACGAGACAAGGGTGCCCGTTGTCACCCCTAATATTTAACCTTGTTATGGAACCCCTGGCAGAAAACATAAGATCCAATGTAAACATCTCCGGTATACACATAGCGGATGTGGACCATAAAATAAGTCTATTTGCCGACGACGTGATCCTCATGATCACTGACCCGACTCGCTCCCTCCCTGAGGTGCAGAGGACGCTTGCCTGGTTTGGGGATGTCTCCTTCTACAAAGCTAATGAGACAAAATCATATATTCTTGACTTGGGCTTGGACGAACCCACGAGAAACCAAATTAAACATGAATTTCCGTATGTGTGGGCAGAGAACAGCATAACATATCTGGGAATCCAGCTCAGCCCCTCTACGAAACAATTATTTTCTCTCAATTACCTACCGACTCGCACTAAATTACAAACAGATCTCACCAGGTTGGCGTCCTTTGAACTCTCGTGGGTAGGCCGTCTAGCGGCATTTAAAATGTTCCACCTCCCCCAAATACTATACCTCTTTCGGACTATCCCCATCCCTATACCTCTTAGGTATTTTGCATCACTGCAATCGATCCTATCGCATTATATCTGGAAAGGCAAGAAAGCCAGATGCAGTCACACTCAATTGGTGAAACACCGCCTAGCCGGGGGCCTGGGGCACGTCAACTTCCGAGACTACTACATGGCTTCCATCCTCACGCAAGCTAGAGAATGGCTCCTGCCCACCCCCCCTATCACGATCTGGAGTAACATGGAACAATCCTCTGTTCCATACAATAACCTCTCCACATGGCTCTTCGCCAGTATAATGGGTGCCAAGGCTCCCCCCCTCATGTCCCCAACTATATTAGCTACTCTCAAAGCTTGGACACACTTTGTACAAAAGACCCTGTTTCATGACATACAAGCCACACTTCCCATCCCTATAGAGACCCTGCAGCTTATGATGATTTCCACCTCCTACACTAGTTGGAAGGCCAAGGGGATAACCCACATATCCGATCTGTTGGATGGTGACAACATTAAGGCTTTCTCAGATCTCCAACCACAGCACCAACTCCCAAATTCTGACCTATTCCTATATCTTAGAACTCGACACTGCCTCTTATCACTCACACTGAGAACCTGCGCAATTCCACAGCAAGCCTGGATCTTTTACAGATCCCCTAAGGCTCACACAAAGGGAATATCAATGTTTTATGCTCTACTTGGCTCCAAAACCACATTCACTAGCTCCACCGCACTATCTAGATGGGAAAGGGACCTAGGACAAACATTCCCGTTGGATCAGTGGGAAAAGGCTTGCCGTTCCACTTATAAAGCTACATGCTGTTCCACTCTGTGGGAACTCACGTTTAAACTGACCCAGCGTTGGTATTTAACCCCGGACAGATTGTCCAAATTTAACCCCCTGCTGGACAACACATGTTGGAGGAAGTGTGGTGAGAAGGGTGACCTCCTACATATTTTCTGGGGGTGCCCTGCCCTTACTAATTATTGGCAATCGGTGTTTCACCTCCTCTTTGAAGTCACAAAAATAAAAATAGACAAACTGCCGTCCTTGGCACTGCTTTCTTTGAGGATAGACCATTTCCCCAACCCGTCGAGGATGATCATAATCCATGTTCTATTAGCCGCTCGCCTTAGCATTGCTAGGAAATGGAGGGATCCTGACCCTCCCACTCTTTGTGACGTAATTCACACCACGCATACTCACTTCACTTATGAATCAACCCTAGCACTGCGACAGGGAAATAAAAACCAGATGCTCAAGAAATGGCACCAATGGACTGCCTGGTTAGGTACCTCAGGCTTAGACTCAGCTTTAACTTCTCATCTTTGAATGATACTCCCACACCATTGCACGGTGAGTTGCCCTGCGATACCCTGTCTACACGCCCAGATAGTCACTGGAGAGAGGGAGGGGACTCGTTTGCTCGGGCACAGAATAGTGCCCGAATGGGGTGCCCGGGTGGCGAAGCCCCCTCCTTCACCCTCATATATTGAGCATGTGACCCTCAGCTAGTTCTTGTGTGCCGTGTTACGCTACGTTTGCAGCGAGACTTTCGAGTTTGTTTCTATGTTGTAACCCCACGTATGTTGTTTGTACTGTATAATACCCTATATTGTAATGTGGGCCTTCCCCATACTGTTTGTTGATATTAATTTCGATCTTGATACAACAAAGCAACTGTAAGGAATCGTTCTATTTGTACATTTGATCTCTGTAACTTGTATTCACTACAATAAAAAAATATTGAGATAAAAAAAAAAAAAAAAAATTATATTTAGAAATGTAAAATAAAACAAAAACTACAGTTTGCAACTAATGTACACACAATACAAAATCGGATTACAGATCATCTGCTTTTTTTTTTTGCATGCTAGCCGCATATCGAAAATGGAGAGATTACTAAAGTTAAGAAAATTCTCGTACAACGGAATAAAAAATCTGAAGTTATGTAAAGTTATGTATGTACTGTGTTGTAGTGTATTTGTATTGTATTTTCGGACGACAACTGCACAAGTAACAGCTTGCCAACTTAATATTGAATGTCAACAATCTGGCAGGTGAAGCTTTCTTATTAACAAAATATTGTATTTTTTTTGTAATTTGTATTATTTTCCTAGAAATTACAAAGTAATATAAGCAAACAGAAAACAGAATAAAATATAATAAAATGACAAAGAAGAAGGTATAACAAGCAATTGGACAGTACAAGCACCAATATATGTTCCTTTTAAACGTTTCAAAAGGTTCGGGTATCAAAATAATATCTGATTTCAGGGATATTACTATGTTTAGACCCCTCTCACACTGAAGTGTTTTTACAGCGTTTTAGCGTTAAAAATAGCGCTATCAAAACGCTCATAAAACGCTGTCCATGCATCTCAATGGACCCTTTCACACTGAGTCCTGGAAGAAGCATCTTTGGAGCAGCTTTTGGGCACTAAAAAAAATGCTCCAAAAACGCAGCTCCCCATTGAAATGAATTAAAAGCGCTGTAAAAACGCCTTATCTTTTCACACTGAGGCACTGCAAAAACGCCGTAAAACGTTAGGGTCTTAGCGGTGCTTTATCAGCACATTGGGATTGCAGATGAGGCTTCACTATAACGCTCGAATAACGCTAGAAAAACGCTCAAATAATGTTTGAATTTGCACGAAAAACGCCCCAGTGTGAAAGGGGCCTAAGTCTCGAAGCATGGAAGAATAATGTACTAAAGTAATGTACCACAGTATTAAGATTGCTTTAATAAGGCATTTATAGCAGGATGCTCATAAGAGCCATATGAAAAATTACATCAAATAAGCGAGAAAAAACAAAACAAAACAAAAATATTTTATTAGCCATATTTAGTAAATTCTTTCATCCAAGATGCCCATTGGCTGATTTACAGCTGCTAGAAACAAACCAGTAGGCAGTGGAATCCTAGATTGCTAGGACCCTGGAAGCTGTCTGTGCTTAAAAACGAATAATACTGTGCAGCCACTGACATCCTGGTAACCAATGGCGCTTGCAGCCCGACATGGGAAGTTGTCATTTAGGGGTGGTAGTGCAGCAGGGGGTTTGGGCAGGTAAAAATGGGCAAATATGTCAATTAAGTTTGCGGTGGCCACAAACAGTGGGAGTTTTGAGTGATTTCATCCCCACGATATGCCATAATGGGTCTTTTTACAAGGATGATAACCTACTGTAGGGATTTATTACAAAGCAATATTTTTTACTTGTTGCTATAATAAATATCCCAATTTAAAAAAAAAAAAAAAAAAATTCTCAGTTTAGGGCGATACGTATTCTTCTACATATTTTTGGTAAAAAAAAAAAAAAAAAATCGCAATAAGCGACTGGTTTGCGCAAAAGTTATAGCGCTTACAAAATAGGGGACAGAATTATTATTTTTTATTATTTATTTTTTTACTAGAAATGGCGGCGATCTGCGATTTTTATTGGTACTGCGACGTTATGGTGGACACATCGGACACTTTTGACACATTTTTGGCGCCATTTACATTTATACTGCGATCTGTGCTATAAATATGCACTAATTACTGTATAAATGTGACTGGCATTGAAGGGGTTAACACTAGGGGGTGAGGAAGGGGTTAAATGTATCCTAGGTGTGTTCTAACTGTGGGGGAGGGGGGGTGACTGGGGGGGTGACCGATCTGTGTCCCTATGTACAAGGAACACAGATCGGTCTCCTCCTCTCCAGAGACAGGACGCTGTCTCTGTGTAAAAACGGCAATGAGAGATGATCTGTGAGATCATCTCTCATTCGCCTCACAGATTGCATCGCAAACTGCCACTCTGATTCGCCGTTCGCCACGATCTGTGATTGGCTGTGTCCAAGGGACACGGGCCAACACAGGGCTTCCCCGCAGCGCGCTCTAGAGCGCGCGCTGGGAATGCCCAAAGGGGCGGCCGTCTTTTGACGGCATGTTGGATATTCAGACCCGCGCTGTAGCCGTCATTCGGCTATAGCGCGGGTTTGAAGTGGTTAATGATGAATGCCTTTTTTTAAATAACAAGCCTAACCTTAAAGAACCCCCTATACTTTAGATGCTAGACCTTAAAGAAGAAGTTTGCGCTAACACCAAAATTTGTAAATCTACAGGCATAAGCCTCGTACACACGGCCAGGTTTCCCGTCGGGAAAACTCCCATGAGTGCTTTTGTGTTTGTGCTCCATCGCAGTTTTTCCAACAGAAAAACTGCCGGGAAAAAAAGAGAACACGCTCTCTTTTTTCCCGCTGGGATTCCCGGCGTTTTTTAAGCTGATGTTTTTTCCTATGGAAAAAGACTGCGGTGGAGCATACACATGGCGGGGGTTTCCCGACCAAAGCTCTCATGGCAGTTTTCCTGTCTGGAAACCCGGCCGTGTGTAGGGGGAAAGCAGGTTCTCGGCTTTCCCCTCTGTTTTAGGGGAGAAAAAAGTCCGCTGGGAAACCTGTACGTGTGTACGAGGCTATACACAACCTAGGACTAACCTATCTAGCCCTTTAAAGAAATAAATGCTATAAATACCTTTCTGAAGCTGCCCTGGTTTCACCCCTAGCTGTCAGTGGCGTCTTCTCTGTGGAGGTGGGTGCAGAGGAGGCAGCCGACAACAGAAGCCCCATAGTAAGTCTAAGTCTATGGGTGATGTCACTTTCCTGGCATTTCACAACCGCTGTTGGCTGTCTCCTGCACAGAGCTTCCACTGCTGGAGACCGGACCGGAGTGGCTTCCAAAAAAGGTGTGTATAGCGATTTTCTTCTTTATAAGACTAGATAGGTCAGTGATATATTGTAGATGCCTGTAGATTAGCAGATTTTAGTTTTAGGGGGAATTTCTACTTTAATACACACAGCTTATTCATACATAAATTCTCACTGAGAGTTTTAAATAAATACCATGACTATAAGTCTAGTAAGAATGGATTATAAATAGATTAGTTATTTTTTTTCCCAGCATTAGCATGATTGTCTATGCATTGAAAACATAATTTGATTTGTAGAAGTAATTCCTTGGGGATAAAGATGACTAAACAGACACAATTAATGACATTTCACTAAACAATGGCAGACAGGATTTGCAAACCTAGCTGCCTCTCATTGATATTCATGTATGTACCAGGCTAACTGAAGCTGCCATGCAAACTAACACAAAACAAACAGTACATTTTTTTTTCTGCGATAACAAACAAATAGGTGGAAGTCATTAACATGGCAGACGCATTGCATAAGCTGCCTAGAATTTTTTTTTCGATTTTACTGTCAAATTTCCCTCTTTTTATGAAAGCAAAATGGATTTTTTTGAATTTCTATTAATTTTTTCTAACACTAATAAAGGATATTGTAAACAGTTATTACAGCGCTACAGATAAAGTGAATGTTTTTAGTATGATTGCATGAAACCTTCTTCATAAAATGACGTTTTTTTAGGCATGTTCTCATGTTGGTATTAGTGTTGAGCGGAATACGCCATATTCGATTTCGCGATATTTCACGAATATATAGAAGAATATTCGTGAAATATTCGTTAATATCGAATATTCGTGATATTTTATCAAAAAATATCTCGTCCGCGCATGCGCATGCGCGCGAACAACACGCGAAAACGGAGATCATTTCCTGGATCTTTGCCAGTCTATTTTCGGATCGCTATTTTGTGCTGTCCTGCGAAGCGAAGATGGTGGGGAGTAACTTTTCATCCAGTGAGGAAAAACTGCTGATTAGTGTAAGTAATTTCACCACTGTTATTTCATTATCTTTAACTGCATTTTAGACTAGTTTAAAAGTTAGGATATAAGATCAGATATTAGTATTTCCCAAATAGTGTGTCTCCAGCTGTTGCAAAACTACAACTCCCAGCATGCCTGGACAGCTGCAGACACCCTGGTTGGTAAATGTGTATTTAGGCAATTTCCTTGCTATTTAGCATAATTAACATGTTGTGGACATAGGACGTATGCGAACGTCCTGACTTCAGGGTCCTTAAGGCCCAAGACGTTCAAATACATATTGCCCTCTAGATGTTGCAGAACTACAACTTCCAGCATGCCTGGGCATGCTGGGACTTCTAGTTTTGCAAGTTCTGCAGGCCCACATTTTTCAGACCACTATACACGGGTCTCTAAACTGTGGCACTCTAGATGCAGCAAAAGTAAAATTCTCAGCATGCACTGACAGACCATGCCTGATGGGAGTAGTAGTTTTGCAACAGCTGGAGGCGCACTGGTCTTGAAACCCTGAGTTAGGTAACAAACTCACAGTGTTTTGCAACCATTGTGCCTCCAGCTGTTGCAAAACTACAACTCCCTGCATGCAACTGGCTGCAATAACCCCCCCCCTCTCCCCCAATGTGAATGTACAGGGTACATTCACATGGGCTGGGGCTTACAGTGTGCTTCTAGCTGAAGCAAATTTGGCGCTGCAGCTCAAACCCTCAGCGGGAAACTACTGTGAACCCCACGCCCCTCTGACTGTACCCTAAAAACACTACACCACACTACATAAAAATTCAAAAACACAACATATACACATAGCCCCCCTCCCCTCCACACTAAAAAAGAAAAACGTCTGGTACGGCACTGTTTACTAAACGGAGCCTACAGCTGTTGCAAAACAACTCCCCAGTATTACCGGACAGCCATTGACTGTCCAGGCATGCTGGGAGTTAAAGTATAATTGTGGTACAGCTGGTGACGGTGAGCTACATGGTGTATCAGAGCATGCTGGTAGTTGTAGTTTTTAAATAACATCAACTCCATTATTTATTCAAAATTAATTCATCAAAAAGTCAAAAGAAACAAACATATTATTGTTCATATATAAAGATAGGGATGGAAAAAAATAATCTATTGTACAGGCCCAGTATAAAGCCCCGTACACACGTACGAGTACCTCGACGGGCGGAACACATCGTTCCGCCCGTCGAGGTTCTCGCCCGGCCGCCGAAATCGGCGACCCGCCCGTCGGGAATGGCAACCAGCCATTCATCCCGCCGGCCATCGAGCAAATAGAGAGCCTGCTCTCTATTCGCTCGACGGGATTCCCGACGGGCGGGGCGAGCCAGGAGCGTACACATGGCCGAGGTTCTCGCTGGAATGCAGCTCCCAGCGAGGTTCTCGCTGGTTTCTAGCGAGAACCTCGGTCGTGTGTACGCCACCTCAGGGCCAAAAAACAATTATAGCGGTCAGATGAATAGCAACTCATTTCTCCCCTATACGTGTATCCTGTGATGTTACTCATATATACATAATTATGCAAATGATAATGGCTGCTATATTTATGCAAAAAAGGTGGCGACCAAAATGGCAAGATATAAAATCTGTCATGTTACCCCTGTCAGTGATTAATAAGGCGAGAATGCTTCCAATTGTTGAATACCATACATTTACGTCATATATCCATAAGGGTTTAAACAAAAGTATTATAATATACTTTGTTCTTCATCTTGCAGAGGTTCCTGCAACAGGGATATGATGAAACCCGGAGCCAGCAGGACAAAAAAA
Organism: Rana kukunoris; assembly: GCA_029574335.1. Taxonomy (NCBI): domain Eukaryota; kingdom Metazoa; phylum Chordata; class Amphibia; order Anura; family Ranidae; genus Rana; species Rana kukunoris. Next base: position 230,226,172 of record CM056051.1, read on the forward strand.
AAATAGTCCGCTCCCTATTGCGGGAGTTACGTCAAGTTCATGGCCGCACACATTACCACATGGCCACCCTAAAAAAGTGGTCAGACCTTAAGAGGCGCCACATGGCCCGGGTCAGACAGATCCAAGATGAATTTCATCCAGGTAAGTTATTGGTGACAGTTATGTAAGGTCATATGTAATTAACCTTAGGGCAGATGTTGTTAACCCAGACGCCATGTTGTGGTAACATATATCACCACCCAAGGTATTCATAGTACTGTTGAAAAAAGACATTATTCCATCAAGTTAAACCATGGAATTAAAGTGGTGGTGTGGTGGGTTAAAGGGGAAGGGGTGGTATTTTATAACTCAATTACCGCTAAATTCCTGTGCTAGGCGTGGGGTTATCATAGTAATCCTGTGTACTCCATCAGGCCCTTTTTTTAACAAGAGATTGTCAGAATAATACAAAGGAAACACAAACAGCTCATTTTACCATGGTGGCAGCCCAGCTCACACTCAGTCCCCTGTAGTGCCAGGAAGACCCTTTAGTATAACATTATCCCATTGGTTAACTGTCTATATAAATACATTTGTATTCATATACAATACAGCAGAGTACACAGAATTTGCATACGTTATTAGAAATAATTTTTACATATATGAACATTGTGTTATTATAGGAGCTCCTCTACCATCTGTGCGCCCCAAGCGCACAAGGCGACAGGCCGCAGAGGAGGAGGAGGAGGAGGAGGATGAAGAGGAGGAGCAGGAGGAGGATGCACAGGAGGAGCAGGAGGAGGATGCACAGGAGGAGAGGGATGAGGAGCAGCCAGGGCCCTCCCAGTGTTTACCACCCCCAGCTCCTGTTGAGGAGCAAGAGGAGGAGCTGCAACCCCCCCCAAACTCCTGGTGAATCGGGTGATGGAGAAGAGGAGCAGGAGGATGAGACGGTTCCTGTGAGCCCCAGGCAGGAGGGTAAATATGTGCACAAAGATTAATAACATTTCAACAATAAGATGTAGATATAAAAATGGACAGCATTTAATCCTAATTCTTTTTTCTTATATCCTAACAGTTTTCAAAAAGATGGAGGAAAATTACAGTCTCATCCAGAGGACCAATGAGAAAATCCTCTCAAATCGCCGGAAAATGCGAATATTAGACCTCCAAAACCAACAGCTGGAGCAACAGCAGAGGAAGAATTTGGACGCGATGGCTGAGCTTCACAAGCTCATGCAAAAATACATGTAATTTTTTTTCTTGTTATAAAAAATGTTATTCTTTTAAAATGTTTACTTTCTTATTGAGATTGTTAGGTTTTTCAACACATCTAACTTCACATCTAACACATCAACATCAACATCAACATCAACACATCTAACTTCATAATAACCAAAAACATTTTATACTATTATTTTATTTAACACAAACCTAAGACAAACTAAAATACACGGACACAGACACTGCTAACACAAACTAAACTGTTGAAAAATTACTATAACAAAAGCTACAATATATATATATATATAGATATAGAGAGAGAGAGCGAGAAAGAGAGAGAGAGTGCTGATTTGCTCTTGCAGACAGGCTAATGGTTGCAGTATAAAGGCCGCAAACCAGGGTTTAACATAAAGTTCAGTCTTTTAGTCACACTTGCTGTTACGATCCGGTCTGGTAGCTTGTAGCGGAGGCTGTTGGTGGATCCGCTGTGCCAGAGAGGTCATGAAGCATTACTCAGCATGAAGGCAGCAGCAGTAGTATTAAAATATAATGTAATTATCACACAGGCAACATTTACAAGCAGTAGTGGTAATAGTACTAGATATCATCTAAACACTTGGGCAAGACTTGACAGCAGCAGTAGTGGTAATAGTAGTATATAGTGGCAAATAACTCGTGACATAGGTGTTGAGAGCAGCAGCAGTAGTAGTAATAGTAGACAATATAGTGTCAAATCACTCGGGCAAGAGTGGAGGGAGAGCCAAGGAGAGGGAATGAATGACAAGGGACCCTTCAGCGCCCTGAACCGACGGCGGGTGCCATAAAGTCACCGCCGATCCAGGACTCATTCATCTTGATGAATGTGAGTCTCTCCACGGAGTCTGTGGACAGACGGGTCCTCTTGTCCGTGACCACCCCACCTGCCGTGCTGAATGTTCGCTCAGATAGTACACTGGAGGGGGGCAAGACAATAACTCCAGCGCATACTGAGCGAGCTCACGGCAGGTGTCCAGTCTGGCAACCCAGTACTCCATGGGGTCGTCGGTGCTCATACTGTCAGAAGCACCGACGGACCCCATGTAGTCTGCCACCATGTGGGCCAGCCGCTGGTGGTGACTGCTGCTGCTGCTGCTGGTACTGGGTCGTTCAGATTGGAAGAACATCCTCATCTCACCCATTAGGTCCCCTGCTCGGCTGCTGCTGGGTGCAGCCACCTGCTGGGTGAGATGAGGGGGGACAATTGGAGGCCGGGGAGTTGCCTGCTCCAACCGGCTGACTATGCGTGCCTGCAGTTCCTCCATCCGGTGCTGCCTCCGGCTGGCTGGGAGGAACTGCTCCAGTTTCCCCTTGCATCTTGAATCTAAAAGGGTGGCCATCCAAAATTCATCCCTCTCCTTGATAGTCTTAACCCGTGGGGTCCCTCCTGAGGCATCTCAGCATGTGGGCAGCCATGGGGAAGAGCACAGCCCGCTGTGACTCCTCATGGCTGCCCGGGCTCATGACGTCTGACTCTTCATGCTGGAGGCGCTGCTGCTCACGCTCAGAGATGCCCAACCCCCGGACTATCGGTGCCCCCAACAACAGCTCTCCCTCCTGACCAGGCCCTAACTCCAGGACGTCACCAGTAACCTCCTCATCATCATCATCCTCCTCCTCCTCCTCGTCCTGGGCCTGGTCTTGGTGGAGCAGTGTTGCCTCCTCCTGCTCCACCAAGGCACTTTCCCCAGCTTCGAGCAGGCGATCTAGTGCCCTGTCCAGCAGGAACACTATAGGGAGCACGTCATTGAGGCCGACATGCTCCCTGCTGACCATCTTGGTCGCCTGCTCGAAAGGGGCCAACACATGGCAGACCTGGTGTATCTGCCCCCACTCCGCACTGGTGATGTACGGTAGTGTTTGTGATGGCCCGGCAGTGCCTTGCTCCAGCAGGTATTCCTTCACCGCCCTTCGCTGCTCCCACAACCTCTCCAGCATGTGGAGGGTGGAGTTCCACCGCGTTGCACTGTCCACAATCAGCCTGTGAAGGGGCAGGCTGTTGTCCCGCTGCAACTTGGACAGGAACGCCTGAAGTGGCTGGCAATCCTATGTACACTTAGCACAATGTCACTCAACCCGGGATAGGTGCGCAGGAACTTCTGCACCACGAGGTTGAGGACATGTGCCAGACAGGGCACGTGGGTCAGACTGCCAGCCTGGAGGGCGGAGAGTAGGTTGCTGCCGTTGTCACAGACAACCATACCTCCCTGGAGCCTTCGGGGTGTCAGCCACTTCTGGACCTGAGCCTGAAGTGTGGTCAGCACTTCTTGTCCAGTGTGTCTCAGGTCCCCTAAACTAACAAGCTGGAGCACGGCCTGACAGCGCACGTACCCCACACTTGAGTAGCTACGGGGGCGCTTCCTGTGAGGCTCAGCAGCTGCGGAGACAGTGGCTTGAGGGAGACCAGCAGTTCTCCCCTGGACACCCCGGGGCGGCACCACAAAATCTGATGCCGCCGATTCCTCCCCGGCGCCTCGGAGGGAAACCCAATGGGCCGTGAAGCTGATGTACCAGCCCTGCCCATGCCTGCTGGTCCAGCCATCCATTGTGAGATGCACCCTGTCGCTGACAGCGTGATCCAGCGACAGGGTTACATTCTGCACAATGTGCTGGTGTAGGGCAGGGACACCAGTCCTGGCAAAGAAATGGCGGCTGGGGACACGCCATTGGGGTTGGGCCTGCTCCAACATCTGCCTGAAGGGGTTGCAGTCAACAATGTTGAAGGGAAGCAGATGTTGGGCAATAACCCTTGCCAGGAGCCCATTGAGGGAACGCACACGTCGGTCTCCAGGGGGGAAGGGAGTGGTGCGTTCGAAGGCGTCGGAAAGCGGTGCCCGGCGCCGGACGGCAGTGCAGGACACAGAAGAGGAGGGTGCTGTGGAAGTAGAGGTCTGGCTGCCGGTACCAGTACCTCTACTAGAGGGAGCAGGGGGGCATGACCTGCTGGGAACAGATGAAGCTGTGGCAGGGGCTGCTGTACCCTGCACACTTGTGGTGGTGGCGCTGCTACCACCACCACGCTTCATCTGGTCATACTCCCGCCAGTGGGTGATTCGCAGATGCTGGTTCAGAGCTGTGGTACCCACCTGAGCCAAGCACTTCCCTCTCTTCACCCTGGCACGACAGATATGGCAGATGGCTATGGTCTGGTTATCTGCTACCAGGGTGAAGTAGGCCCAGACAGGTGACTTCAGCGCCGCCCTCCTGTCAGATGGGGTGCCGCTGACTTGCACCTGCTGGGACTCGGTGTGCACAGGTGGAGCTGCCAGCTGCTGCTGCTGCTGCTGCTGCTGACACCTCCTGCTGCCATCACCAGTGGAGACCCTGACGTTGGTCTCCCTGGTGACCTGGCACACCGTTTCCCCAGGGTGCCTACCTTCCTCGTCGTCACTGCTGCTGTGAACCGACAAGTCAGGTGGCACCCATGTTGGGTCACCCTCCTCTTCGCCCCCAGATATGTCAGACCCAGGGCTGAAATGTGGTGGTCTGAGGGAAACAGCTGACATGGAGCCGCTAGCCTGGCTCCGCTGTCCCCTCACCAACGCCTGGGTCTGACTAGGTGCGTGTGTTTCCTGCCCAAAAACACCAGCACCACTTGGAAGGGATGTCTCTGGGATACTGACAGCAGGTACCCCATCCTCCTCCTCCATCATCCCTTCCAAAAGGTCCTGACCATCAGTACAGAACTGGATGTCTGCCTGATGCAGGACCTCCCCCAAGATATCCCTCTCACTGTCGCTGTCAAACAGTAAGAGGCTGGACCCTTGGGGGCTGGGGGCGGGTCCTAAAGGCACCGGTGTACTGGTGGTGCTACTGGGAGTCAGGACTGACGACTCTGTGGCACTGCTGTGCCCCATATACTCCAACACTACTGGAGCCTGAGAAGGCAATATCGGGCGGCTGCCCCAGGGAAAAAACTTGCGGATGAGGCGGACTCCCCTTCCACCTGATCCACTACCACTAGTAGGGGCACGAGAGGTACCCCGTGCTGGCAGCGACCCAGCACTGGGAGTAACTCCCCTACCCCTGCTGCCATGGCCACGGCCACGTATGCTGCTCATACTTGCTGATGTGGGGGGGGGGAACTTTATTGGGGGGGAAATGTGAGAAAGGAGTGTTTTTTGTTTTTTTAGCAAGACAGGCACGCAGACAAAGACGCAGACAAAGACGCAGACAAAGACGTAGACAGCTACTAAACTAGAATAAAACTACTACACCTAAATTTTTTTTTTTTTTATACACAAAACACAGAGACTAAACACACACTAAACTAAGCTACCTTAAAGAAATGTACACTTACACTAACTACACAGAAATCTATCTAACACTAAGCTACACTAACCTGGACAAAACAACACAAATCTGAGCTTTTAGAAAAGCTGTTGGGTCTTTTGCTTTGAAAAAAGCATTTGGTTTTAGAAGCAGGAAACTCAGAACTGAAAGCACTATAGGAAGCACAATGCTAAGCTCTAAAATCGCAATACACAGGAAAAACGCACAGAAACACTCCACTCTCTCTAGCCACCTTGTGAATCTGCACTGAAATACTGCTGGGAGTGATCTTATATAATGGTCGTGCAGGCAGGTTCCTATTGGTTGCTATGGAGGTTGCTAACCTCTGATAACTGTGGTAGGAGAACTCTGATTGGCTCTGATGCAAAAGAAGGGCAGAGAAAGTATTCGCGAATATTCATAATACGAATATTCGCATTGCGAATATTCGGCAACATAAAAGGATCGCCTCAGCTACTCGCCCCAGGGTCTCTAATCATACCAGCAATGCTTTTAGACGTCGATGGAGATCACTAGGATGTGATCTGTTTTAAAAATAAATCTGAAAAAATACGAATATTCGCAATAGCGAATATTCACCGCGATATTCGAGTTATTCGCGAATACTCGAATATGCAATATTCATAACGAATATTCGCAATGCGAATATTCTTGATCAACACTAGTTGGTATATATTTACTAACAGAAATGTAATTTTGGGCATTGAAGGGTCCATGACCATAATAGCAATTTGGTGTGTTGGAGGAGAAACAACAAGTAGTGAACGGTTCTATACGGTAAAGAATTTTGGACAATTTAACAAACATAAAAGTGTATAATGTGGAGCCATGTGCAGTATGAAATGCACATCACAGTGTACGGAGCTGAATGGTATGGCTTATATTATGTACAACACAGCATGCAAAGAGAAGATGTGGAATGTATAGAATATACAGTACAGAACAATTTATACAGTGGAGCAGTTTGCAGTATAGAATGTAAAGAATTAAGAAAAGTCTAGAATGGCTTACATACGGTGTGAAGAGGGGAGGGATGTTGAGTACAGAACATACAGAACAGTGTACAAAGTAGAGTTATGTGGAGCATATAATGCACAGCACAGTGTGGAGTGCAGCCATGTGCAGTATAATAACTTGCATGTTCAACACCCCACACCCCTCTAGAAAAAGAAAACCGCCGCTCCAGATGAGTGCACTTCAGGGGTGGATGTATGGCTCAAAACCCGATGGGTGCAGGCAATGCACGGAGCATTCATGGAAGAAGAAAAATTATGTAAAGCCGCACTCCAGTAAGATGTAAAAGTAAAAAGTTGTGCCTTTTATTCTAGTAAATAAAAACACTACAAAAGCAAAAAAAAAACAGCAAACAGTGGGGTAATAGAGCTGAGGCGTTTTACATTGATGGACAATGCTTAGTCATAGCTAAAAACAATAACAAAAGCAGTCTCATTTATAAGAAAAGTCCCAAAAACATCATATAATCAATCCGATCTGTGATTGGTCCTGGCTAATACCGATGATCACAAACATCTGTGAATAGACACAGCAAGAAAGGGCAACACCCACGGAGGCCAGGTGAGGAGATAATGCAGCGCTGACTGCTGCATTATCTCCTCACCCGGGCCAAAATCTCTTTGAATTCCTCCTAGAGCCAGGTAAAGTACGGCGGCGTAGAGTATCTCTGATACTCTGCGGGAATCTAATTCTTTCTGAATCTGGCCCACTGCTTCCGAAAAAATGTCAGTTTTTAAAACTGTTTTTTTTTTTTTTTTATTGATACATGTCCCCTGGGGCAGAACCCAGGTTCCCAAACACTTTTTAGGTCAATAACTTGCATATTAGCCTCTAAAATTAGCACTTTAGATTTCAAACGTTCGAGTCCCATAGACTTTAACAGGGTTCTAAATTTTACACAAACCTTTAGTCTGTTGGCAGGTTCTGGTGTGAACTGAACGGGGGGGTGTTTGGCTCATCCCTAGTCTCCAACTTTTCACTCCAGGCTCTCCGTGCCATCGGACACCCGGAGAAACTATCTGCCAGCGCCAGATGGGAGGCATAGAGATGACTGGTGAACAGATGGTCACCAGTCATCTCTATGATCGTCGGAGGTCTGGGCTCGATGTTATGACGTCACGCCCGGATACCGGAATGTAAACAAAGTCGCAATCGCGGCTAAAAGCACAAGATCCATGAATTATTTTCACAATCTCATGCTTTCCAGCCTGGAGGAGAGATGTGGGGTCTTATTGACCCCGGATCTCTCCATTAAGAGTACCTGTCACAAACCATTCCTATTACAAGGGATGTTTACATTCCTTGTAATAGGAATAAAAGTGATCAAAAAAAATAAAATGTGCCCCTATCCCCGGTAGCTTGCGCTCAGAAGCGAACACAGACGTAAGTCCCACCCACAAATGTAAACGCTGTATAAACCACACATGTGAGGTATCGCCACATGTGTTAGAGCGCCAGCAACAATTCTGTTACTCTAAACTGGTAACCTGTAAAAAAAATAAAAATAAGCAATGCCTATGGAGATTTTTAAATACTGAAGTTTGGCACCATTCCATGAGTTTGCGCAATTTTAAAGCGTGACATGTTAGGTATCTATTTACTCGGCGTAACTTCATCTTTCACATTATACAAAAACATTGGGCTAACTTTACTGGTTTCTTATTTTTTAATTCATTTTTTTTTCCCCCAAACATTATTGCGCACCGTGCGAGATAAAAAGTTTTTCGGGGTTTGGAGTAATTTTCTAGCAGAAAAAATTATGATTTTTGCATGTAGGAGAGAAGTGCCAAAATAGGCCCGGTATGGAAGTGGTTAAAATAGTTTACCATCGTTTAGGATATTTAAGATATAGTTTTGAATGCAGAAAAAGCTTTCTCCATGTATGTTCTTGAAATAGTTAACAGTCAAACACTTCTGTATACATGTACAGTACTAAAGCTTGCCATAGACTGATTCGACTTTAAAAGGATTGAAAGCATTGATGCAAATATTTCAATGAAATGTTGCTGTAGCCATGTATAATATAGTATGCCTTGCAATATGTGCATTGCATTCTAAAGCTTTTTAACAAGACCAGCAGCAATTGCCCTCCAGTACCTCCCACATAATAATCATTATTTTCTTTCATCACACATATTAAATGGCATTTTAGGTTTGAAAACATGCTGGTATAATGTATCCCCTGAGGCATGGTTCCCTTGATCACTCAGGATCTTCATTGAAAAACGGATTGATTATTCTTTCTGTTTTCTCCCTTTTTTGATAATTTGACAATACCATATTTCATAGCTTTACCTTAAGTAATTCAGTCCTCTTTTGTTTTCAATTATAATTAATTCTCAGCTGCTTGTAATGTTTAATCTAGTGGCTGAATGTAACACAAAGGAGGCAATACATTAACTCTTATGGTGAATGTGCAAGTATAATTAATAATCAAGACAAAGTTATTCTAATGACGAATCATGCTGAATTATACTATTTACCTAGCTAGAGAAACTTTAAAGCCCAATTCAACTTCTCTGACATTTTTAACCGCTTTCTGACCGCTGCACAACTATTTACATTGACAGAAAGGCACGGGCAGTTAGATTGGTGTACAGGTGCGTCCCTTTAAATCTGCCGCTCAAGGGGGCCCACGCCGCGAGTGAGGCCGCTGGTCCCGGAAACTCGATGTTCCCGGGAGTCCCGCGATTGTGGTCGGCAAGACCAGAACAGGGGAATGCCTTTGTAAACAAGGCATTCCCCTATTCTGCCTAGTGACACTGTCACTGATGACCGTTCCCGTGATCTGGAACGGTCATCAGTGACGTGTCACGTGTAGCCACACCCTCTAACAGTAAGAATCACTTCCTAGGGAACACTTAACCCCTGCAGCGCCATCTAGTGGGTAACCCCTTCACTGTCAGCGTCATTTTTACAGTAATCAGTGCATTTTTATAGCACCGATCGCTGTAAAAATGACAAAGGTCCAAAAATGGTGTCAAAGGTGTCCAATGTGTCTGCCATAATGTCGCAGTCCCGATAAAAATGGCAGATCGGCACAATAACTAGTAAAAAAAATTGGAATAAAAATGCCATAAAACAGTCCCCTATTTTATAGACGCTGTAACTTTTGTGCAACCCAATCAATAAACGAATATTGCAATTTTTTTACTAAAAATATGTAGAAGAATACGTATCGGCCTAAACTGAGGAAAACCATTTTTTTATATATATATTTTTTGTGGATATTTATTATAGCAAAAAGTAAAGAATATTGCTTTTTTTCAAAATTGTGATCAAATACCACCAAAAGAAAGCTCTATTTGTGGGGAAAAAAGGACATCAATTTTGTTTGAGAGCCATGTCACAAGACCCCGCAATTGTCAGTTAAAGCGACACAGTGCCGAATCGCAAAAAGTGGCCTGTTTCTTTAGCTGCATAATGGTCCTGGGCTTAAGTGGTTAATCAGCCAAATGCATGAAAGCCAGAGACATCTCAACATGTGGATCTGGGACAAATCTGCAGAAACATGCTGAATTTCATCTACCTAACGTCTTTATAATGTGAGCAAGGACCAGAATAAGCTACAGGGCCGAATCGCAAAAAGTGGCCTGGTCTTTGACCACCAAAATGGTCCTGGGCTGAAGCGGTTAAGACTATAAACAAGGCTACATTTACTACAATGGTATTCAGGGTAGGAAAGGCAGCACCATGATTGCCTATTTAGACAGTTCTTGGCCAAAGTCTAAAATCATCACCTGTAAAATCACTTGCTTCTTTAGGAATTGTCGTTATTGAATAAATTCTTGGTAATCTTTTTTTATTTTTATATTTTGTAATATGTATGCATGCAAGCTATACAAGAGAATGTGCACCTGAATTTTATTTTATACACATTCCATGTGATCCATTACTGCTACTAAATATGACGTTTGACTCATGCCAAACAGGCTGAAAGTCCAGCGTTTGGATGAATGCCTGAACAAGCAAAGTTCAGCCCAAACTGGACTGGGAATTGGTTTAATGAGTATAGTGTGAGGCCTCGTACACACGCCTGAGAATCTCGTCCTAAAAGAAACGTTGTTTTCCTCTACGAGGTTCTTGTCAGGCTTAACGAGAATCAAGTTGTCAAGCTTTCCTTGCATACACACTGTCAAGACAAAATCATTCTCAAACGCGGTGACGTACAACACGTACGACGGCACTATAAAGAGGAAGTTTGATTCCACTAGCGCCACCCTTGGGGCTGCTTTTGCTACTCTCATGTTACTGCGTGTTAAGTAAAAGTTTGATGAGAGATGATTCACGCTTTTCAGTCTGTTACAGCGTGACGAATGCGCTTTCTCCATTACAAACCCTACTTTTACCGTAGGTGCGCTCCCGTCTCATACTTTATTCTGAGCATGCGCGGGTTTCTAAGCATACACATGAACGTGTTTCTCATCATAAACCAGCCCGACGAGAAACACGAGAAACGAGAAAGACTTGACGAGAAAAAAGAGAGCATGTTATCTTTTTTTCTCGTCGAGATCCACGACAGTTTACTCACGAAAAACATACATACGACCGTTTTTCTTGGCAAAAATGCTCTGCCAACATTTTTCTTGACGGATTTTGCTGAGGAAAACGGTCGTGTGTACAAGGCCTGAGGTGCCTTCACCTAAAAGTAGATAAATCCGTACTGATGAAAGTTAGATAGACCTGGTTCTGATCCTAGGGCACTATCTGAACAAGGTACCTAATTTCTCAGTAGGAATCAACTCCTGGATGTGTGGTTATAAGTGTCTAGTACAAACATTCATTTCTCTTGGCCATTCTTTTGTATTGTTCAAGGGTATCATATACAGGGCTCTGCGTTTCTGGCGGAAGGACATGTCCTTCTTCAGAAATGACATGTAAAGGTAGGGCCATAAGCAGTGGAATTTCTAAATTGAGTACAATATTAAATCTAGTCTGACAATATAAATAAATAATGGTACATATGTTTGTATGTAATCTTATACCACATAATTGATGCCATACGTGTTATCATATGGCAAAAATAATCTCACACATAATTGTCTACTCAGCATCAAACAATAAGATACATATAAAATTTAGTCCATATAATCAAATCAAATTAAAGATAATGCATTAAAAAATTTGACAAATTGGGAGAAAATTGACTCTGAACAGTTTGTAAAAGAATCTGGAGGGAATAATCTAAAAAGCATTTAGTAAGGCTGGAGTAGGATGATGGAACACAAAAACTGAGTGTTAAAAATGAAGGTTCAAGAAAGGAAGGTTATCCCCTGGAAGTTGCACATCTATGGTGTCCTGCTGCAATGAATGAAGTGGCAACCTCAACCTGGACTCCGACCAGGCCATGCCCCCGAGTCTCAGGCCTCGTACACACGATCAAGTCTGTCTGCTGGAAACGGTCTGCTAGACCGTTTCAGCAGACAGATTCGATCGTGTGTACGGGCAAACAGACGGATTTGGCCACCCGACAGATTTCAAAGCATGCTTTGAAATCTGTCGGCTGGGAACCCGTCCGCCCGACATGTCTGCTGGTTAGTACACTTAGCAGCAGACATGTCTTCTCGCACACGTGCCAAATGGTTTCGACGCATGAGCGGAAGTGTTTTACTTCCTGGTGCGGTGACATGGCGGCGTCAACGTCACCGCCACGTCACCGACACGTCAGCGCGCTGCCTGCTGGCGGGGATTTTGGTTTGCTCGTGTGTACACGCGAGCAAACCAAAATCCCAGCAGACAGATCTGTTCAAATCGGTCGGTCCGACCGATTTGAACAGACACATTTAATCGTGTGTACGAGGCCTCACTCTGCCCCCCGGACCTTAGTCATGGGGATTCAAATTTTAAAAATGAAGACTAGGTGAAGTGATGGGGATGGAGATTGATGGGGTGGAAGGTGTGTGTGGGGGGTTAAAAGAAGGATGGGTGGTGTGTGTGAGTGAGTGAGGTGGTAGGGGGCTACAGAGAATGTATGTGACTGATGGTAATAGAACTGAGAAGAGATCAAGATACTGAGGAGAGATACAGGGATATAGAGATGTACAGAATCACGTGGTTTAAATCAAACTAAGGAAAAGAACTGCAAGGAATGGACAGAGTGTGACAAAGGAGAGATGCTATCAAATGTGGTACACATCTGTGTGACAGCAAAACTGAGGAGGAACACACTAAATAGAGCAGATAAATGAAATTGTACATGGTCATAGGAGCATTGGTAACAGAGTAAATTAATCTATCTGAGAAAGGTGTGCAAGGCTGAGTGGGTGCTGGAAAACTGGACTACAGGGATGAGTGGTATGGCACTAAGGAGAAAGGGACTAGAAAGGTTTATAATGGTGGAACTGGGGAAGGTAAGTGATGTAAGACAGAAAAGAGGAAGGGTTAAGCAGAGCAGAGGATGGAACAGAATGACTGGAAGCAGGGCTTTTCTTTAATGGGCACGCGGGGAGATTGCACCTCTAGCACTGAATGTATGTAATGGCAAGGAGTACTTGAATGTACTGGAGGGTCTTTTGGTGCTGGCTGCTGGGGGATCTATTGTTACTAGTGGGGGTCTGTTGTTGCTGGCGTGAGATTATTTTTTTATAGTGGCTCTGTTGTGTCTTGACGGGTCTTTTATTGCTGGGGGCTATTATTTATGGGGGGGGGGTGTTGTTGTTGATAGGCAGCATTGATGAGCACTGATACGTGGCACTAATGGGCACTTACATGCGGCATTGATTAGCAATGATTGGTGGCACTGATAGATGGCACTGGTGGGCACTGATAGGCAGCATTGATGAACACCAATAGGTGGCACTGATGAGCATTGAGCACTGATAGGCAGCACTGATGAGCACTGATAGATGCTGATCACATGGTAAAGGGCTGCCGTGATTGTGCTGGATGCACGTCCTGGGAGGCATGTTGGAACAGGGCCACCATAAGGGGGGTACAGGCATTACACCTGTAGGGGCTCGATGTAGGGGCTCCCATTTTTTATTTTTTTTTGCATTACATACAGGCCCGCCTGGCCTCTCTCACGTTTTTTTATTTTTTTTATTCATTTATATTTTTTTTGCATTACACCTGTAAGGGGCCCAATGGTCCCGAGGGTCCCTTACAGGGTCGGCCTGCCCCCCTCCTGTTTTCTGCATTACACCTCTAAGGGGCCCGATGGTCCCCAGGCCCCTCCGCTTATTATATCATGTCAGGAGAGAAGAGATTACACTTGTTTTTTTTTCGTCAGCTACCCCCCGGTTCTCTGCTCCAGGGGGGCCCTGCCTAAAGCTGTGTAAGGGGCCCCAAAATTTGTGATGGATGCCCTATGTGGGAAGCAGGGTTCGGGGAGGATATCCATAAACATCCTCCCAAAATGGGAAGCCGGTGGCTGGGGTGGAAGGGTGGCTTAGGGGGGCCCATCAAGGTTTCTTGAAATGGGGCCCTCTGATATAGTGCCAACAGTTTGCCCAGCATGTTACAAAATGAAGGCAGACATTACAGTTACAATACAATTCAGTACAAGAGGAATCAGAAGTCCCTGCTTATTAGAGCTTACAGTCTAAGGCCTCGTACACACGATGAGATATGTCCGCTCAAACTTGTCCGACGGACAGTTTAGAGCGGACATGTCTCATCGGATTTCGGTCCGATGGCGTGTACACACCATCAGATCAAAATCCCCGCCGGCAGACAGCGTGGTGACGCGGCGGTGACGTTGACGCCGCCACGTCACCGCTACGTCACGCACCAGGAAGTAAACACTTCCGCGCGCATGCGTCGGATCCATTCACAGGATACGACGCATGTGCGGGAGGATATGTCCGCTGGTTTCCCGTACTAACCAGCGGACATATCTGACGGACAGGTTTGTAGCGGACAAATTTCAAAGCATGCTTTGAAATTTGTCCGATGGACAAACCTGTCCGCTAGCCCGTACACACGATCGGATTTGTCTGCTGAAACGGTCCATCGGAGCAAACCAAAATCCCAGCAGACAGATCTGTTCAAATCGGTCGGTCCGACCGATTTGAACAGACACATTAATCGTGTGTACGAGGCCTCACTCTGCCCCCCGGACCTTAGTCATGGGGATTCAAATTTTAAAAATGAAGACTAGGTGAAGTGATGGGGATGGAGATTGATGGGGTGGAAGGTGTGTGTGGGGGGTTAAAAGAAGGATGGGTGGTGTGTGTGAGTGAGTGAGGTGGTAGGGGGCTACAGAGAATGTATGTGACTGATGGTAATAGAACTGAGAAGAGATCAAGATACTGAGGAGAGATACAGGGATATAGAGATGTACAGAATCACGTGGTTTAAATCAAACTAAGGAAAAGAACTGCAAGGAATGGACAGAGTGTGACAAAGGAGAGATGCTATCAAATGTGGTACACATCTGTGTGACAGCAAAACTGAGGAGGAACACACTAAATAGAGCAGATAAATGAAATTGTACATGGTCATAGGAGCATTGGTAACAGAGTAAATTAATCTATCTGAGAAAGGTGTGCAAGGCTGAGTGGGTGCTGGAAAACTGGACTACAGGGATGAGTGGTATGGCACTAAGGAGAAAGGGACTAGAAAGGTTTATAATGGTGGAACTGGGGAAGGTAAGTGATGTAAGACAGAAAAGAGGAAGGGTTAAGCAGAGCAGAGGATGGAACAGAATGACTGGAAGCAGGGCTTTTCTTTAATGGGCATGCGGGGAGATTGCACCTCTAGCACTGAATGTATGTAATGGCAAGGAGTACTTGAATGTACTGGAGGGTCTTTTGGTGCTGGCTGCTGGGGGATCTATTGTTACTAGTGGGGGTCTGTTGTTGCTGGCGTGAGATTATTTTTTTATAGTGGCTCTGTTGTGTCTTGACGGGTCTTTTATTGCTGGGGGCTATTATTTATGGGGGGGGTGTTGTTGTTGATAGGCAGCATTGATGAGCACTGATACGTGGCACTAATGGGCACTTACATGCGGCATTGATTAGCAATGATTGGTGGCACTGATAGATGGCACTGGTGGGCACTGATAGGCAGCATTGATGAACACCAATAGGTGGCACTGATGAGCATTGAGCACTGATAGGCAGCACTGATGAGCACTGATAGATGCTGATCACATGGTAAAGGGCTGCCGTGATTGTGCTGGATGCACGTCCTGGGAGGCATGTTGGAACAGGGCCACCATAAGGGGGGTACAGGCATTACACCTGTAGGGGCTCGATGTAGGGGCTCCCATTTTTTATTTTTTTTGCATTACATACAGGCCCGCCTGGCCTCTCTCACGTTTTTTTATTTTTTTTATTCATTTATATTTTTTTTGCATTACACCTGTAAGGGGCCCAATGGTCCCGAGGGTCCCTTACAGGGTCGGCCTGCCCCCCTCCTGTTTTCTGCATTACACCTCTAAGGGGCCCGATGGTCCCCAGGCCCCTCCGCTTATTATATCATGTCAGGAGAGAAGAGATTACACTTGTTTTTTTTTTCGTCAGCTACCCCCCGGTTCTCTGCTCCAGGGGGGCCCTGCCTAAAGCTGTGTAAGGGGCCCCAAAATTTGTGATGGATGCCCTATGTGGGAAGCAGGGTTCGGGGAGGATATCCATAAACACCCTCCCAAAATGGGAAGCCGGTGGCTGGGGTGGAAGGGTGGCTTAGGGGGGCCCATCAAGGTTTCTTGAAATGGGGCCCTCTGATATAGTGCCAACAGTTTGCCCAGCATGTTACAAAATGAAGGCAGACATTACAGTTACAATACAATTCAGTACAAGAGGAATCAGAAGTCCCTGCTTATTAGAGCTTACAGTCTAAGGCCTCGTACACACGATGAGATATGTCCGCTCAAACTTGTCCGACGGACAGTTTAGAGCGGACATGTCTCATCGGATTTCGGTCCGATGGCGTGTACACACCATCAGATCAAAATCCCCGCCGGCAGACAGCGTGGTGACGCGGCGGTGACGTTGACGCCGCCACGTCACCGCTACGTCACGCACCAGGAAGTAAACACTTCCGCGCGCATGCGTCGGATCCATTCACAGGATACGACGCATGTGCGGGAGGATATGTCCGCTGGTTTCCCGTACTAACCAGTGGACATATCTGACGGACAGGTTTGTAGCGGACAAATTTCAAAGCATGCTTTGAAATTTGTCCGATGGACAAACCTGTCCGCTAGCCCGTACACACGATCGGATTTGTCTGCTGAAACGGTCCATCGGACCGTTTTCAGCGGACAAATTCGATCGTGTGTACGCGGCCTAAGAGGGAAGAACAAGTGACACAAAAGGTATTAACTGTGGGGATGAGCTAATTGGACAAAGTAAAAACACAGGGCCAGATTCTCGTAGATCTGTGCGTTTTTTGCGTAGCGTAGCGTATCCCATTTATGCTACGCCTCCGCAACTTTCACGGGCAAGTGCTGTATTCTCAAAGCACTTGCTCCGTAATTTGCGGCAGCGTAGCGTAAATGGGCTGGCGTAAGGCCGCATAATTCAAAGTAGGAAGGAGGTGGGCGTGTTGTATTTAAATTAAGCTCGCCCCCGGGCCGAACGAACTGCGCATGCACAGGCCATAAACGTAGCCCACTGCGCATGCTCCATAGTAGGCCGCAAATACATTGCTTTTGACCTCAACGTAATTAACGCACAGCCCTATTCGCGACGGAAAAACACGCCGCTGTCCCGACGTCCATACTTAACATGGTGTACGCCGGACCTACCCAAGGGAGAGCAGGAGGTCTTGGGAGGAATGAAAAGAATGGTTTGGTTGATATTTTGAGACCAGGTTAGTGAATAGTGATGTAGCTGAGGGCAGAGTTGTGGATGGATAATCTAGCTACTTTAAAAAAAAACTTCACTTGGATTTTTAATACCTAACCTTTTCTGAATGAGGTAATGCTAAAAAAAAAAAGGCATGTTCTGCATAGTTAACAATAAGCAATGACAAAGTTTAGGCACACAGCCTTGACAATGTTTACTATAATTCATTTGCATTTTCAAGTCAGGTGCCATCACCATAAAGACATGTCATCTCATTTGTATACACTGTGCATCGCGTTGTTGAGATGGAGTCTCTACGGGATATATCAGCCAGAAATCACTTCACACAGATACACGCACACGTGGGTTTTATTGCAAAGTTAAACAGACACTAACATAACAAATTATTCATGTATTCATAAACGACTGAAATGAGAAGGTAAATTATGTAGCTTAGTTTAAGTCATTGTGCAATACAGATAGTGAAAGATTGTTTCTTCGTTTTTAACTGTTTTCTCACACATTCGGTGTTCATAGCAATCTGTACTAAAAGAAAGAATGACTATATGATTGCCCCAGTTTTCAGAAATTAAACAGACATCTCTATTACAATAATAGAAAGTGACTGGGTGACTTTAACCACTTGCTTACTGGGCACATATACCCCCTTCCTGCTCAGGCGAAATTTCAGCTTTCAGCGCTGTCACGCTTTAAATGACAATTGTGCGGTCATGCGATGTGGCTCCCAAACAAAATTGACGTCCTTTTTCCCCCACAAATAGAGCTTTCTTTTGGTGGTATTTGATCATCTCTGCGGTTTTTATTTTTTGCGCTATAAACAAAAAAAAGTGTCAATTTTGAAAAAAATAAAAACATTTTTAACTTTTTGCTATAATAAATATAAATAATAATAATAAAAAAAATGTTTCCTCAGTTTAGGCCGATATGTATTCTTCTACATATTTTTGGTGAAATAAAAATCGCATAAGCGTATAGTGATTGGTTTGTGTAAAAGTTAAATCACCTACAAAATAGGGGATAGAATTATGAATTGTTTTTATTATTTATTTTTTACTAGTAATGGTGGTTATTTGTGATTTTTGTCAGGACTGCGATATTACGGGGGACACATCGGACACTTTTGACACATTTTGGGACCATTCACATTTATACAGCGAACAGTGCTATAAAATTGCACTGATTACTGTATAAATGTGACTGACAGGGAAGGGGTTAACACTAGGGGGCGATCAAGGGGTTAATGTGTTCCCTGCTAGGTGATTCTTACTGTGGGGGGAGGGGACTGACTGGGGGAGGTGACCGATGGGTGTCCCTATGTACAAGGGACACACCATCGGTCTCCTCTCCCTGACAGGACGTGGATCTCTGTTTTTACACACAGAGATCCACGTCCCTGTCTCTGTGACTGCCGATCGCGGGTACCTGGCGGACATCGCGGCCACCAGACATGCACATCGGCACCTCAGTGACGCGGCGGCACACGTACGCACCCCCAGCATCCGGAAGCCCAAGGACATCTATTGACGGCCTCCCGGACCTGTAGAGCC
Organism: Rana kukunoris; assembly: GCA_029574335.1. NCBI lineage: Eukaryota > Metazoa > Chordata > Amphibia > Anura > Ranidae > Rana > Rana kukunoris. The sequence goes on from CM056051.1 coordinate 230,245,016, forward strand.
ACCTTGTGGATGTCATTCGTCTGTGGCTCAGGTCCCAAGTAGTTAACCCCTTCCATACAGGGCATTTTCACCCCCTTCCTGCCCAGACCAATTTTTAGTTTTCAGCGCTGTTGCACTTTGAATGACAATTGCGTGGTCATGGAACACTGTACCCAAATTAAATCGTTATGTTTTTTTTCCCACACAAATAGAGCTTTCTTTTAGTGGTATTTGATCATAGCTGAGGTTTTTATTGTTTGCGCCATAAACAAAAGAAAAGTGACAATTTAAAAAAAAAAACAATATTTTTAACTTTTTTATTTAATACATATCACAATTTTTTTTAAAAAAAACTTTTTTTCCTCAGTTTAGACCGATACGTATTCTTCTATGTATTTTTGGTAAAAAAAAGGCAATAATCGTATATTGATTGGTTTGCGCAAAAGTTACAGCGTCTACAAAATAAGTGATAGATTTATGGCATTTTTATTTTTTTACTAGTAATGGCGGCGATCTGCGTTTTTTTTGTGACCGTGACATTGCGGCGGACATATCGGACACTTTTGACACGTTTTTGGGACCATTCACATTTACATAGCGATTAGTGCTTTAAAACTGCACTGATTACTGTGTAAATGTGACTGGCAGGGAAGGGGTTAACACTAGGGGGTGCTGAAGGGGTTAAAATGTTCCCTAAAGTGTGTTCTAACTGTAGGGGGAGGGGGACTCACAGGAGGAGGAGACCGATGTGTGTTCCTCTGTACTGGGAACACACATCAGTCTCCTCACCGCTGACAGGAAGTGGATCTGTGTGTTTACACACTGTAAACGTTGGGGGTTTAACTCAATGGTAAATGCGTTTTTTTAGCGAGTCCACAGCAGTCAGATGTTATGTTTGAGGGCATGGCAGCCCATTTTTATTGAAGGAAACAAAAGAACAGTTCACATACAGGATTTCCCACGCAGGGGTTCTTCTCCATTAATGTTCATAGAACTCAAAAATACCAAGCCTCCTGGCTCCTAGGCTTACTTAGCCTTGCTGTACCTGCTCACCTGGCCCACTCCTGGCCTCAACAGGTTCTCCAGCCCACTGTCTCCCAGACTTCCGGACTTCCTTCAGCCCCTCTTGGACTCGCTAGTCACCTCAGTTCCACCAGCCTCCCAGTCCCTCAGGCACGAAGTCCCCCCACACCAGGGATGTAGTCTCCAGGGCAGACAGACAGACAGATCCCCACATACAGGTCTGTCCTGCAGCACCAGCCAGCTGCACACCTTCCACCTCCCTCTCTGTTCTGACCAGTCCCTGATTATATTGTCAGTGTTCAGCTGGGAACCCAACCTGCTGGCTGTCTGTAAGATCTGGACACAGGGTTGGAGACCCCATCCCGCCCAAGTCTCTGCAGGATCTCCAACTACACAGCCCCATTCAGAACTATCAAAACCTGGAGAAAACTGACAGAGCACTTTTCTCCATTTAAACGCTACGCTCTGTAGTTCTGCGGTCCGCAGACACGCAAACCCTGTGTCCATTTTACCTCCCATTTCATAGGGACCGGGACTCTGACTATTACATATCCCCCCCCTTTGTTTCGATCCCGAAGGGGGCGGAACACCAGCACACGTCATTAGGGTTGGGACACCTCTGTGCCGGCTGTCAGCCGCGTAGGCCCAACCCTTTTTTCGGGTGCGCTTCCAGGTCAGTCCTACCCTGACTCTCCATGGGATCCCACTTTTTTCTATCCTACGCTTTCTCCCTCTTCTGGGGTTCCTGGGCTTATTTTCTTTTCTCAGGGGAACACTGCCTTTCCTGAAACCCTCACATTCTTCATATAGAGAACCTGTTCCTTTAGCACTTTCTCCCACAGTGTCTCCGGGTACTTTAATTTGTACCTTTGTGCGATTGACAGGTAAAATCTCTGCTACTGCAACGTCCATTTCGCTCCCTTCCTTCCTGTAAAGTCTAGTGGGTGAGGCAGTGTCCGTGCCCTCTACTGACCACCGCTCAGCCGCACTCTGGACTGCATCAGCAGAAATTTTCCTAGTCACCGCATCAGGCGGAGAGACTTCTGATGTTGTCAAACGTTCTCCTGAGCAACTTCCATCCAAACCGGTAACTAGAAGTACCCTCTCAGAGAACTTTGAGACCATCTGCCACACTGCCAATAAACATGGTACCAACCAGTTCCTCTTGTAATCACCATAAAGAATAGCCTGTACTACTTGGCTCCACCTACTGGTACTACGCAGTACCACCTTGTCCGACCACAATGGAGGCCCCCAAGTGTACAGCAAATTGCCTTTCTGGACTTTAAGCATTTTTAACAATACATTAGTCACCTTAATGCGACCCACGTCTACATACAAGACCTTTCTAGGTACTTTTCCCTTATCAATGACTTGGAGGGGCTCATCCACTGAAGCTAGAAAGGTAGAGACATTTTCAGCGACCCCCACCTCACTGGCGGTATCAGTCTTCACAGCCTGGTGCTCAACTGGAGCGCCGTCAGACATACATCTCACATTTATCTCTTCCGTCACAGCATCAGTGAGCCGCTGCAGGTCATAAGTCACATTGGCATTTTTTCGCTCACTATTTTCCAGCGGTTGGGCTGCGGATAACACATCTGCCATGCATGCGCCCTTAACCGGTCCTTCTGACTGGAGGAAACCAATCTCTGCAGGGGCCAACACGCCCTTGGCCACTGGCCACCCTGCACTCCCTCCATTGGGCATAGCAGGTGTTATGTCCACATCTGTGTTACCCAACCTAGCCTTATCCAGCATGGCTAGCAATTGTTTAGCCCAGCTGTCCCAGTCAGTGGTACTTCCCTGACAGGCCTTCTGCAGCACTGCATCACCTGTTCCAAGAGGCACCAAAGGAACTTGGGTCTCATTACCCGATACAGTACATTTGTCATCGCTAGACGCATCACATTGTACAAGCACAGTTTCACTTATGTCACATTGGGACGATGCTTCGTCACAAACCACAGGATGCAATACCCTATTTTGACCAGATTGTTCTGGTGGCGCTACCATCAAATCCTGCTTTAGACTACTAGCTTTTACAGTATGAATACATTTTTCACCAAACTGATCACATACCAGGCGAGTGGTCGGCACCCACACACTCTCATGGTGTGGTGCAGTCCCCCCTTGTTCCCCCAGAGTAGTGCTAGAGCGGTCCTGAACAACCTCCAGTTCCAACACAGGGAAATCCCGGGAGGTTTCCATGGACAACCCTGCAGCTCTGCCTCTGGTGGTCAAGGAAGACATCCTACTCCCATCCTTTTTAGTAAACATATCACCAACAATATTCTCAAATATGACATTTCCAGAAATACATTTCTCAACCTTTAGAGGGTCATCATGATACTTAAACATAGCTGTAGCTATTGTGGGTGGCCCCTTACCCACTAGAGAAGCTCTACAGCTGACCTGGGAAACCCTCCGCTCCAACACTGTGGGCTCCTGGGAGGTTTCTCTGGGCAACCCCACAGCACCTATATCTGTCACTAGGGAACATGGTATACTTATTTCTTTGGTCACCCCTAGTACAGCTCTTCCAGCACTCTGCTGGATTCCACCAGGTACATACAGAGTCCCCATGTCCTTTTCAGTCTTTAGTCCTGCTGACAGTTGGGCTTTACCCTGTGCCTCCCCCCTACTCTGGGTAGCACACCGTAGCAAGTCCACCTGTACTGCGAATCTCCCCGCTGAACACACTTCTACTTCATTGGGTTCTGTCCCATAAACTGCAACAGTCTTACCACTTCCTGTAGCCGTTGTCATAGCCTTCATTTGAGTGCGTTGTCTCTCATCTGTGGTGTCTCCATAGGCTGAATTTTTCATGTGGTCATGGAGAAACACTACAGCCTTTCCAGACCCACCAACACCCCCTGCATGTAACACAGTATCCCTGTTGCTAGGGGTAACAGCAGACCAGCACTCCAAAGATGGTTGGCTACACCTCATGGTGGTTACAGACTGTTGTGTCCTTTCTGGGCTGACCACTTCACATAAGCGGCCATAATACACATTTTTACTTTCCTCATCGGTACCCCCTGCAGGCCACACAATCTTCTTACCACTGTTGCCAGGGGTGACAACCGATATGTCTGCAGAAAACGCACGGCTGGTACACTGATGCACACTCATGCTCTCCTGAGCCATTGCTCGATCGTGGCTTTGTTGTCGCAGTGATGCCTCTCCCGTTGCTATGGGTGACGACCTCGCTTTGCTGGAGCGTTGCTGGTGGCCCATGATGCGATTGAACTCTCCTCTAAGAAGGATTTCCTCTTTAAACTTGCAATAGTCATCCTGGTCACCGTCCATCAAATGGTAAACCGACCGGTACTCTACCAGCAATAAGGTTTGCAGCAATTTTGGCCACCGGTCTCTAGGCCATCTCCTCTTTACAGCGACTTTTTTAAACTCTTCCAGGAAGTCTCCAACCTCCTCTGTAGGCAGCATGGGTTGCATGTAATCAGATGCCACTATCTCAGTCCTTTGTACCGCATCCGATTCTTTAGTCTGGTTCCACTTGAACCACTCATTCACAGTCTCATACATCACTGGCCCCTTTTGACTGGCCCTCCTAGGTGGAGACATCTTCTCAGGCCACGCTGAGCTCACTTCCCCTTTAACTTGACTCAACAAGACCTTCTTGTGTTTTGACTGTCGCATCCTTGCAGTCGCATGCACAGCAGCTTGTTACACCTTTAACAGCAGTAAAAAGGGAAAAAATAATCTCACAGGTGCACCACCTGTATGCAACACAGTCCAAAAAAAAACTTCTGCGCAATGCAGTTTGCCTGGCTGCTACACACAGCTAGCAGTAACTCCTGCTGCGACTCACCACAGAGCAAGGACCCGGATTTCACCGTCTAGATGCCCGCTAAATCCACCACTGTAAACGTTGGGGGTTTAACTCAATGGTAAATGCGTTTTTTTAGCGAGTCCACAGCAGTCAGATGTTATGTTTGAGGGCATGGCAGCCCATTTTTATTGAAGGAAACAAAAGAACAGTTCACATACAGGATTTCCCACGCAGGGGTTCTTCTCCATTAATGTTCATAGAACTCAAAAATACCAAGCCTCCTGGCTCCTAGGCTTACTTAGCCTTGCTGTACCTGCTCACCTGGCCCACTCCTGGCCTCAACAGGTTCTCCAGCCCACTGTCTCCCAGACTTCCGGACTTCCTTCAGCCCCTCTTGGACTCGCTAGTCACCTCAGTTCCACCAGCCTCCCAGTCCCTCAGGCACAAAGTCCCCCCACACCAGGGATGTAGTCTCCAGGGCAGACAGACAGACAGATCCCCACATACAGGTCTGTCCTGCAGCACCAGCCAGCTGCACACCTTCCACCTCTCTCTCTGTTCTGACCAGTCCCTGATTATATTGTCAGTGTTCAGCTGGGAACCCAACCTGCTGGCTGTCTGTAAGATCTGGACACAGGGTTGGAGACCCCATCCCGCCCAAGTCTCTGCAGGATCTCCAACTACACAGCCCCATTCAGAACTATCAAAACCTGGAGAAAACTGACAGAGCACTTTTCTCCATTTAAACGCTACGCTCTGTAGTTCTGCGGTCCGCAGACACGCAAACCCTGTGTCCATTTTACCTCCCATTTCATAGGGACCGGGACTCTGACTATTACAACACACAGATCCACACTCCTACCGTGATCAGCGGTAATCGCGGGTGCCCGGCGGCAATTGCGGCCGTTGGGCACGCGCGCGGGATCGTGAGTGGTGCCGCGGGTGTGACGTCCACTCTCATCGGCGAGGGGTTGCTGCGGCCGTCAAATCCCTATGGCCCGGTAAGGAAGGGGTTAAAGTACATGTAAAGCTTCACCTTGTAAAACAATCAATTCAATTTAAATTATAGGCGTTCCAAGTGTGCCTGGGCACTACCTAATTATTCTGTGTAGTGCCAATTCCCCCTACTGCCCAGGCTTCCCCCGTGTTGCACTCCCAACCCACAGTGCTGCTGGATTCCCTCCTCTCCTTCTGGGGAATGTTTTAGGATGGAGGGTGGGGGAGGGGCTAATTAATATAGCATTTATCGGCCCCTTCCTTTTCTAAATGAACACAGAGAACACACTCACTGCATTTAATCATAACTAAAGCATAGTGAACTGTGTTTACTATGCTTCAGTATGTGAATGAATAGGAAGCCACTCAGCACTTCTCACTCATTTGTCCAGTGCAGCTGAGGCTGCAGAGAAAAGCATGTATGTTTTAGCTTTGGAGTGCACATCCTAATTTATTTATTTATTTTAGGTACTTATATAGTGCTCTTACACAGCGCCTTACATATACATTGTACAATTTACATCAGACCCTACCCTCAAGGAGCTAACAATCTAAGGTCCCCAACTCACATTTATACATACACATACTAGGGCCAATTTAGGAGGGTTTAATTAACTTACCAGCATGTCTTTGGAGTGTGGGAGAAAACCGGAGCACCCAGAGGAAACCCACGGAAGCACAGGGAGAACATACAAACTTCAGGCAGGTAGTGTTGTGGTGCAATATACTGTGCACACCTATAGGTTTAAAATAGAAATGAAATCAAAAGCATTAGTGCATAGATATAAAAACATGCTAAACACTTTTTTCACTTTTAGGCCACTCTGTCTTTGTTCTCAGCTGCATAAGAGCTGGGGAGGAGAAACAGCAGGACACTGATCTTCCAAGAGAAAGCCTGCATGGGGGGAGTTGTCAGGACAAGTCTGTTCATTGGGGGGGAACACACTGAGTTCCCAGCATAGCTTGAGAGCTGACCATGGTGTGTTCTCCTGCTTAGTGTGGTCAGTTTTTAATAGGAAAGCAGAGGGACTGGCATGAACACTGTGGATTTCAAATAAAGAAATCAATACAAAGAGGACAGGATACTTTTTTAATGCAAGTACAAAAATGTGTTTATTTTATTAGATACATTCAGTAGATACCAGCTAGTTCTGTGAACTACAAAACACCTCCACCGCTGTTACGGAAAACAGGAGAGGAGTGATAGGTGTTTGGTAGTCCTGTGCTAGGAAGACATCATTTCTCCTCCATAGATACACAAAACAGTAAATGAACATCGTCACCCTAGGACAGGAAGTGTATTACTGGCAAATTAAACAATTGAAAACAGCCAGTACATCTATCGACTGAAAAGCTATTTGTTTTTGGGATTAGATAGTCTTTAATATCACATTCAAGATTTTCTCACAAATCAGAAAAGCATGGCATATGACTCACGTGTCATAAGAGGTAGAAGGATATTTTCAAATGCCTGTCCTTGTTTTTGGAAAGGAATGTTTTGTGTTTTTCTCTGATTTAGTTTGACTTTGTTACTGGGACCTGACTTTTTTTGACTTTATGGTTTGAATTTAACACTGGAATGGATTTAGGATTTAAGGTGGTTGTAAACCCCATTCATGAAATTTGACCTTAGCACATATATATGTAGTGTTAACTGATCTCTCTCCAAAGCCCTAAGTGCTGTATCTCTCTGGTGCTTCGTTCGTCTGTTATCAGCAGAGTCACTTCTGACAAGTTCTCCTACACATCAGATAACAGTAGCAGAACATTTGTGCCAGGGATGGAGCTTAGAGGGAGATTAGCAAGGAGCTGGTCTTTTTAGACTACAGCTCTGCAACTTCCTTTGTTCCTCTTCTTACTATGTGGAGGGGGGGGGGGGGGGGCTTTCCTCTAATCAGCTCTCACACAGTGTAAGCCCAGACTCCCCACCCACTGCTGAAAGATTTCTAACATGATCTTCACATTCCAGAGAGTGTAGAAAGGGGAAGAAAGCAGATGTACAAGTAAAACTTATGTAGGGAGATTTGATTAATCTCTGTGTATCATCTGAGGCTATCCATTTCACTGGATAAATGTGAGCGTTTACAACAACTTCAAGTCAGAGGAAGATAGCCCCCAGTTACAAAGTGAAATTGAATTAGAGGAGGGCCAAGAGAAGCATGGGATAGTTAAGGTAAATAAGTTAACAGCAGGCAAGTTATAAGAGAAATACTGTATGGCCAAAGCTTTTTTGGTCATACTTTTTGTGTGGGTTACAAGAGTGCACTTACTTTTGCTTTGCTATGACCAATAATCCACTGACGATGGGCTCCCAGCACATTCACCAGCTAGCCTGCAAAAACAAATTGGTTCTGTCTAACAATTTACATTAAAAGCAGAGGTTTTAGCTGCATACATTTTCAAATATATGTGGAAGTCATGCTGCCTTACCAAGGCTCCTCTGTAAACTGCAGTTTTTATTTTAAAAGTGATTCTAAACCTTATTTTTTTTAAGTAATAACTTTGTTATACTCTCCTGACCTGTGCAATGGTTTTGCACAGAGCAGCCCTGATCCTCCTCTTCTTGGGTCCCTCGCCAGGGCTCTTGGCTCCTCCTCTTCAGCGATTGACCCATAGGAAGCTGATTTCTATGGGGACATTCATGCAGGCTCAATCCTAAAACATGCTACCTGTCTCCATAGACACAGACAGAAGGTCTTGACCCCAACCTGCACCCTCCCCCCCACACACAGAATTTGATTGACAGCAACAAGAGCCAATGGCCTTGTGAAGAGGGAGAGATTAGAGAGAGCCATTGCTGTCAGGTGTGGCACTGGATCCAGGTTGGTCTAAGATTGCAGAGAATATATTAAAATAAAGAAAAGGTTTTAGAACCACTCATAATGAATGGCAGGTATGTCATATATGGAGACGAATATAGGGAATACATCAAACTGTCCACTTTAGGAGAATGTTACTCTACACCAGGGGTGTCAAACTCCATTTGCTTGTGGGCCACATAAACATTATGGTTGCCCTCAAAGGGCTGGTTGTATCAGTACCCCACCCCCCTTACATCAGATGTCAAGAGCCCCCCACCATCAGAAGTTAAGCATCCCCCCACTATCCCTTACATCAGTGCACCCCCTTGCCTTGTGGTACTGCCAGGAGGGCTGGACAGAGAAGTGCAGGATCTGGTGGAGGAGTCCTGTCCTCTCTCCTGCTGACTGTTGAGACCAGGTAGGGGTGGAGACGAGGAGGGTGTGAGGGCCACATGAAATGACCTGGAGGGCTGGATTTGGCCCGCGGGCCTTGTGTTTGACATCTGTGCTCTACACATATAGATCTAACATAGGTTATCTAGAAGTGTTTTTATTAGGAGTGAATTCTTTGGTGTGATGGACACCCAAGTTTCCAGTTTAACCTAAAAAGGAGCATCTGCTTTTCATCTTTTGACCTGTCAAAAATCAGAAACCTTTTGTTCATCCTTTCAAATCCCCTTTTTGTTTATTTTCAGCTCATTACAGCTCATCCATTTGGATAATGATACAGAGAAAACTTCAGTTAGTTGGCTGAGGCAATGTAAACAGTTTACAAGGGAAGAAATTGGGAAAGATACTGCAAGGATAATTCAGAAACATTGTTATTTTTAATTGATTTTGATATTTTCATTGTAACTAAATGCAATACTGTTTTATTGTTTTAGATTGAGTGGAGATCGATTCAAACACCTGCTGGACTTTCATGGCTGTTTTCTGTCCCCACTAGGAAAAATTAACTATTTCTATTTGTCCTGGTGATGGTTATCACTGAAAGTGAATAAAATCCCAAACCTTTGGCTGTCACCACAACAGAAATAGAGAAGCAATCTTCCAGTGGACACTAGTTCTGGTCATCCTGGTCACTACCAGTGATTTCCCTAATTTTGGATGGATTTCCACTCACTTCCCAGTTTTGGCTATGGGACAAAAAGTATCTAAAAATTATAAAAACATTCATTCAGTTTTCCTTTAGAGCCAGTTCACACTCCCGCAGCATGACTTCAGAGGCAACCAGCAAAACAACTTCTGTATAGAAGTCAATGCAGGTCACCCCGAGTCACCCCCAAATTTGTGCAGGAACCTTTTTCTAGGTCGCTCCTATTAGAACGGTTCCTTTGCATTGAACCGGCTCTTAGAGTGAAAAAGTTGTAGTAGATATTACCTCAAGGGTAAACAGGACATGACCTCTGTGATTCCAGCTTGTCAAATTGTATAATTATGCAAGACTTGAAAGATACCTGAAATATACTTTTTTTCTGTAGTACACATACCAGTGGTATATGCTATGCCAGCAATGTCTCTATGGGTTCAATCTGTGTGGTAGCTTTATTGTGTGGGTCCTTGGGCACCAATGCCAATGGTTAAGCAACCTTGGGCATTGGTGAATCCAAGAAACATAAAACAGTCTTTAAAATAAAACCTTATATATACAGTATATTTATATCACTTCACTATTAGAGGCACTGCCAGATTCATGGCTAAATCAATAGGTCTATAACTGAAGTGAAAAATTACTCTAGTTCAAATGGGGTGAACAGCTGTAAGGGATGATGTGCTTAAAGAACTTCTGAGCTTGTGAATGGCTATTTTCTTAGTAATTGTATTATTATTAATTATAAATGATTAATGTCATTTTACTACATCCAGTACTTTGTGTTGAGTAGATAAATAGCGTCTAAGAATATCCGTAACCATTCTCACATTATCCTTGGATTCAACAAACAAGGTGGCCATCTAATGCTTATGTATAAAACAGACTTAAAGTGGAATTACATCTATCCTTAAAATTCAGAGTGAAAATAGAAGGTCTGGACTTCCTGTCTGACTTGGAGTAATTGTTGTTCCAGAATCCCATGGTGGATTAACATATGATCAGAGAATGTATTAATTCTGTTGAGCTCTGTCAATGAAAGGAATATCAGTCTACATGAACCCTGATCTTGATTTTTAGATGCAAGCGTGTCAGACTATCCAAACCTCCATTGAACTTTTAGACTGAAAAATTGTTTTCATCTAGGTGTAATCTCTCAGTTAGTTTTCAACATCTATAGTGATCACAACAGTTTTATACAATATGAATCTAAAATGTATGCTTGGAGTAGAACCATTGTATGTAGAATAAAATGTCATTGTTAGTATTCATAATTTGCATATTGTGTTCACCTGTATTAACGGAAACACCTTTAAATATATCTTAATTGGTGAATGTAAGCTTTAATGCTGTGAAAATTAACTTTATACTTTTGGAGTCAGGTATGTTAACATCTACTCCATTACAGTTACCAGACTGTAACAAAAGTGATTTAATTAAAGAAAAAAATTCTCTTTTGTTTTCCATATTTATTTTTTTCGGAAGACAACATGATTTAATATAATTTCTGGCATTTCACTCCCTGCGTGATACAGGCAGATGGCTCCCAAGTTGGAATGTAACCAATTACCCCTCTAACTGTGTAAAACAAAGGGACCTGGCTCCTGTCCGGCTAGGATGATAAGATGAAAATCAGTGATTACCACTCTGCAAGCAATCTTCAAAGAGAACAAGGGCTAGCTAATACTGAAGATGGCCCAAAGCACATAGACATGATACATGGACAATACTGCCCCTAGAGGCCAATATAGTATATTAAAAGGACTACCTCTTAGCAATATCTTTTTGGACAGGAGGCAAGTGGGGGTGGTTATGAGTGGGTGTGAATGATGTGTAAAAAGGACACACAGAAGAGAAATTGTCCCTTTTCCTTTATGGCTCCTGGCCTGCTCCTGTGAGCCGCATGGCCTTTCTCTTATACCATCTTGAGTCCAGCTGATGAGACCATGTCTGCGGGATGTGATAAGTATCTTTGATGTTCTTTTGTCATATACTCTGTATAATTTTCTGTAGTTTCATGTTAACAGTTTCCCTATTTTCTTGGGAAATAGACGAAAGATAATGTTTTACTAAGCAGTGTGTTTACATTCATATATAACCTAATATCATTGTGCTTATCAGAGTCTTAATAGACTATCTAATTATAGGTATAGACAAATTAATACATAAATGTAATAAATAGAGGGAATCCGTAACCACCTTCGGAAGTAGTTATTTATTATATTGTATTGTTTATTAATTTTTTATCATGACAGTTTGGTATGACCCTACCAAATGCATAAGACAGCATTTTGTATTAAAAAAAATTTGGATGAAAGGGATAGACAATATAACACATAATAGTTTGATATATTTGCACTGCACTATTGTATTACGCATACATTTTAATTTATCTTAGAGCTGCATTGTTTTGTTATAAAAAAAAGGGGGATAAGGTTGGGACTTTAAATGAGGCATATGATAAACAACAACCATAAGCCTCCATCCCTGTAAATGGATAGAGGGGGGGGGGGGGGGGGGTTGGGACTTTAAATGAGATGCGTTTTTAGCAAAATGCAATTAAATTTATATATGGAATAATGTTTCCATAATACCCAGGCTCAAAGTTACCAACCAAAAAAGCAACATACCAAATTAACCTGTCTAGCTGTAAGCATTAAAAACAGGGGTTTAGTTGCACACATTTGCAAATACCTGTGTAAGCTGCAGGCCCCGTCAAGGCTCTCTGTGTACTGAAGTTACTAACTATGAATTTTAGCGCTGGTTTACACTGGGCTGCGGGAGTGAAATCGCTGAACTCGTGCGATTTCACTCCCTCTGGCAGTCCCGATTTCGGCGCGATTTAGGAGACATTTGTGCAGGTTTCTGCACAGATGTCAATGTAAATCGCGTCCTGAAATCGCAAAAAGTAGTACAGGAACTACTTTTTGAAATCGGTGCAGCGCAGCAGATGCCGCGTCGCACTGATTAGGACTGTGTCATTGCCGGCAATTGCCGCCGATTAGAGAGGAGATTTCACATAGAAGTGCTAATCAATAGATAGGGGGCAGGTGATCACCTGACCATGCCCCTACCTATAGCTGGTCTAGCAAAAAAGAGCACTGGAAAAAACAAAAGAAATACAAGAGTGGAACTAATCATGCCTACCAAACCAAAACACCACCAAACCAAGAGCGGACCACATACAATTTATTGTTAGGAACTGCAGTACACAAAGAGCCTTGACGTGGGCCTGCAGCTGTTGCTTTTTTGGTTGGTAACTTTGAGCCTGGGTATTATGGAAACATTTTTCATATTCCATATATATATGTATTTTCATTTTGCTAAAAATGCAAAGTCTCAACCCCCCCCCCCCTTTCTATTGTTTTGTGATATTTAATATGCTATTTATTATAGTATTCTGCTAGTTGCTATGCTCTTAATACCCAACAGAGCCCTAGCACATTTTTTTTAGTTCTTATTATTGTAAACTGATACCATTAGCATTAATTTCACTATTAAAGAATCCATAAATGTATATTTTTACCTAAGGAAATAATTTAAATTATTCTTACTTTAAGGTAGTTAAACCAAAACATCAAATGACAAATAAACATTTTAATGGTATTGCCTAAAGAAAACAAAAACAAATGGGTGAAGTGATAAAAAGCATTGGAACATCTTTCAGTAAATATATACTATGACAGATTCAAATATAAATCCTAAACTGTTCCAGTAGTAGAAAGTTTGAAAACTGCAGCATGTATGCAGCTCTGTAAGCTTATTATATTACCATGTAGAAAGAGGTAAAATGCCAAGGTTACACAAGCCTCTTATTTATGATATAAATATTTATCAAGTCAATGAACAACTTACATAGTTAATCCCAAGAGGAAATGTTTCATCACAGAAATATATAGAAGTATAAATAATGGACACAAGGGCAAAGTTAAGCTGGTCTTTGATCATATGAGGAGCTAAGGGAGATTGCATGACATATCATGATGTTTTCCCTTAAACTGCATTGCTAAATAAATGTTGAATTGGATCTGTTTTTTTTTTTTATATATATTTAAAGTATGAGATATTTTAATATTATAGTGATATTTTAGGTTGACTATATTTTTATTAATATTTTCAGGGTGTGAGAATAAAAAAGGAAGAGGGTACAAAAAAAGAAATAGGGAAGACGTATTAAGTACATAATAAAAAACAAACAAGGGTACGATAGAGCCACAGGCACCAATTATAATGAGATCCGGAGCGATCCGGGATGAGGGGGCAGCTGTTCGTTTTTTTCCCGCCCCCTCTGGATTGCTCCCAGCCAATGCGTGCACTCCCCCTCCCTCTGCCTGTGTAAAGGAAGGGGGAAGTGATGTAATCTCTCCTCTCGGCGGTATTTTCAACCGCCGCTGAGGAGAGAAGACATCACACAGTGAGTCTGCACTAACACTACACTGACACCACACACATAGGCACATAAACCCCCCCCCCCAATCACCCCCCCACCCCCTGTCACAGTGTCACTGAATGCAGTGATCATATATTTATTGATCACTGCATTTAGTGTCTGTGTGACAGTTAGTGTGACAGGCAGTTAGTGTTAGGTCCAGGGTAGCCCCCGTACCCCCCCTAATAGAGGTTTAACCCCTTGATCACCGCCCTAGTTAACCCTTTCACCCCCTATTGCAAGTGTCACTAAGCGATCATTTTTCTGATCGCTGTATCAGGCCCCGTACACACGGCAGAGAACCTCGACGGGCGGAACACATCGTTCCGCCCGTCGAGGTTCTCTGCCGGCCGTCAGAATCTGCGACCCGCCCGTCAGGAAAGGCAACCAGACATTTATCCCGATGGGCCGTCGAGCAAATAGAGAACCTGTTCTCTATTTGCTTGACGGGTTTCCAGACGGGCGGGACTCGCCGAGAGCGTACACACGGCCGAGGTTCTCGACAGAATGCGGCTCCCAGCGAGGTTCTCGCTGGTTTCCGCCTGAGAACCTCGGCTGTGTGTACGGGGCTTCAGTGTCACTGTTGCCGCTAGGTAGCTAGTTTTTTTTTTATTGCGATTTTTTTTTTACTAAAGACATGTGGCTGAACACATTTTGGCCTAAATGTTTGACTAAAATGTAGTTTATTCGATTTTTCTTATAACAAAAAGTAAAAAATATTGATTTTTTTTCAAAAATGTCGCTCTATTTTTGTATATAGCGCAAAAAATAAAAATTGCAGAGGTGATCAAATACCATCAAAAGAAAGCTCTATTTGTGGGAAGAAAAGGACGCAAATTTTGTTTGGGAGCCACATTGCACGACTGCGCAATTGTCTGTTAAAGCGACGCAGTCCCGAATTGTAAAAACGCCTCTGGGCATTTAGCAGCATGTGGTTAAACACACCTGTGTACAGATAAGATAACATAGAGGAGAGTTTGGGAGCAGTTGAAGAAAATGCCCAACTGCTCCTAAACGTTTACCAAAAGCAGTGTACATGAGGCCTTAGGATGAAACTGCAGTCAAATGGAGTGATTGGAGTGTACCTTTAACCAATTAACCACTTGCTTACTGGGCACATATACCCCCTCCCTGACCAGGTGAAATTTCAGCTTCCGGCACTGCGTCGCTTTAACTCACAATTGTGCAGTCGTGCGATGTGGCTCCCAAATAAAATTGACGTCCTTTTTTCCCTACAAGTAGAGCTTTCTTTTGTGGTATTTGATCGCCTGTGCGGTTTTTATTTTTTGGGCTTTAAACAAAAAAGAGCGACAATTTGGAAAAAACTACAATATTTTTTACTTGTTGCTATAATAAATATCCCAATATAAAAAAAAAATAACTTTTTTTTTCTCAGTTTATTGTGATGCGTATTCTTCTACATATTTTTGGTAAAAAAAAAATTGCAATAAGCGGCTGGTTTGGGCAAAAATTATAGCACCTACAAAATAGGGGACAGAATTATTATTTTTTATTATTTATTTTTTACTAGAAATGGCTGCGATCTGCGATTTTTATTGGGACTGCGATGTTATGGCGGACACATCGGACACTTTTGACACATTTTTGGCGCCATTCACATTTATACTGCAAAAAGTGTTATAAATATGCATTAATTACTGTATAAATGTGACTGGCATTGAAGGGGTAAACACTAGGGGGTGAGGAAGGGGTTAAATGTATTCCCTGCATTGTGTTCTAACTGTGGGGGGAGGGGGGGTGACTGGGGAGGTGACCGATCTGTGTCCCTATGTACAAGGGACATGGATCGGTCTCCTCTCCAGAGACAGGACGCTGTCTCTGTGTAAAACGGCAATGAGAGATGATCTCATATGTTTACATATGAGATCATCTCTCATTGGCCGCACAGATCGCATCGCAAGCAGCCACTCTGATTGGCTGTTCACGGTGATCTGTGATTGGCTGTGTCCAAGGGACACGCCCAACACAGAGTTTCCCTGCTGCACACTCTGGAGCGCGCGCGGGGAACGTGCTAGTGACAGGCCGTCAATTGTTGAATATTAAGATCCGCGCTGAAGCCGTCATTCGGCTATAGCGCGTATCTCAACTGGTTAAGGACTGGCTCCTGCACATATACGTCGGCAGAATAACACGGCTGGGCACAAGCACGTACAGGTACGTTCTCTTTAAGTGCCCAGCCATGGGTCGCGGGCGCGCGCCTGCGACCCGGTCTGAAGCTCGTGACCGCAGCCGTGGGACCCGATCGCTGCTGGAGTCCCGCGATCAGTCCCCGGAGCTGAGGAATGGGGAGAGCTGTGTGTAAACACAGCTTCCCCTGTTCTTCACTGTGTCGCCTTTATCGATCGTGTGTTCCCTAATATAGGGAAACACAATCAATGACATCACACCTACAGCCACACCCCCCTACAGTTAGAAACACAGATGAGGTCACATTTAACCCCTTCAGCGCCCCCTTGTGGTTAACTCCCAAACTGCAATTGGCATTTTCACAGTAAACAATGCATTTTTAAAAATGAAAATGACAATGGTCCCAAAAATGTGTCAAAATTGTCCAAGTGTCCGCCATAATGTTGCAGTCATGAAAAAAAAAAAACACTGATCGCCGCCATTAGTAGTAAAAAAAAAAATAATAATAAAAATGCAATAAAACTATCCCCTATTTTGTAAACGCTATAAATTTTACGCAAACTAATCACTATACGCTTATTGCAATTTTTTTTACCAAAAATAGGTAGAAGAATACGTATCGGCCTAAACTGAGGAAAAAAAAATTGATATGTTTTTGGGGGATATTTATTATAACAAAAAGTAAAAAATATTGAATTTTTTTCAAAATTGTCGCTCTATTTTTGTTTATAGCGCAAAAAATAAAAACCGCAGAGGTGATCAAATACCACCAAAATAAAGCTCTATTTGTGGGAAAAAAAGACGCCAATTTTGTTTGGGAGCCACATCGCACGACCGCGCTATTGTCAGTTAAAGCGACATCGCCGAATCGCAAAAACTGGCCAGGTCCTTTACCTGCATAATGGTCCGGGTCTTAAGTGGTTAAAGGAGACATTTAAATATTCCTAACCCTTTGTTATTACCAAAGGGTATGTAAAAAAAAATTCTGTAAAAGGTAAAAGATATGTTTGTCACAATTCTATTATTTTCCAATAGGTTGCTAGTTGCCTCGCTGTCATGATGGTGCTTTTTCTTTAACAATGTATATTACTTTGAACAAGTGGTTAAATGGGCTTTCCAATTGTAATTTTTCTTTATTTGTATCTTGCTTTTAATAATATGTTTGACTGTTTGATTACAGTATAATAACATGGAATGTTGTGCTTCTATAATATTGTGATGTAAAACAAATGCCCATCTAGTTCAAGGTTGTGTAAGCTGTATCATATGAATCTATTAAACTTGCCCTGCTCACTAAGTTTAAGTTTTTGGTAGACATCTCCATCTCCTTTAAGACCAGGCAGACGTGCATGCAGACACTCTGGATGAAACACAAATCCCCTTGAGAGGCCAGCTGAAATATTTTGAAATAGAACTTAAGGAATCAATTAAACAGGTCAGTAATTGTATTTCACTGCTGTAGTGCAGCAATGACTTGATTAAATACACATGTCTGAAACTTCAAAGTCTGTGCAGTAAAATTCAGAGTAAAGTAAATGATTTGGCTGAACTAAATTCTTTATCAGATACAAATTTGATTGGCTAACACTGAAATGATCTTTCAAAAGTACCTCCATGTACTAGAAGAGATATACACAGATCACACAGTGCCAAAACAAAACTCTTGCTATATAGTCAGACAAAAGAATGTCCACAGGAACCCGGGTTAAATGAAAACCATGGCTTAGGTCTGATTACAGTAAATAGACCGCCATCCTTAGTTGGTGAATGTTAGAGACTCATACCTGGTTATGTTAATAACTGGTCATAAATAATCACAGAACAAACATATTCTATGCTAATATAAGAACACCTAGTTAATCAATATGACAAGTTAATTTATTGATGTACCTGATAACGGGCAGAGATATCTATAACATATACAATCTGCCTCAAATTTAACCCGATCACACGGAAAAGCACATTAAAAGATCGGCAATATATTTTCAGTGACAGAAATCGAGATATACTGTAATCCTTGTCCTACCAGGCATTCATACATTCCATCGCTAACAGATATCAGGCCAACAAAATAAAAGATAGATGGCACTTACATACAGTTTATTTTACAATAGCACTGACACTTCATTTTTTCTTGGTCTGTAGATTTGCATGATAATAATTGCTTGGATAGTGGACTGCAACCGCTACTGAAGAAAGAATTTTGTGTATGCATAGTTTCCTGACACAGTGCTAATGGACATAAAATATTTCCTGTCTAATATATATATAAATACAGTATTGGTATGCCCATATTATATGTGACATTTGTTAAGCATACTAGTGATCTGGCAATAGCGCTCCCAAAGCATCAACCTTTCTGTCTTGAAAACTGTAGCCACTGTTGAGCTAAATAAACAACTGAAATGTATATAATGTACAGTGACTGTCTAGCAATTTTGTCCAGCCGGTGCTAGGACTTACAAAGCCCTACCATACCACACGTCTTATGCCGCATACACATGATCGGACATTCCGACAACAAAACCGTGGACTTTTTTTCCCGATAGAATGTTGGCTCACACTTGTCTTGCATACACACGGTCACACAAATGTTGTCGGAAATTCCGAACGCCAAGAATGCGGTGACGTACAACACTATGGCTAGCCGAAAAAAATGAAGTTCGATGATTCCGAGCATGCGTTGAATTGATTCCGAGCATGCATAGGATTTTTTTGCATAGGAATTGCATACACACGATTGGAATTTCCGACAAGAAATTCGGAAAAATTGAGAACCAGCTCTCCAACATTTGTTGTCGGAAATGTCAAATGGAGCAAATGTCCGATGGAGCATACACACGGTCGGATTTTCCGACAACAAGCTCACATCCAATATTTGTTTTTCGGAATTTCCGAGCGTGTGTACGCGGCATAACTTGATGGCCTGACTTTTCTCTGTTGAAGTTGGACACTTCAGTTTGAATATCTTTCTTGGACAATAAAGGAGCAGTGACCGACTGACTCCTTTCTCCTTTATTCAGCATGAATTCTGTCTGTATATGTACAAAATATATCTCTTGTTAAGTATCCAGTTTTTGTGGCGTATTGTTTTCTCCCACCAGGTGCAGTCAGTGGATCCTGGGGTTACAATACAGGTATTTTGTACTGTCTTACATTGTATTGTATTGTATTGCATTGCATCACAGCTGTGCCAAGGAGATTGAGCCAAGTTAGTGGGGTTTATTGGTAGAGTGCAGGCCCAAATCAAACCAGCAGCTCCTTCGGGGGTTAGTGCTACACGATGTTCAAATTTTTTTTTTTTCGTTTTCCAGAAGACATAAAATAAAGTTTTCCCGACACACGATCATTTTAAATGACGTTTTTTAAAGCGTTGTTTTATTTCATCACAAAAAACGACCATGTGTAAGCGGCATAAGACTAAAGACACATTACTGGCCATTTACCAGATGAAAATAAAAGAATAAAAACTGAAAAATCAAATGGAACCATTGCTAATAGGGCAGGGTTTCTAGGTCAGAAGAAGAAGGTGACCTCATCCATGTGACTGTGCTTGAACCTGAGCAACTAGTCACATACTAGAACTTAGACATGCTCAGATGCTGCAGCGGGAAGGCATCCATCATTCACAGGATTTCAAACCCTTGTGTGCATAGGGGCTACTTGGTCTTAGTTATCATCATTCTCACAGCAGTTATGGAGCATTTGCTAAATTTCAATGCAGACTGCCATCAATTGCTGTCACTTTTTTCAGGGTCCTCCTAAATAATTACCGCAGGTTTGCTAATTGATCTATAATCAAGGACCTGGGAAAATGTAGTTTTCCTTATATGTGATTTATTCCACAGGTAACAAAAGGTAAAATTAACTGCCTGACTATAGCTATTTTACATTTCACGTATATTACTTATGATTTGGAAAAGCTTTACAACAGGCTTATAGACATTCCCTGAATGTAGATTTGGATAGAGGTTTTAAAGAACTCCAACAAACAAATCAGAATATGGTGGGATATAGCATCCCTGGAGACTTACATAAAGAAATACCTCACTCCGAGGAGACTTAGATGGGATGTCATTTCGAATGATGGCAAAGAGGATTTAAGCCTTCTAGATGAATGGTACCAATTCTTCAACGCATACGAACAAAAACTCATGCAACTGAGGCCTCGTACACACGATCGGACATATCCGATGAAAACGGTCCGCGGACCATTTCCATCGGATATGTCCGATCGGGAGTTTGATCCGATGGCGTGTACACACCATCGGATCAAATTCCCCGCCGCCGGACGGCGCGGTGACGCGGCGGTGACGTTGACGCCGCCACGTCACCGCACCAGGAAGTTAAACACTTCCGCGCATGCGCCGAATCCATTCGGCGGCGGCGCGGCGGCGGTGGGGGACGACATGTCTGCTGGTAAGTGTACTAACCAGCAGACATGTCGGGCGGACAGATTCCACCGGATGGATTTCAAAGCATGCTTTGAAATCTGTCGGGTGGAGAAATCTGTCCGCTAGCCCATACACACGAGCGGAGATGTCTGCTGAAACGGTCCATCGGACCGTTTTCAGCGGACATATCCCCTCGTGTGTACGAGGCCTTATGGTTAAAATAAGGAAAACAAAAAAAACTTTATTAGAATCTAAAATAACCAACCTTAAAGGAAGGATTGCACCTTTCCTAGATAATTTAGATTATCAAGAAAAAGCCCAAAAAAAATGTTATATTTAGCCAAATATTTTGGAGAAATTAAACAAAAGACGCTTAAAAAATACCAAAGGGATCTCAAAGATTTTAGTGAAAATAAAGTATACAAATGGCAGGAAGATATTCAACCTCCTGGGTCGAAGAAATCTTCAGTGGAGAGAGAAATAGAGATACGAGATGTAATAGCCCAGATGACACCTCTCAGATAAGTAATGCAGCCCAAACCAAACCAGATAATTCAGAATAGACCTAAATACCCCCAATCAGCCTAATCATCATCCACATACCCCTCAATACTAGTGTTGCTCACGAATATTCGCATTGCGAATATTCGCTACGAATATTGCATATTCGAGTATTCGCGAATAACGCAAATATTGCGGCGAATATTCGTATTTTTTCAAATTTATTTTTAAAACAAAATGTTTGGGAAAAACTAATGCGCTACTGTGAGTAAACAGTGGTGAATGAATGGGTAGCAACCACACTTAAGAGGCAGCTCAATCTATAGTGTCCACAAAACACAAAATAACATATGAATAAAATAGGTGATAAGCGCTACAAATAGTGGTGCGTGAGCACTAAATTACACAATACATGAAATGTCAAAGACAAAAAACTCAAAACACTCAAAATTGCTATGTGAATACAAAGGCTCATATGTGTGAATGGGAGCAAAAAACGAGTATAGTGGATAAATAGAGTTCCATGTGTCAGACACTGCTGAAAACCAGGAGTGAGGTCCTTAGGGACCGGTGGGGGATGTGCTGGGCTGTGGACAATTGCGCCAGGCGGTATCTTGCTGGTAACAGCTGGTGGGCTAGATGATAATATGATGGATGACTTCACTCTAGATGCTGTTCGGTACTGGGAGTCGCCAACAGGTGATGTAGTTCCCTTACCTTCAAGATGCTATATATAGGCATATAGTTGGATTCATCAGGTATGGAGATCTCGCTGTCCCAGATGGATTCCCTCTGTTGTATCCAGGTGGTGTTGCTGCTCCAGGCTCAGCCGTCCACAGAGTTGATGTGGTGAATGTGGGATATAGAAGAGAGAATCTCCAATCGTGAAGTAGGTCGCCAAACGCACCCCAATCCTGGTCGAGCGCGGCTGTTGGCTTGAGGGGGGCCAATCAGAATAACTCGAATATTCGGCAAAAGGAATATTGCGCGATTATCTTCTCCGCCCCTCTTTTGCATCAGAGCCAATTAGAATAACTGGAATATTCGGCAAAAGGAATTATTCTGATTGGCTCTGATGCAAAAGAAGGGCGGAGAAGATAATCGCGCAATAGGAATATTGCGCGATTATCTTGTCCGCCCTTCTTTTGCCCCCTTATTCTCCTTTCTTTTAAGTAGAGTTAGTGTAGAGTTAGTGTTTAGTGCATATTAGTTTAGTAATATAGGAAATGATCTCCGTTTATGAGAATTTCGCAATCAAAATTTTTTTTGGATAAAATATCACGAATATTCGATATTAGCGAATATTCGCGAATATTCTTCTATATATTCGCGCAATATCGCAAAATCGAATATGGCGTATTCCGCTCAACACTACTCAATACTCTGTTCCTACCCACAAAAGGTATAGACCCCTGGGGGATCGAACTCCAGAGTACCAAAGCAATACTATAATGGCCACAATCACTATCCACCCGACCACCTAGAGGTCGATATAGGGATAATTTTAGAGGGAGACCAGCACTTTATCAGAACTATTACCATCTGGGGGAGATTGGAGGGGATGGAGGGAACCCTACCAAGCCCCACCTCCCTAACAACATGTAAGAGACCGTATAGAAAGAGAGGAAAAAGAGGAGGAATGGGAAAGAAAAAGAAAACAGGAAAACAAAATATGGGACTTTTTAACTTGGCAGGGGTCTATTTCTCAAAGAAAGAGATGGAGGTCCTAGCCAAAGGATTACAATTAGCACCAGATAGAAACCTTGATAAATTTGAAGCCTTCATTGACATTGAAAAATATGTGAGAATTTTTTGCAAGCTTGCCTAAACCTTCCCTAGTAGGTACTGGGGATCAGGAGTTTGTGCATAGTGGACTAAAAAACAATTCAGTGTTTAACCTCAAGAAAGGCACACATCACTTTATTGAGTTATTCAAACACCTAATTCAGGATGAGGTTAAACAATTGAAAATAAAGAAATATAAAGAAAATGAACGAATATGGGAAGGAATCAAACAATTGGAAAAAAAAGAAAGATATTGTAGTGAGACCAGCAAATAAAGGGGGAGGGTTAGTAATACTTACACTGAGGAAGATTATAATCAAGATGTATTCAGACTAATCTCAGACAATACCACATATAAAAAGTTAAAATCAGATACCACAACCAAACTAAAAATTTGAACTTGATGAGTGATTAAACAAAGGCACCCAAACAAAAATTCTAGATAAAAAAGAAGCAAAAATATTTCATCACACAAGCTCCTAGACTACCAGTGATGTATATAATCCCAAAAGTGCGCAAATCCAGAGATCACCCACCTGGTAGGCTCCTCATCAGGGGAATTGATTCCCTGTATTCTAGAGTGGGTGAGTATTTAGACTACTTTTTGAAACCATTGGTCACACAAGTAAAATATGATCTTAAGGATATAAAATAATTAATTAATGTGCTACAAAAAATTGAAGTCACCCCTAATACCATATTGGCTACAGTTCATATTGAATCATTGTACACTAATATTAATCTAAGTGATGGAATGAAAGCAGTCAAATAGACTTTAAAACACCAATCCTCACTTAAAAAGGTGCAAATCCTTTTTTTAATTGAAGGGCTAAATATAGAGATGGGTAATATTTTTTTCTGGTTTCATAACCAGTATTATAAACAGGTTAAGGAGGTAGCAATGGGGGCACGTTATGCCCCCCGGTGTGGCTGATGTAGTACTCAACAAATGGGAGTAGGAAAATATATATGCTAAAAAAAGTGGGAGGGCCTCCTATTTTTTTAGACAATATATTGATGATATCGTACTATTATGGGAAGGTTCCACAGAGAGTCTGGAATCATTCATTAGGATGTTAAATACTAACATGTATGGTTTGAAATGTACAGCAGAATACCACACAGAAAGAGTTAATTATCTAGATTCAGTACTCACAAAAAAACAAAACAAAATAACTACCAATTTTTTTTTTAAAGAAACCATCAGGAATGATTTTGTACCTTTACAATGGTGATACCCAAAAACCAATTTATGTGAGTGAGAAGAAATTACAGGATTTTAAAAAACAGATTTCCTTATTACTAGGTTTATTGAAAAAAAGTTATACCCTCAAAGAATTGGAGAAATGAAGAAATAATATTTAAATAATGCATAGAATTTCACTCCTAACTAACAGCAAACCCAGAAAGTTTCAAGGATAATTGGCATTCATTACAGAATTCCATAGACAGTATAGAGAAGTCAAGAAAAAAAAAACATTGGCCAATCCTTCTTGGGGTAGAGGATAGATAGATAGAGATCTCAAACTCCTGCTCCCAACGAAACCAAAATGTATATAGAAGGGACCCAGGATTAAGAAATAAGATAGCATCTAATGTCCTGGATACCCCCCAAAAAACAAGCCCCTTTATTGGATAGAGAAGCTTCCATTACTGCACCAGATGTAAAGCTTGTCAAACAACAAAAAGGAAAAGTAGAAAAATAGGTTCCAATCAGTAAATAACAAACAAGAACAAAAAAATAAAGTCACTTATTACATGTAACTTATGTGTTAAAATGCCCCTGCCCGATGCAATATGAGGGGAGGACAACACGTAATTTGCGTACCAGGATTAAAGAACATATCACCAACATTGCCAAAGGGTTCATTAAACATAGTGTAACACTTTAGATTATACCATAATAGGGATCCTCGTCTGTTGACTTTTTATGGGATAGATGGAATATCCAAACATTGGAGAGGCACATATCTCAAACAGGGGGTCTCCAAGAATGAAACTCAGTGGTTATACCGGCTGGGTACAGCCAACCGATATGAACATAGAGTTATGCCGCGTACACACGGTCGTTTTTTGCGATGAAAAAAAAACGACGTTTTTTAAAACGTCATTTAAATTTATCGTGTGTGGGCAAAACGTCGTTTTTTGTCTTCAAAAAAACGACCAAAAAAAAATTCCAACATGCTTGAATTTTTTGTGTCGTTTTTCAAAACGTCGTTTTTTGTTTCACAAAAAGTCACCGTGTGTAGCAAAAACGTCTTTTAAAACGACGTTTTTCAACCCGCGCATGCCCAGAAGCTAGTTATGAAGCGAGCTTCAATGGAAAAGAGTGGTGAACGTAACCTTGCTTTTTGTGAAAAAACGATGGTGTGTATGCAAAATTGTCTTTGAAAAGTGACGTTTTAAAAACGTCGTTTTTTACTTCACAGAAAACGTTGTTTTTTTTTCATCGCAAAAAACGACCGTGTGTACGCGGCATTAGACTTAAACTGTATCCTAACTAATGAATGAACAGGGTCCCGTGATGAATAAAATATTTTTGAGGTTCCGAATATATTTACTTTATTAGGTACCGTATTTATTGGCCTATAACATGCACAGGCATATAACACGCATCCTAACATTAAGAGAAAAGTTGCAGGAAATTAAAAAATGAGTGTTATACGCCAATAAATACAGTAACTAGGTCTGCACCACTTAATTATGTGGCCAAACTACATTCATTAACTGGTATTTTAATAAAATACATTTTTCTATTTTTTTATTTTAATTACGTTTTATATTTTTATGTATATTATATATCAATTCATGTGTATTATATTGTGAAGTGTTAATTTATTGTGTTAATATACAATTAATTGTTTAATAATTATGTCAGGGCTATGTGGGATTTGAATATCCAGCATGGGTGATCAATGCATAGTTAAAAAGATCAATGGAAAGCTGCATGAATAATATTTTTTGCGCTATAAACAAAAATAGAGCGACAATTTAAAAAAAAATTCAATATTTTTTTACTTTTTGCTATAATAAATATCCCCCAAAAATATATAAAAACAAATTTTTTTCCTCAGTTTAGGCCGATACGTATTCTTCTACCTATCTTTGTTAAAAAATTGAAATAAGTGTTTATCAATTGGTTTGCGCAAAATTTATAGCGTTTACAAAATAGGGGATAGTTTTATTGCATTTTTATTAATATTTTTTTTTTTACCACTAATGGCGGCGATCAGCGATTTTTTTCATGACTGCAACATTATGGCGGACACATTGGACAATTTTGACACATTTTTGGGACCATTGTAATTTTCACAGCAAAAAGTGCTATACAAATGCACTGATTACTGTGAAAATTACAATTGCACTTTAGGAGTTAACCACTAGGGGGCGCTGTAGGGGTTAAGTGTGACCTCATATGTGTTTCTAACTGTAGGGGGGCGGGGCTGGACGTGTGACATCCTTAATCGTCTTTCCCTATGTCAGGTAACAGACGATCAATGACACTGCCACAACGAAGAACAGGGAAGGTGTGTTTACACACACCTCTCCCCGTTCTTCAGCTCTGGTGACCGATCGCGGGACACTGGCGGCGAACGGTTCCGCGGACGTGATCACGGAGCTTCAGACTGGGTCACGAGCGCGCCGGCGGCGGCACGCTCGCGACCCCACGGCTGGGCTTAAAGAGACACATACAGATACGTGATTGTGCCCAGCCGCGCCATTCTGCTGACATATATCGGCGTGAAGGGGTCCTTAAGTGGTTTATTAACCACTTGCCGACCAGCCGCCGTCATTCTACGGCGGCAGGTCGGCTCTCCTGGGCGAGAGCCCGTAGCTCTACATCAGCTACATTTTCGTCCCCGCTCGCCCCCGAGTCCTGAGCATGTTCCCGGCGGGTATGATCGCCGCCGGGCACACGTGATCGCTCGTTACAGAGCGGGGACCGGGAGCTATGTGTGTAAACACAAAGCTCCCGGTCCTGTCAGCGGGGGAAACGCTGACCTTCTGTTCATACAATGTATGAACAGAAGATCAGTGATTTCTCCTAGTGAGTCCACCCCCCCATACAGTTAGAACACACCCAGGAACACACTTAACCCCTTCCCGCCCCCTAGTGTTAACCCCTTCACTGCCAATGGCATTTTTATAGTAATACAATGCATTTTTATAGCATTGATCGCTAAAAAAATGCCAATGGTCCCAAAAATGTGTCAAAAGTGTCCGAAGTGTCCGCCATAAAGTCGCAGTACTGAAAAAAAACGCTGATCGCCGCCATTACTAGTAAAAAACAAATATTAATAAAAATGCCATACAACTAACCCCTATTTTGTAATTGCTATAACTTTTGCGCAAACCAATCAATAAACGCTTATTGCGGGTTTTTTGAATGAAAAATATGTAGAAGAATAGGTATCGCCCTAAACTGAGGGGAATATTTATTATAGCAAAAGTAAAAAATATTGCATTTTTTTCAGAATTGTCGCTATATTTTTGTTTAAAGCGCAAAAAATAAAAACCGCAGAGGTGATCAAATACCACCAAAAGAAAGCTCTATTTGTGGGAAAAAAAGGACACCAATTTTGTTTGGGAGTCACGTCACACGACCGCGCAATTGTCAGTTAAAATGACGCACTGCCGAATCACAAAAAGTGCTCTGGTCATTGGGCAGCAATATGGTCCGGGGCTAAAGTGGTTAAAGAGGTCATATCCTTCTGGTGATCAGTATTCATATATGAGCACTTTTGGTGTCATTTTATGTTAACAGTGAAGGGATTATTCTCTGCCATCAAGATTTAGGCCACTATCAAATTAGATTATGGACTTTATCACTTTTTTATTTTTCTATTACAAATTATTTCACATTGACATATTTATTGTTGCACATTATATTTGAATCCAGGTGATGGATGGCTCCAGGGATCACAGGTGATGGATGGCTTCAAGCTGTTTAACTGGAACAATTCGCATGTATGGCCATAGAAAGGATAAAAAAAACTCCACATAGTGTAGTTTGTTCAAAAAAGGGAGAGCCTTTATTAGGCTCATAAAATACAAGGTATTAAAAACAAAGAGAAATACCAGTACTATGGAAAGATCTGGCACACGTGATCACATGAATAAAAAAGCGTGGTAGTTTGGTATGTAAAAAGAGCTATGTACCCGACATGTTTCGAGCTAAGGGCTCTTTAATTGGGGCAATTATATACAGGAAGCTATGGCTTGTTGCCCACATGCAGGTTATTAGACATGCTTTTTGTTGTAATAACGTTTTTATTTTTTTTGTGGGTTTTACTACCTTAGGCCCCTTTCAGACGTCCGCATCTGCCGCTCCGCTTTTACAAGTCCGTTTACGGACTTGTAATGCACCCCTATGGGATAGCGTCCATTAGCGGATGATGCATCCGCTAACGTCTGCAATGATCCGCGTCCGTAAAGGTCCCGTTTTTCGGACGGAAGAAAACCCTATTTTTCTTCTGTCCGGCGGATCAGATCGGATGAATACGGACACACGGTCCGTATTCATCCGATTCCCCATAGGGGATAGCGGAGGAGAGACAGGGCAGTCCCTGCACAGTGTGCGGGGACCGCCCTGTCCGCCGACAGCTCAGCGGGGATTCCCGCTGAGCCGACGGACACAAAAACAGTCCGCTCCGTGTGAAAGGAGCCTTAAAGGTTTGTTTTTTATTTTCTAAATAGTTTCCTTTAAGCTAGTGCATTGTTGGTTCACTTACCTTTTCCTTCGATTTCCCTTCTAATTTTTTTTTCTTTGTCTAAATTTCTCACTTCCTGTTTCTCCTCAGTAAGCTTGCCCCCATCATCCGATCGGTGGTTAGTCAGCCAGAACAGCTTACTGAACAGCTTACTGAGGAGGAACAGGAAGTGAGGAATGCAGACAAAGAAAACAAAGAAAAACATTTTTTAGAAGGGAAATCGAAGGAAAAGGTAAGTGAACCAACAATACACTAGCTTAAAGGAACCTATTTAGAAAATAAAAAACAAACCTTTAGAACCCCTTAAAGTCCAGAATATTACATGAAAGTAGTAATCACTAATGAATAACTACCCATTCTGTAGGACCAACCTCAAGTCAGAGAGAAAAACAGACTACAGCCACCACACTTATGGTTCCCAATAGATAACCCCCCCTTGTAAGCCAGGCCATGTGAGATGATGGAACCAGAGTTTATGAGCTACCCTGATTTAAACATATCGGGCCAGATCCACATACCTGCCCCGCCGGCGCGGCGTGTCCCATTTACTCTACGCCGCTGTAAGTTACAGCGGCGTATCCTTATCCACAAAGAAATGCCGCTGTGACTTATGTTGGCGTAGCGTAAATGGCCAGGGTACGCGGGTGTAATTCAAATTTACTAGTGGGGGGTGTGTTTTATTATAATTATGGATGACCCGACCCAAACAACGCTTTTTATCCCTGTGCGCATGCGCGAAATCACATTGCAAAACATCAATGAAAATGACGTGAACGTAACTTACACAAATCCCTATTCGCGAACGGTTTAAGCAAACGATGTGAACAACGGAAAAAACGACGCTGGCCCGATGTCCATACTTAACATTACGTACGCCTCTATAAAGCAGGGGTAACTTTATGCCAGACCTATGCTTACGCAAACGACATAAAAACACTGCGCCAAGTGTACGTACATTCGTGGATCGGCGTATCTACCTTGTGACGAGACCCTTTCTCGCCCAGGTCCTGCTCTCCCGACACTCCTCTGCTTCTATTCGATCAGATTGCAGCTTGCAACATCTGATGGTCCAGTCATCCAAGATTCCGGGATCCAACCTACAGCTACAGTGCCTGCCGCCGAGAATGTGTTTTCAGCACGCCAGCATCGCGCTGAATCTCGGCGACAGGCTGCCGACATCTCGCACTCGCTGGAATAGTAAAAGTACATTCCAGCGAGCGCGTCATAGAAGCGACGGGGATCCGACGCGGATTCCCGCCAATTCTACACGTGGGCGGAGTTTATGAATCCTGAAGGAGAAATCCCCGCCGGATTTTTAAAGAAAAATCCGGCATGGGTTCCCCCCTCAGGAGCATAACGGGCCCTTAGGTCGGTTATGGGTTGTAAGGAGACCCCCTACGCCGAAAAAACGGCATGGGGGTCCCCCCACAATCCATAACAGACCCGTATCCAAAGCACGCCGGCCGGTCAGGAAGGGAGTGGGGGCGAGCGAGCGCCCCCCCCTCCTGAGCCGTACCGGGCAGCATGCCCTCAACATGGGGGGTCAGGTGCTCTGGGGTAGGGGGCGCACTGCGGCCCCCCACCCCAGAGCACCCTGTCCCCATGTTGATGAGGACAGGGCCCCTTCCCGACAACCCTGGCCGTTGGTTGTCGGGGTATGCGGGCGGGAGGCTTATCGGAATCTGGAAGCCCCCTTTAATAAGGGGGCCCCCAGATACCGGCTTAGGGTTTTTTTCGGCGTAGGGGGGTCTCCTTACAACCCATAACAGACCTAAGGGCCCGTTATGCTCCTGAGGGGGGAACCCATGCCGGATTTTTCTTTAAAAATCCGGCGGGGATTTCTCCTTCAGGATTCATAACAAACTCCGCCCACGTGTAGAATTGGCGGGAATCCGCGTCGGATCCCCGTCGCTTCTATGACGGCTTTGTCTCCATCGCGGCAAGCCAGCTCGGCGCTGGCTCCCGCGATGGGGCTCGTAGGTGGTCAATCTCGCCGAGAAAGGGAGCGAGATTGACACAATATCCCAGTCACCTACTGTATGTGCCGATTGGATCCATGAAGAACACACACCAAGCGAGTTGTATGTATGTTCAACCAGAACTCTTTATTGAAAGTACACAGCACACTTTTATACAGAATTTGGAACATCCTGCCCCCAACAACCTCTTTTCTATTGGTCAATTGTAAAGTACATTTGTGGTTTGTCACTCAGCTCCTCTTCCATGCAAATGAGGACTTCAAAATGTTTTAGAAGAGATTGGTCCCAAAGCTTGAATAGCCTGACTATGTGTGTTGAGACAAAAGCCCCCAGGGGGTAATTACTACAATGAAGCAATCAGAACAACAATTAACATGAGTCAATTATCTATTCAGGTAGCCAGGTAAGGTGGCTAGGCGTCTCGTCTCTGACAACGGCTATTCATCTGCAGAACACAATGGAAAGGTATTTCACAAGCCACTTAGCATTCCAATAGTCCTCAATAGGCTGATTCCGTTCCAATCCACATCTAGACAGACAGAGGCATCCTGCAATATGTCCTATCCACAATGTCTCATCTTCTGCAATACATGAATTAGGATTTCGCGTAGAAACACTTCAGTATTTCACAGTCCATGACATACCTCATTTGCATATTCGACGTGGAAGCGCCCCTAGCTTCCAGCGTAAATAGGACACTTTAGGACGACGGCGTAGGACGGCGTATCTACGCAGAAAACCGGCGTATCTTGTTTTGTGGATACAAAACAATGATTCGCCGGTGCAGATTTGAAATTACGGCGGCGGATCTGGAGATCCGCCGCCGTAATTGTGGATCTGGCCCATCATGTTTCCTTCTAACCTCTGAAGTGTACATTTTTATTAATTAGGCCAAGATTTGATCTATCAAAGATTATTAAAAAAGTAACGTCTGTATTTACCATTGAACAGAACTTTCATCCCCCTTTTTTGCCATGATCAAATACTTTCTTTATTGTTCACATTTAATACCTGGCAGACTAAATTGTAGTTTTGATGTACAAGCTGTGATTTACCAATATAAACATAAAAGTCTGTACACATTTCTATGATATTTCCTTCATTTAACAATATTTGGAGACATGTTATATAGTCCTTCATGTCTTAGTATTTCAACATTTGAGTAGAGGGCAAACATTTACTTGACAGAATACTTTTTAAGTTGTACAACATCAACATCTAATATTCTTACAATTGATTTTAGCCTTTTCAACTGTTTTCAGAAGTAAAACTGTCAGCAGATGCAGCTTGGTTTCTGAACTAGTAAAAGTAGAATATCAGTCATTGATTGATTTTTTTTTCTTCCCTCAAAACAACTATTGTTCACTGAAAAGTAACCTTACTTCCCTATCTGATTAGGTCTCCAGTGTATCTCTTAGCTTTAGTATTTTAAATTCCTTTAGCTATTATACAGTGTACTGGATTCTATATGCTGCATACTAAAAGACCTCTGACACAGAATCTAAAAATATTAAATGGAAAACAAAGGGAACATTTCATATAAAAATAATCTTTATTTTTTTCGGATAGCATAGAGAAGTAGTAACACCCTGTAATGTTCCTTTTGCTGTCTGTGCCCCCGTTTAGAAGATTTCACCTCACTTTCTGTCCCTTGTGACAATTGGATTTTGGAAATTTTGGGTTGTCAAGGAAAAAAGGATTGATGATAAAGCTTCAGTGGAGACACCTTTTTGCCATAATAACTCTTACATATAGTTACATAGTAGGTAAGGTTGAATAAAGACAATAGTCCATCCAGTTCCAGTGTAGATGTATGTATGTCAGTGTCGATTATCATTTCCCATATCCATGTATAAATGTGAAAAATAGGGGGCGCTATAAGTGATATTTGCAAATAGTGCTATGTGCTCGAAATTGTGCCTAAAAACCTATAACGTGGTGTGGATAAATGTGTATCACTAATACACATGTGCAACACTGTCAAGCAACATATATATTATAAAGAATCCCAATTATATAATTGTGGTATTCAAAGTCCATAAACAAATCCAACAACAGAATTTGTGCTCCTGTGATGTTATCCTCAAATTAATTACACGTGATCCTTCACCAGATATGTCACCCAAAGTGATTGAATATATAGTCTGCTTACCAAAAGAGTTTTCTTTATTTTCATGAATATGAAAATTGTAGATTCACACTGAAGGCATCAAAACTATGAATTAACAAATGTGGAATTATATACATAACAAAAAAGTGTGAAACAACTGAAAATATGTAATATTCTAGGTTCTTCAAAGTAGCCACCTTTTGCTTTGATTACTGCGTTGCACACTCTTGGCATTCTCTTGATGAGCTTCAAGAGGTAGTCACCTCAAATGGTCTTCCAACAGTCTTGAAGGAGTTCCCAGAGATGCTTAGCACTTGTTGGCCCTTTTGCCTTCTCTCTGCAGTCCAGCTCACCCCAAACCATCTCGATTGGGTTCAGGTCTGGTGACTGTGAAGGCCAGGTCATCTGGCACAGCACCCTATCACTCTCCTTCTTGGTCAAATAGCCCTTACACAGCCTGGAGGTGTGTTTGGGGTCATTGTCCTGTTGAAAAATAAATAATGGTCCAACTAAACGCAAACCGGATGGAATAGCATGCCACTGCAAGATTCTGTGGTAGCCATGCTAGTTCAGTATGCCTTCAATCTTGAATAAATCCCCAACAGTGTCACCAGCAAAGCACCCCCACACCATCACACCTCCTCCTCCATGCTTCACGGTGGGAACCAGGCATGTAGAGTCCATCCGGTAACCTTTTCTGCGTCGCACAAAGACATGGTGGTTGGAACCAAAGATCTCAAGTTTGGACTCATCAGACCAAAGCACAGATTTCCACTGGTCTAATGTCCATTCCTTGTGTTCTTTAGCCCAAACAAGTCTCTTCTGCTTGTTGCCTTTCTTTAGCAGTGGTTTCCTAGCAGATATCCTACCATGAAGGCCTGATTCACACAGTCTCCTCTTAACAGTTGTTCTAGAGATTCTAGTAGATTGTGGGTGAAAACCCAGGCTCCTGCAGAATCTCAGTATAGCTGTCTGCTCGTATCTCCCATATGGGTAGACAGTTACTGGAGAGCAGCAAAATCAACAAACTTCGAGTGCTCACCAGTGCTTATTGGTAAGCACGTATTCCAATATCCAATGACTTTTTCCTCTCTTATGGACACATGTGTTGATTATTTTCTAGATATTAATGGTGATGTCCAGATATAGAGTCCACTCTTCATAGTCACTGCAATCCACTTACTTCAATATATTTGATTTCTAGATTTGAGGTAAAGTAACATTTTATACAATAGAACAGATTATGAACAAATTAAATCATTGGATGCTAGCCATCAACCCGTGCTGGTTCATGTATGTATTTACTATTTTTTAGAACTGCCAGTAATCACGGCTACAGCTGAAATTTTCAAATCAAATGTTAGAGCAATTACTTGCTGCTGTTTGACAATTGACGAACAGGAATCTATATAATCTCAAATCTGCCCCCCCTGTGGTGTCTTTTACACCAGTCTCTGTGGCTCACCAGGCAAGCATAAATGTTTGTATAAAATGTCTGTCTGTTGTTTTTTTGTTATTTTCCAAGATCAATGTACATGGTTTATTATTAATACACATTGAAATACTATGTATACTTCTGCTCATTTTTCTTATTGTTTTTAATTTTGTATTAGCACCTACCCACTAAATGTCCTGAAGAAGCAATTTGTGAAACACGTCAACAAGAACGCATGGAAAAACTTATGAATTCTACTTACTGATATAGTATTACAGTATTACCTATCTATATGGATTTCATCTGTATCCATATTTCCATGTCAATTATATTAAAAAACCGATTGTGTCAGAACACGGTGACGTAAAACACAACGACGTGCTGAGAAAAGTTCAATGCTTCCGAGCATGCGTCGACTTGATTTTGACCATGCGTGGATTTTTAACCGATGGACGTGCCTACAAACAATATTTTTTTTTTCTATCAGTTAGGTATCCATCGGTTAATTTTAAAACAAGTTTCAATTTTTTTAACCGATGGATAAATAACCGATGGGGCCCACAGATCGGTTTGGTCTGATGAAAACAGTCCATCAGACCGTTCTCATCAGACAAACTTATCGTGTGTACATGGCATTAGAATGACAGTGTGGGTTATCAGTGAAAATGTTCTTACAATGTACACTTTATGGCGCACTTTGACATGTGACATTGATAACCCTTAATTACACTAATGATTACATGTCTAGGCCCCCAGTATTATGCTCTTGTTTCTATACCCAATTCTGATTTAACTCCATCAACACATAAACCCCTATAATATTAGATTCAGGCTGCTACAGTTTGTCATGAAACATATACATTTCTTTTCCAGCACTATGCTGCTTTATGACTTTGATAAATGAGTTCTTGGCAAAATAGTAATATAAAACAAACATTCCAGAAAACTTTTAGAAATAAAGGTAGTTAGTGTATTGCTGATGCAGATCTCTATTATACAATCAAATTGGCATTTTAAAATGAAAATTAAAAAAAAAAAAAAATATATATATATATATATATATATATATATATATATATATATATATATATATATATATATATATATATATATATAGGTGATATAAATATGTACAATGATTTAGCATGATGTACCATGATTTTTGGTATTTTGTCTCCTAAAACTATGTTTTCTTTTCTTAATGTACAAAATGTATGCACATAAAACTGTAATATCTACATGCACTGTACATCTGAGGTTTAAATTAACAACATGCTTCTGAAAACTAAACTCGGACAACTTAAATTATGGGCTTTTTAGGCATCTTAAAATCAAGCATCTGTCATGTGTAAATATTTCAATTAGAAAATATTTTTCAATTAAGTTGTTGGTACAGTATCAGATTTCAAGTCTGGTTTTAAACCAATAGGCTTTGTAAACTGGGGAGAAGTTGTGTGAGTATGTGGGGCTGTGTCATAGTAGCATTCAAGTAAAAAAAGCTTAATGTCACGTACACACGATCAGTTCATCCGATGAAAACGGACCGATGGATTTTTTCATCAGATATCCGATAAAGCTGACTATCATCAGTCGTGCCTACGCACCATCAGTTAAAAATCCGATCTTGTCCAACGCAGTGATGAAAAAAACACAACGACGTGCAGAGAAAATTTAAGTTCAATGCTTCCGAGCATGCTTCGACTTGATTCTCAGCATGCGTGGATATTTGACCGATGTATTTCCCCACAGACGATCGGTTTTTTTTCTATTGTTTTTTTAACCATCAGAAAAAAATGGGATGAAATGGGAAAAAAACGATGCGGCCCACACACGATCGGTTCGTCCAATGAAAACGGTCCATCGGACTGTTTTCATCAGACGAACCGATCGTGTGTACAGGGCATTACTCTATACTGAGCAATATTTTTTAAATATCTTTAAATATACCTTTCTTTTGCAATTGTCCTAAGTCTGGTCATGTGACAATACAGGTCCTCTTTTCCCTTCTCTTTCTTCAGAGGTGGGCCAGTCCCAATTGTTCCAAAGATACCATGTGTAATGACTTAGTATGGATCTCATCAAATTTTTCCTGTGAGTCCATGGTGACTTGTTCGTATACTTCCAATGAGTGGTTTTTGATGTCCTTGGTTTACAGGAAATTATATGAATGATGCCAGGTGATGTCAGGCCCAGAATTCCATACTGGACATAAAGGTAAATATTGCAAAACTGTTTTATTTCTATCATTCTTTTATTTATTTCTATAGCTGTTCTATTTTACATTTGGTGATAGAGTTGGTCTTTATTCATATACTAAGGCCACGTACACACGATCGGACTAAACCGATGAGACTGGTCCGACGGACCGTTTTCATCGGACCACACTGAAGTGGTCTGATGGTCTGATGTGTGTACACACCATCAGTCCAAAATCCCATCGGGGCCAGAACGTAGTGACGTAGAACACAACGACGTGCTGAAAAAACGAAGTTCAATGCTTCCAAGCATGCGTCGACTTGATTCTGAGCATGCGCGGGTTGTTGGTCCGATGCTTTTGTGTACTAACCATCGGTTTGGTCCGACGGACAGGTGTCCATCGGACAGATTTTAAAGCAAGTTTTAAAACTTTGGTCTGATGGACAACAGTCCAATGGGGCTTACACACTATCAATTTGGTCTGAAGAAACTGGTCTTCAGGCCAGTTTCATTGGACCGGTCTGATTGTGTGTACGCGGCCTAACATTTCTACTTTTAACATTTATTAATCATTTTGAAAGTCATATTTTAATAGTGTATTTAAATCTGCAGCTGGTACCAAGTGATAGTGCAATGAGGGTCCTTGTGTAGGCACTTTGTGTTATATTATTTATTATTATTATTATACAGGTTTTATATAGCGCCAACAGTTTGCACAGCGCTTAACGAAATAAAGGCAGACATTACAGTTACATTACAATTTGGTACAAGAGGAATCAGAGGGCCCTGCTCATTAAAGCTTACAATCTAAAAAAGGAGGGTCAATTGATACAAAGGTAATAGCTGTGGGGGATGAGCTGATGGAGGATGTAAAACAGTGTTAGTAAGAAGGAGGATAGGCTTCTTTAAAGGGTGAATACTTTTTGTTCGCATCTCCTAATTGTGCTCTTGCATTGTCACCCTGTCACTTTGGTTTCTAAAGATGGTGGGCCAGATTCAGATACACTTAATATTGCGCTGCGTAATCGAAATACTCTACGCTGCCGTATATCACCAGGCTCTACACCGAATCCTGGTAGATTTTTGCCCGTATGCTACGGCGGCGTAGTCTATTTCTCGCCGCGTAATCGAAATACGCGATTGGGGGGCGTGAAGCATTTAAATTAAGCGCGTCCCCGCGGCGATCGAACTGCGCATGCTCGTTTCAGAAATTTCCCGCCGTGCATTGCGCGAAATCACGTCGTTACGTCATTCGTTGTTTGAGTAGCGTCGTTTACGAACATTCCTATTCCCGGACGACTTACGTTAAAAATAATAAAAGACGTCGGAAAACTTAGAAATTTGACGCGGGAACGACGGCCATACTTAACATGGGCTGTCTAATATTAGACCAGCAAAAAGCTGGTATAGTGTTACGCAAAAAAAAGATGACTAAAGGTGCCGTAAGAGATTGCGATTGAAGATCGTAATTTCTGGGATCGCCGGCAAAAGCTCATTAGCATACCCCGACGCGGAAAACGACAGGAAGTCCACCCAGTGGCCGCAATTTTATTGCAGCGTAGATCCGAAGGCGTACGAACACGTAATCCAGTCGAATTGAAGCCCGCAGCCGTCTATTCATGGTTTGAGGCTTCCGACTAGCTAGAAAACGCGCGTAATTTGAAATTACTCCAGTCTAACACTAGTTAGACAGGCGTAATGGCTCTGTGAATCTGGCCCGATGTTTCTGCAAAGAAGCTACAAAAGACCAACAGAACGGAAAAGCAACCAATAATAAAAAAAAAAAAAGGTGAAAACAAGTATTATATTTTGAAAATGTTTATTACAAAAAGAAAAGAATTTACAAAGCTGGGATCAGACAGAATATGGAACAACTGTTCATAGTAACCAATTAGCTTCTATATTCAGATAACTCAGTTAAAGGGTCACTAAAGGAAAAACATTTTTTTTGCTGAAATGACTGTTTACAGGGTATAGAGACATAAAAGTTAACTGATTCCTTTTAAAAATGATTAAAAATAGATACAAATCAATCATATAATGTGCCTCTAGTTTCACTTTCGTTTTTAAACTGGTTTTATGTTTCTGTGAAGTACAGAAGACACACAGAACAAAAACAAACAAATCCAGGGCAGTGTTTTGTTTTTAAAATGAATCTGATGGGTTCTGAGGAGTTTTAGACACACAGCTTAGACCACGGTGAAAAACTGCCATGCAATTTTATATAAGGAGCCAGACAAGCAGGAAGTGTGGAGATCAGAGCATAATTACAGCAAATTCAAAGCAAAAACGAACAATGAGGACATGAAAACAGCACTGCATTAAGGTAAAGGAATCTATTTAGCTAAAAAAAAAATTCCTTTAGTGACCCTTTAAGCCTGTGAAAGTGAAAGATAAAATCTGATTGGTTGTCATGCACCATGCTCTAGATTCTGACTGTGCCATTTTATTTCTTAGTAAATTTCTGTCACAGTGCTTTAGCAAAACGAAATGCCATTCATGTAGGGTTCAGATCTATGCTTGTTAGCAGCAAAACCTGTACATGTATATTGGATGAGCATCTGCCAATTTTGCAGTCTTCGGGGAAGGAGGGATGGATGCCTCATTGTTAAAGTAGGTAAACTCTTAATGAATTTTAATTTAGTAAAGTACTGTGCATCATAAATATTTTGTGCATGCACTCCAGAAATGGCTGCATAACATTTCTCAGGGTGAGTTTAATGAAACTGGTAAACTTCAACGGAATAGGTAAACAGGGAGTAACTGTAACCCGCAGTATACTAAACAGGTGCAAAATTAGAAGTGATAATAAAAAACAGATACAATAACAGATGGGCATTGCTCCAGGCCTGCAGTATTCATCTCTCAGGTTTCCACTCTGGGATTCAGGTGCTGGCAGAGATAGCACACCTCACTCGAAGATATAATATAACATACAAATACCGCCGCACACTGTATTCAACTCTAGTGTAAAGTAAATGAAAGACAGGCTTCAGCTCAAATTCCCACCCTTTAGCCATGACCCTCTGACATGTTTCACCCACATTAGACCTCTATGATTAAGCTCAATGTGTGTTAAAATATGTTAGAGGAGAGCAACCAATTATTTGAAGCCTTACTTTGGAGTTGAATACAGTGTGAGGCAGTAGAGAGAAGTATGCAGACACTGCAGATAATAGAAACATGATTATGAAAGCTGCACAAACATGGACTCTTCAAAGCAATATCTATGTGGTTCAATAAGTATAGAATGTTGTTGTATAGCATAGTCTATAGAAACCTCTTTAACAATAAAGAGTCTAACTGATAATAACCACTTCAGTAAAACAGTTAGGAAAAAAAACTGCTGCTCATAAACAGCATCCATGTTGGGAAGAGACCACCTGCTGGTGGCACTGTTGTCCTAGAACTTTATGGGGTAGTTCCAGTGTCCACATGTGGATGTTTCCCATAAGTAAGCAGGTGAAGGAATAAATCTTCCTCCAATGCTGGCTGTTGGAAAGGTATTTAAATGATCTTTCTAGAATCTCTTAGGGCTTCCGTGTTTTAACCTGTGTTCATATACTCTTTTTTTCCTGGAAACCTTTAGCCTTGATCCTGCTTCTTATGGAGAGCTGACAGTTGTGTTTAGGGAGAAATACTTTGTTATTACTGGTATTGAAACATTTCTCAAATGGCAGTACCCAACTTCCAATGTCCTTTGCTTGACAATAGCTTGCTTATTAGCCCTACAACTGGCCGAATTAGAATTACAAGTTTTAATTTCAATAGATCTTAATGATTTTTTTTGGAAATGCAACAACAGAAAGGGTACATTCAACAATTGCTGTTGTATAATAAGGAGCATGCAAAGTAACAGACTTAGGCCGCGTACACACGATCAGTCCATCCAATGAGAACGGTCCGAAGCTGACTGATAGTGTTAGAACGTGGTGACGTTTACGTGTTTTAACACAACGATGTGCTGAAAAAAATAAAGTTCAATGCTTCCAAGCATGCGTCAACTTGATTCTGAGCATGCACGGCCTTTTAACCGATGCTTTTGCATACTAACGATCGGTTTTGACCTATCGGTCAGATGTCCATTGGTCAAATTTTAAAGCAAGTTCTCTTTTTTTGACCGAAGGATAACTGACCGATGGGGCCCACACGCGATCGGTTTGGACCGATGAAACGGTCCTTCAGTCCGTTTTCATCAGTTTTGACCGATCGTGTGTATGCGGCCTTACATGTAGTCAAAAGTAGATGTAATTGGACCCCCACTTTTAATAGGTTAGCCTACTGAATCTTAGGCCGCGTATACACGATTGGTCAAACCGATGAGAATGGTCTGATGGACCGCTTTAATCGGTGCAAACCGATTGTGTGTGGGTGCCATCGGTTAGTTAAACTTCAGTCAAAAAAATAGGAACTTGCTTTAAAATGTAATCGTTAGTAGGCACGACCATCGGTTAAAAATCCACGCATGCTCAGAATCAAGTCGACGCATGCTTGGAAGCATTGAACTTCATTTTTTTAGAGCACACCATTGTGTTAAAACACGTAAACGTCACCGCATTCTAACGCGATCGTTTTTTTAACCAATGGTGTGTAGGCACATCAGACCATCAGTCAGCTTCATCGGTTAACCGATAAAAACGGTCCTTCGGACTATTGTCATCAGATGGACTGATTGTGTGTACGCGCCTTAGAGGTTTTCTGTTTTATGTTGTGCTATTTAGTTTATATACAATGCTTTTGGAATGCTTGGGGGGGGGGGGGGTTGCACTGTCTCCTTCTTCAGAATCACAAGTTATAACCAGCATTCAATTGGGTTTGCCACAACGTTTGGGATGTTTGAACTGTAAGTGAACTAAACCTGGGCAGATTCACTCATTCCTAGTCATTTGCTGTTTCTTTTTGCTGCTGCTGCTTCCTGCTGCTGCATCTCAGCCAAACAGAGGGGATAGACCCAGGAGAGCCTTTGTGTCTCATGCACATCACTGGATCAAGATCAGGCTTAGGTAAGTATTAGGGTGGCTGAGGGGGGAGCTGAACACCAAGGTTTTTTACCCACATGCATAGAATGTATAAACGTAAAAACCTTCAGCCCTTACAACCCCTTAAACACTAAGTACTTGCTCTTAAAGTGATTGTAAAGAATCACCTTGTAAAACAATCTATTCAGTTTAAAATGGGAATGAAAGGCAAAACATTTGTGTATAGATAAAAAACACATTATAAATACTTGTTTTTCTCTTTTTTTAAAGTGGTTGCATTCCCACTGTCCCCTCTGTTCTCAGTTGCATAAGAACTGGTGGGAGGAGAAACAACAGTATACTGATCTTCTGAGTGAAAGATTTTGCAGAGAAGGCATGTCAGGACAAGTCTGATCATTAGAAACGAGCAGGCTGAGTTTCCAGCACAGCTAGAGAACTGACCATGATGTGCTCTCCTGTTTAGTGTGGTCAGTTTTTAATAGGAAAGCACAGGGACTGGCAGGGACACCAGGGATTTCACACAAAGCAAGCAATACAAAGAGAACAGGATATTTTTTCCTACATGGTACAGCAGGCACATATCGGGAATATGAAATGTTAGGGTAACAACCACGTTAAGTGGGTGGATGAAGGGCAGGTTCACTTTGTGTAGAATTGCTAGAGGGGACAATTACTTGACAGGCTTAAATTTCATCTAAAGATCTAAGACTTTGCTGGATACAATTTGTTTCTAAAACATTAATTTCTATGTGTAGCGCTGACATTCTTGTATATTGATGTGTGTTTGCATACTTTAATACAACGTCTATGGACATTATGTTTAAGTATTTGGAGCCATCTAGTGACCAAATACTGGTAATGCAGAGAGATGTTTGTTTAGTTTTTGGTTTCCTGGGAGACGAGGACACACAGTGATGGAGAAACAATCCCGGTTGTTGGGGAGCGACTGGCCCAGCTGACGGAGAAGCAAGTTGCAGTCACCGAGCAAAAGTTACTACACGGAGCTCCGATCCAGTGGGTGAGCGGGTCACAGCCCACAGTTTGTTAAGTTTCACATGCAGTTAGGCTCATATACAGGCCTCACTGGAATTTATAGTTACACGGAGGAGCAGAGCAACTGACACTGAGAAGGCTTGAGGCCTATCTACCGTGACATCTCAAGCAATGTTAAAATAGTTGTTGCAGTTACACCAGGAGCACTTTCACTTCAATTTAACTAGGGTTGTCCCGATACCACTTTTTTAGGACCGAGTACAAGTACCGATACTTTTTTTCATGTACTCGCCGATACCGAATACCGATACTTTTTTTAAATGTCATGTGACAGTTTTCAAACCACAATACAGACTAAGGATATTTTCTTTAGAATTATGAAAAACTCTAACTCAAGACATTATAAAAGAATAAAAATTTGTAAAAATGAATAAAAATGTTTTATTTTCTTGTCACGCAGTAGTAAAAAACTCAAAGAATTTTCACAGAACATGTTGATTAATACAAAAAAAGTATTCTATTTAGGTATCGGGAGCATTTGGGCGAGTACAAGTACTCCCGCAAATACTCGGTATCGGTCCCGATACCGATACTAGTATCGGTATCTGGACAACCCTAAATTTAACTCATCAAAACTGTGGATTACAAATCACAAGGAGTTACTTTAGCTAGAGAAGAAAAGAAGATCCAGGACTAAGTACTTTAAGTGAGATCTCACGCATAGCTTATAAAGTAGGGGGAGCTCCTAGGTATAAACCTACATATATGTATACTGTTTTCAAATTGTTTATGTTGAAATCCATTGTGCTGTCGTCTTACGTTGGGATGACAGCACAATTACTGTAATCATCTCTTTGCATATTCCACAGTAAAATATATCTCTTGTTAAGTATCCAGTTGTTGTGGCATACTGTTTTTCTCTCTCCAGGTGCAGTCAGTGGATCCTGGGGTTACAATACAGGTATTTTGTATTGTCTTGCATTGCATCACAGTGGGGTTTATT
The DNA here is from genome assembly GCA_029574335.1 of Rana kukunoris. Lineage (NCBI taxonomy): Eukaryota > Metazoa > Chordata > Amphibia > Anura > Ranidae > Rana > Rana kukunoris. Next base: position 230,288,364 of record CM056051.1, read on the forward strand.
GGTAGAGTGCAGGCCCAAATCAAACCAGCAGCTCCTTTGGGGGTCAGTGCTACATATAGTTATCTTGTAAGTCTCTTGAAAGTATAAAGGTAAATATATATATATATATATATATATATATATATATATATATATATATTTGTTTTACATTCCTGGTAAGTAACAAAGAAAGTTTTAAAGGTAGGGGGTTAGTATAATGGCCAGGCATCTAGCATTTTCCAAAGGGGGTCAGCTGTATTACTTGTATTTCTCTCAGGAAAAATGTATAAACTCAAGCCATTCTATAATGACAATTATTTATCTTCTATTATACTGCATTCAGTTATATGAATTACACGTATCAACTTGTTAATAAGGTAGCCTGGCTTTTAAAGGTTGTTTCTTAAATTTGGCACAACAAAGTGAATACCCGCTGCTTATTAATATCACATAAAAGCAAAACAAAAGAGCAGTTGACCACTTGCCTTTTAATAATACTCAGCAAACTTCATTAAGCTCCTTGGGCCAAATGTTTATTGTTCTCTTGTTTCCCATTACAGATGGCAACCTTTCCGAGCACAGTAAATGTTGCTGCTTTGATCCATGCAGTTATTCAACAATAATCTTTTGGTGCAGGCTGACATGACCTTGTATACTTGTAATCCTAGTTCTCATTGGATTGCTGCCAACAAAAACCAATACAAATGTGAACAGAAAAATCAAAGTTGCTGAACTGCCAGCTGTTCTATATTTGACTCCGGTATCAGTAAATAAATGGACAAAAAGTAGAAAGTTTACAACTCCAAAAGTTTAACTACATGTATTAATGCATTCTTGCATGTTCGCTTGGTGTTGAATGAGTTGTGCTATTTGAAAACAAACACTATTAATAAAGATAGATTTTTTTTTTTTATGAAAACCAAAACAGTGAAATAAAACAAAGGATGTTAGGCTGAAGTATTTAAAATAAACTTATGATGGCAACAGGATATAGATATCCTTTATACTGGTAGACGTAGGATGGTGTCCTTCAGTGCTGTACTTGTTTATTATTGGCCATAATAATAAATTGTTCACAGATTTCCTAAAAGCTTTAACAAGAGGAAATGTGCACAGCCATAACTATGCTGCAGAGTATTTAAGATGTTGAGCTATCACCTTTTATCAAAGACATGAAACTAAGAATGAGTTTCAACCATTTGATTCTGACTGCTCCCAGGCTACAAATAGCTATTTCTCAATTTTTAGGCAACACTGGCAGGCTTTAAAAAAAATTCTGGCTGAATCTTCACTGCAACAGAAGAAGCATAATATTTATATCTCCAGCAACCCATGCCTCCTATGTTTACTGCATTTCAAAACCACAGCTTTTATCAGACTCTTATGAGGGCGCTGCATCATTGTGCCCTCTCCCCCTCCAGCATAAGTTGTAGCTCCATCTTTAGACACCCTATATCACTACTACAATGGATGCTAATTCTGGGCCAGATTCAGGTACAATTTCCCTGGCGCAGAGTATCAGAGATACACTACGCCGCCGTATTTTACCTGGCTCTAAGACAAATTCAGGTAGATTTCGGCCCGTAAGGTACGGCGGCGTAGTGTATTTCTCGCGGCAAAATCGAAATACGCGATTAGGGGGCGTGAAGCATTTAAATTAGGCGCGTCCCCGCGGCGATCAAACTGCGCATACTTCGTTCAGAAATTTCCAGCTGAGCATTGCGTGAAATAACGTTGTTACGTCATTTTTTTTGAGTAGCGTCGTTTACGTACATTCCTATTCCCGGACGACTTACGCAAAAAAAATATAAAAAATTGAAATTCAACGTGGGAACGACGGCCATACTTAACATGGGCCGTCTAACTATAGACCAGCTAACAGCTGGTATAACTTTACGCAGCAAAAAGATGACTACAGATGCCATAAGAGATTGCGAAGGACGATCGCAACTTTGTGGATCGCTGGAAAAAGCTAATTTGCATACCCCGATGCGGAAAATGACCCGAACTCCACCCAGCGGCTGCAAAAAGATTGCAGCCTAGATCCGAAGGCGTACGAAGACGTAAGCCTGTCGGATCGAAGCCCGAAGCCGTCGAATCATGGTTTGAGGATTCAAACTAATGATACGACGTGTGTAATTTGAAAGTACTCCGGTCTAACAGGAGATAGACCGGAGTAATGGCTCTGTGAATCTGGCCCTCTGTTTTTAACTCTCTTGTACTGCTGCTCTCTAGCACTTCGGAGTCACGCCCAGTGATAAAGGCTAAGAATATTCTTTTACATCTGAGAAAAAAACACACAAAATTGAGGCTAATTGGGGTGATCTTTTTTGTCACACAAACAGGCTGAGAATAGTTGGTGTGCACTTCAAGCAGCTTTCCTCTCCTAAGGTCCATAGATTGTTGTGCTTTGTGATAATGGGGACATGACGTGCGCGCATGCGCGGGATGACCAATTATGTGTTAGGCAGTGGGAATCTATAAAGGAAGTGGGTGGGAGTTCAGTAGCCAATCCCATGACTAAGCATTTACTGTGAAACATGTCGGTAATGTGGCTACAGTTTTACTAGCTTCACTGACTAGAGACGCCGTTGCTGTTTAGACAACTTGCCGTTACTGGGAGCCGGGAATCTGGAGTGTGGTGAGCCTATGCCAACTGAGCACACACCTCAGGTCTGCCATGACCGCCTAGCACTGCAGAGCTAACTAAACACTGATGTTTGCTGTGATTTGTTTGAAGCTGACTTTTAATTTCTTACAAGTGAGTGTAATAATTGAAGTGTTGCTGTGATTTTGAATTAAACTGGTGGTACAATTTTACACTATTGGAGCACTTCTTTTGTTTTCATGTACATTATTGAGGGATTATCACGGTGGTCCAGCTGAGATTTCGTTTATCCATTTGTGGGATCATACACAAGTGATTTAGCCTAACACGAGAGTGAAAGGCAAATCCGTCTGGTGAGTGCGTTTTTCAGAGGGAAGTTATGACAGCACGGTGGTGAGGTGGAAGGTTCACAGAATAAGGAATTTTCTCATCGAATTTGTTCATCAATTTTTAATGGACTTTATATTACTTGTCACGTGGTGTTATTGAGTTTATATGTTATTAATTATTTATTAGTATAATAATTAGCGCTGCAATTTTCTAACACCTATTCAGGTTACGTTTTTTAATTTTAAGAATAGTTGAAAGAAACTTAACTGTGAAAAGTAACTGCGGGAGCCATTTAAAGCCCACATCACCCTTAAAAAAAAACACCCATAAGACCATGATGGACTAATAAATAACATTAATACATTTCTCCAAAATGGCAAAACCTACTTAAAATCTTCTGTTTTTCACAGAAATCCTGGAGGTGGGGGGTAAAAACGTTCCCTGTTTTGCCCATCAACTCAAAAGTGGTCCAGTAAGTTAATTCCCAGGGATTGCATATCAGGATCCTGGTCCAGGTTACTTAACTTGACCCCAGGATCCTGTGATGTTTCCCTGCTGTGTCTGTGGGCTGTGTCTTCTGCCCGATGCTATCTGTCGGGCTCCATACCCTGCGAAAGCCGCGAAGCATGGGGGCGGAGCCCGACAGCAAAATCAAAAAGTACAAACAACATAACACATACAGTACACTGTCATTTTACAGATTATATTACTGTATTAAATTATTTTACATCCTATTTTTTTCCTAGTGCTTTGTCCAGTGCCCTACATGCAGTTTTATATTATATACTGTTCTTTCTGTCTAAAAACTTGAGAAAAAGTGTCCCTTTACGTCAAAAGAGGTTTTAGACCAGGTAGAAAACAGTGATAGTAAATAAGAATCACTTGCAGAATTCAGCAATAGTGAATCGTGGGGAAAAGTATTTTATTATTATTATATTATTACTTTTTTATAATTGTTTATAGTTATTTTTTATAGTATAATTTAAGATTTTGAGTTTAAAACGTTATCATACCCAGTATGTCCACTAGACAGATTTAAATATGTTATTGCTAAGAATTACAGGCCTACAATAAAAAAACGCCAAATTTCTATGCAAAACAATGTACCGCTTTGAGATAATCATACCACCAGAGAGGTTAAATAGCATTAATATAATTGCATATTTGATGCAACGATAGGCTATGGTTAGAGAGTCATCACCAAAATATATAGGAATTCATGTATATCACCCTGCAAGTGATTTAAAAAAGTAGTCCTTAGTTTACTGTGTTTTTCCTCCTGAATAAGTATTAAAAAGTTTTGTGAAGGCATTGAATAAAATATCTATAACTGTACCACTTAAATACTGCTTGTCAAAACCTAGGATGAAATGAGTAGGAAAAAAGACCAAAGACACTTTTTAAAGTCTGGCAGAACAACAAAGGCATGACAGTGTAAGTCAAAACAGAGCATTAACAAATGTTTAAAAAAATAAAACTGATAAACTAGAGAAAAAAGGTACTCAACCATTGATTAGAATTGAAAGTAGTTATTCAATGAAGGGTTGATATACTACAACATAGTATGTTTTTTTTATCTTCATTTTAAAAGATAAGGCAGATAGAGATAAAAATACTAGTCACACAAGATAGAATCCCTAACTTTTCCTATGTTTGGGAAGACTGGTTTACATTTAGGAATACGGCTACCTATCAGGACCTTATCAAGATGGTGTGATGAATAATAGTGTGTAAGGTGAGTCGGCTTTGCATATGCTGTATGATAAGGTCGACTTTTTTCTGTACCATCATAGTAGACGGAGAGGGTAGCTGGTGGTTTCCCCACCCCCTCTCCGGGCATTTGAGTCCAGTTGACCCTCGCTTCCCACCCCTCCCCCCCCTTTTTTTTCTCTTCTTCTCGCTGTTTTTGTCTCTCTCCCCCCTCGTTTCTTTCTTCTTCTATACCTTCTCTCTTGATGTTAAAACGGTTCTCTTAGGACTAAGGCGATAGTAAACCAAAAGCCCTGTTCTGGCGTAACAGGCAACCTGAATTATCATCCCATCTTTATGGGTGTTTTTTGTACGTCTATATATCTTCCCCCTTCTATGGGTCGGAGAATCTGGAAACACTGCAGTATACCCATGTTATCTTGAGCCTTTTGTGATAGTTGGGCACATAGTTTCCTTTTTACTTAGGCTGATGACGATCTTATACTGGCTGAAAGTGTTATTTGGGCCTCATTAAGATTATGCCATATGTTACTGTATCTCATGTATTACCGGTGCCCCTTGGTCTCTATACTTTATGGTTATTCCTGTCGATGTTTTTAAGATGTCTGTTAATATATCTTTTCTCTCAATAAGATCTTTATGGAAAAAAAAAATACTAGTCACAAATATTACTTTTTAGCTACCTATAGTTAGTCTGTTTGACATTAAAGTGGTTCTAAAGGCTCAATGTTATTTACATTCATGCATTCTATGCATGAAGGTAACAAAAACTTCTGTGACCCCCAAATACTTACCTGAGATCAATCTCAATCCAACTATGTGCACAAGAGACTCGGCTCTCCAGGGAACCTTCCTTCTTATTGGCTGAGACAGCAGTGGGAGACATTGGCTCCCACTGCTGTCAATTATAGCCAGTGAGCCAATGAGGAGAGATAGGGGGCGGGGCCAAGCCATGTCTCTGTGTGTGAATGGACATGCAGAACTGCAGCTTGAGATTAAGCCTACTTGGGTGCCCCCATTGCAAGCTGTTTGCTCTGGGGCACTGGGAAGGAGGAAGGGGCCAGGAGCGTTAGCGGGGAACCTAAGAAAAGGAGGATCGGGGCTGCTCTGTCCAAAGCCACTACACAGAGCAGGTAAGTATATAATGTTTGTTATTTTAAAAATAACAAGAAAACAACCTTTAATATAATTTTAAGGACTAACCATGATAACTTATTTCATACTCTGAGGTTGACTTAATAAAGGCAAATTGGTTGATCACTTTGCAAGGGAACAATCCCCAGAGCTCAGTAAATGTGTTGAAATCTCACTTTCCAATGAATACCTGATTATATGCAAGGAAAATTAAGCTGCCATACACTAATTGAAATTCGGTTGGTTCATGAATTTTGATCCACGTACGGCAGTTCCGGATCTGTGGGTGAAGTAAGTTATAAAATAATAATATTAGTATTAAAAAATATCAGTGATGTATTAAATGGGCGTAATTACTCACATCATTTTGTAAAATATTTTAGCTGTCAAATTTAACTTACAGGTCATTCCGAGTTACTTGACAGGCATGATATTAGGTAATAGCTCAGGGAGTAAGTATATAAGAATTTTCCCAGCTATTGTTTTTTTTTCTAAGCCTGCTACAAAGATCTGGCACATCAAAGGAGAAATATAGCCTGTCAGAGCAATGTAGACACTGTGCAAACATCAGATGTCATAATTTAGTATGCGTTCTTTGTGAGGAGTTTAAATAAAGAGTTTGTGTGTAACAATGAGCCCAACCCATAATCCTTCATATGTAGCCGTGCATCTGCATGTTGAGAAATAGAAGAGATTGGTGTATTTTTTGCAATTCCTTTTGGACTGAGTTGAAATTTGGCAAGTTGCGTCGTTCTCAGAATGTCGTTATTAATCTTTACACCTGCGCTGACCAATTTATGATGTGTAGGAGGATAGCTTGTGAAGCATGCAGTAGCTAGGGAGCCAACACAGAGTGGAATCAGATTTTTTTTAAATTTACCTAATTTGTTCAATTAGGAAACATCACATTTAGTAACAACTGAGTAATATGTAAATTGCTTATGCAATGCTGGAAATATAACACCTGTTTGCCGTTAAATGTGAAAAAGGTATTCTTAGGTAAATGTTATCTTGCATTGCTGAATTATAACTCTTACCCTCAGTCAAAAATGAAAGACGCGCATTAATGCAGCTCTGTATTTATTGATACATCATTTAATGTATTTTTTAAATGCAAACTGTAGAAACATCTGAATTTGATTGGATATCGGCCTCTTGTAAGCTCCTGTACAGCAAAACTCAAGCAAATGGTAGAGGAACAAGTAGCACAAAGAGTCAATCGGTCGTGTGCTAACAAAGTGCATACAGATAGGAAGAGAGAGCAGAATGATTTAGAGATGGTTTCATGACGAATCTACTGCTTCTCTTTTCATGACCCACTTATGAACTTGATTATCAAACAAAATATAACATAGGTCTGAGTTAATCAATAGTTCACTCTTGTGTCATGAACTCTCCAAAACCTTTTGAGGTAGCTAAAGCATGAAAGTTATTTAGAGTATTTTATGAGCATCTGTTAGCATATGTCAAAGGTTATCCTGCACTTTCGTGTTTATCTGTTGTATGACATTGCATACTTGGCAATCTTTTCCAATTAGTTATGCTGACAAAGCTGCTAATGTATGATGGACAATCATGCATGTGCTTTCTACAATGTATTAATACTTCTGTCAAAGAACACTTTTTTTGTATGCTCCAATAAACATCCATCTGTTCACCGTAAGACAAGTGGTCTTGACTGAATTCCCCAACACAAAACTTCTCATACAAGAAACACATAGGCTGCCATTGCCTGCATCTAGTTGCTTGTCCTCTGGCTCAAATGCTTTACAAGTCACTGACCCATAAGTATGCAGATCTGGAGTGTTAGTTTTGGGTCAATAAAACCATCATCAATCATGTCATCCAGTGATGTAGGACTGTCAATTATGCTGAACAATGCCCACCAACCTGCCACAACAAAATGCATGCTGCCCCACCATCAGGCCGCATACACACGATCAGGTGGCCGTCAGACAGATTCGATGGTTTGTACACAAAAGCATCGGACCAAAAACCTGCGAATGCTCAGAATCAAGTTGATGCATGCTTGGAAGCATTGAACTTCGTTTTTTCAGCACATCGTTGTGTTCTACGTCACCGCGTTATGATCTGATCGGATTTGTGGTCCGATGGTGTGTACGCACATCAGACCACTTCAGCCTGGTCCGATGAAAACAGTTTCATCGGACCGGTCTGATAGTGTGTACGCGGCCTCATGTCTACTCCCGATGATTGTTTGCAACAAATGATAGAGCTATACCCCACAACTGCATGTAAACAAAGGGGTATTCTGGATGAATTAATTGACCAAATATGGACATAACTATATTTGGTCAGCAATGTCATGGGGGATCTCCTGTGATGTCATTGAACCAGTATGGTCATGTCCATATTTGATCGATGACATTAAATTGGAACACCCCACTAATTGGTTTATATTCTGCTACTGGTTGGAGTTATGCCATTCACAGTAAGTCTCAGCTGAAAGCAGATGTGTGGACTTGTTTTTGTTATAAAGGGTCGATGGGTGTTGTTCATCATGATTGACATAATTTTACATAGCTTGAAAATGTGATTGACAATGGATTTACATTGTAGGAACTTTGTTCTAGTTTTCTATGTGTGTGTTAGACATGTGCAGAACAGAAAAATGTGTTTTGATTAATTTTGGATTGATTTTTTATGTTACTAATTAAGTTTCGTTGATTCGTTTTGGAATTAGTTTAGTTTAATTGTATTACAATTTTAATTTTGTTTATTAATCTTCTAACAAATTCCAAATTTTCAAAATGATTACAATTTGGAATGGTCGAAAAATGGTCAACCAATTTGAATTCTGTGTGAAGAATAGCTGTTTGTTAAGGATGACTCATCATCTGTCAGGGGCTTCCCTGCTTAGAGCTGAAATGTAAACAAAAGAATGCTGGCAATAGAAAATTCAAGAAATGAAACAGCGTGGGGTGGGGGACCCCAACTCAATTCATACCAGGCACTTAGGGTCTGGTATCGATCTGTACAGAACCCCATGCCAAAATTAAAAAAGAATGATGTGGATTTCTCCTAAAATCCATACCAGACCCTTATTCAAGCGTGCAGCCCAGCAGACCAGGAAAGGGGGAGAGATGAGCGAGTGCCCCCCTCCTGAACTATACCAGGCCACATGCCCTTAACATGAGGGCTGCTTTGGGGCAGGGGGGACTCTGCACCATCTACCCCAAAGCAGCTTATCCCCATGTTGATAGGGACAAGGCCCTCTTCCCCTAAACCCTGGACATAGTACCCCTACCCCTTCACTTTAAGTATTAAGCTTTTTCAAAAGTGAACATTACATATTATACTTGTCTATTGAATACTAAGTTGGCCGCATACACTAAAACCCATAACATGAATTTGTACATCATCATAATTTTGTAAACTTTTTTTTTTCTGTAGTGAACCATAGAATTCACAGCTGACAGCTTAGCAGGCAGGTAATAGAGACACATCTATATTTAGAAAAATAAGGTCTGAATTTTAACATAAAGCACTTCCAAGTCCAAAAAGCACAGGTTTATTATAATATAAACGTTTTGGATAAAGACTGGTAACAACAATGACATCTGTACAAACAAAGAGAGCTTTATTGTGTACAGTAACAGTATGCAGTGGTATACTGGATACAAGAGGTGTCAGAGAGGAAGTGCTGGACTGGAGACTGCAGAGACTATCCTTTTCAGCTTAAAAGATCTTGCTGTTTTTGCTGCACTTGCTATAGCACAAACATCTGGCCAGTATCTATTTCACTTGTTGGCAATGCGTGATCATACAGTGGAAGATTTGCATCCAATTCAGATTTGGCAGTGGAGGATTGCATTTTTTGTACACTTAGATGAACTCTAAGGCCGCGTACACACGATCGAATTTGTCCGCTGAAAACGGTCCGATGGACCGTTTCAGCAGACATCTCCGATCGTGTGTATGGGCTAGTGGACAGATTTGTCCACCCGACAGATTTCAAAGCATGCTTTGAAATCTAACGGGTGGGAATGTGTCCGCCCGACATGTCTGCTGGTTAGTACACTTACCAGCAGACATGTCGTCCCGCACCGCCGCTGCACCGAATGGATTCGGCGCATGCGCGGAAGTGTTTTACTTCCTGGTGCGGTGACGTGGCGGCGTCAACGTCACCGCCACGTCACCGCCACGTCAGCGCGCCGTCTGCTTGCGGGGATTTTGGTTTGCTCGTGTGTACACGCGAGCAAACCAAAATCCCAGCAGACAGATTTGTTCAAATCTGTCGGACGGACAGATTTGAACAAATCTGTCCGCTCGTGTGTATGAGGCCTAACTTTGGAGACTCTTGTTTGCATTTGAACAAAACTTTATACTAGTATTTATCCCTTTCACGCCGAGCGAACGCATATATGCGTCCTCGGCTTTCGGGGGTTATACCGGGATGATGCCTGCAGCTGCAGGAGGAGGAGCGGGAGGGGACACCCCCCCTCCCACCGCCTCTCGCCGCTCTGACCAGGCCTCCCGTCCCACCGGGAGACCCGATCCTTGATCCGGCGCCTCCATCGTCTTCCCTCCATAAAGAGTACCTGTCACCACATATTACTGTCACAAGGGATGTTTACAATAAAAGTGATCAAAATGTAAAAACAAAATCACAATTTAATATTATAAAAATAAATAAGATTTTTTTTTTTTAAAGCGCCCCCCTCCCCGCGAGCTTGCCCAACAAAGAAAACGCATACGGAAGTCGCGTCCGCATTTGAAAACGGTGTTCAAATCACACATGTGAGGTATCGCCGCGATCGTCAGAGCGAGAGCAATAATTCTAGCACTAGCCCTCCTCTGTAACTCTAACCTGGTAACTGTAAAAAACGTTTAAATCATAGCGTGGATATTTTTAGGTACAGTCGTTTGTCACCATTCCAAGAGTGCGTGCAATTATAAAGCGTGACATGCTTGGTTTCTATTTACTCGACGTAACATCATCTTTCACATTATGCAAAAAAATTGGGCAAACTTTACTTTTTAATTTTAATTTTTTTTTTAATTCATGAAAGTTATTTTTCCCAAAAAGTTGCGTTTAAAACACCGCCGCACAAATACCGTGTGACATAAAATACTGCAACAATCGCCATTTTATTCTCTAGATTCTCTGCTAAATATATATATATATATATATATATATATATTTTACCTTGTAAACACCAAATTCCTAAATATGCTTAGGTGTTAAAGGGTTAATATTATGATGTATGCATTTTATGGTTGTTTCAGTCACTTTATTATTTGCAACTAACACAGTGTGTTGTTTACCTGGTAATTATATACTTTAATGTTTTTAGGCGGCACTGCAAATGCTTTTTTAATACCTTTGTTAGACCTTTTAGAATTTATATGTCGATGCCTTATTTAGCTAGCAGCCTATTTACACTATAGCACAGACTAACCTTTTTTTACTTCTGCAACCATACTATTCATAAGCATAATAGACAATGAAGACATAATTGGAAATAAATAGATCATTAAGGATCTAAAAAAGCTTGTATTTTTGGCTAAGAAGGCTATTAAAGTAGACATTTTATAAAGAAAGTTTGAGTTATTAAGGATCAAGGAAATAGGATTTGTAGGTTAATTAATTTGAATTTTAATTCAATAACACTATTTTATTCATTACCTAAATTAATCACCTAAATGAATAATACTGAGCAATCAATTATACACCGGTATGCAGTGGGAATCTCAGTGCAATGTATTAATGTTTAGCAACATTTTTTAATAAGTATGGATGTGTTAAATAACTGGCGCTTGGCAGAATGAAAAATTAGATTTTATTTAACTTCACTGTTAAATTTTAAGATCTATGGGCCAGATTCAGGTACACGTAAATTTGCGCAGCGTATTCGAAATACTCTACGCTGCCGTATTTTACCAGGCTCTACATCGAATTCTGGTAGATTTTTGCCCGTACGATACGGCGGCGTAGTCTATTTCTCGCCGTGTAATCGAAATACGCGATTAGGGGGCGTGAAGCATTTAAATTAGGCGCATCCCCGTGGCGATCGAACTGTGCATGCTCCGTTCAGAAATTTCTCGCCGTGCATTGCGCGAACTAACGTCGATACATCATTTGTTGTTTGAGTAGCGTCGTTTACGTACATTCCTATTCCCGGACGACTTACGTAAAAAATAAAAACAAACGTTGAAATTCGACGCGGGAACGACGGCCATACTTAACATGGGTTGTCTAATATTAGACCAGCAAAAAGCTGGTATAGTGTTACGCAAAAAAAAGATGACTAAAGATGCCGTAAGAGATTGCGATTGAAGATCGTAATTTTGGGGATCGCCGGCAAAAGCTCATTAGCATACCCCGACGCGGAAAACGACGGGAAGTCCACCCAGTGGCCGCAATTTTGTTGCAGCGTAGATTCGAAGGCGTACGAACACGTAATCCAGTCGAATTGAAGCCCGCAGCCGTCTTTTCATGGTTTGAGGTTTCAGACTAGCTAGAAAACGGGCGTAATTTGAAAGTACTCCAGTCTAACACCAGTTAGACAGGAGTTACGGCTCTCTGAATCTGGCCCGCAATATTTAAAACATTATAGAAATAAACAAATTCAGAAATTATTATAATAATGTGTGACACATTTAATGTAGTTATTACTGTATTTATTGGCGTATAACACTCACAACTCTGTGGAAAGGTGGAAAGGTTGTGGAAAGGTTTTTTTCCTGAAACTTCCCTCTTAAAGTTAGGGTGCGTTTTATACCCCTGTGCGTGTTATATGCCGATAAATACGGTACTTTCTTTATTTTTTTTTTATTTTTTCACAAGGTACTTTCTTTATTTGATGCACCTAAAAACATTTTTATGCTTTAAAAGTATTAATAAATGTTATTAGTTATGTTGAGCACTTAAAGAGGTGATAAACAGCCACACACAAAAAAGACCCCCCTCTCAAAGTTTAAATCATAATGTACTAGTATCCGCCACATACTCGTACATTATGACAGACTTACTTCTACACAGAACCCTCTAGCACAGCGTTGTCATCAGGGCTGGTGCAAGGAATTTTGACACCCTAGGACGAAGACATCATTTTTGTGCCTCCACATTAGATCTGCCCCTGACTCCACCCCCTTTGCCCTACATACAGTATGTATACAGTGGAGGTGGTGGTGGGGGGATTTTTGCAGCACCTTTCCACCTTTTCTTCAGCCATGATCCATAGGCTCGCATCTGCGCCTCTGGACCTGGCCCGAAGACAATAGTGGTGGCACTGGCTCGCTTCCTTGTGCCAGATGTGGTCCGCAGGTAAATGGACAGGCTAGGGTAATATATGGACAGTCTTGGGTAGTATACAGACAGTCTACAGTAGTATATAGAAAGGGTAACTGTGTAAGTGACAAATACACTGACAATGCCTAAAATAATAATAAATGCACATTTTTTTACCTGCAAAAGGACCTGCATTTATTTATTTCTTACAAAGGTGAACTTGAACCTCCACATTTTAAATCACCCCAATTACTGAATTTTGAGTCCTTATCAGTCCATATTTGTCCCCCTCTGTACCCCCCCCCCCACATATCTGTTCCCCTCTGTACTTCCCACATATTTGTTCCCCTCTTTACCCTCCCACACACATTTTTCCCCCCTGTACCCCCCAAGTTCCTCTTTACACTCCCCCCACCTCTGTTCCCGTCTGGTCATATTGCAATATGAACTTGACAGCAGATTTTTTTTTACTTGGTGCAGCATTAAGTGTGCTCCTAGTTCTTCCACTATCTGTGCGAACGGGGTGGTAATCTCACCTCGAGGAGAGTGGCGCTGCTGCCTGTCCTCCCACAAAAGATCCCTGATGGTCCTGGAGGAAGAGGGCGGGGAAATAGCGGCAAGCCCGAACTTACATGCAGCCAGGCTTCCATCTCATCCACCCCACACGGTTCCATGTGCCCTGCAGGCACTTCAGATCAAGCTGGCATTGTTTTTTGTCCTGGCTCTCTTCCCTCCTCTTCTTACTGCAGCTGCTAGGGCGGCACTGCAGGATGGGAATATAGTAAAGTCCTGGCAGGGGAGTCCACGGCCCTCATAGTGAGAGACCCACCCTGGAGAGTTTCGAAAAGGAGACTGACGGAACAGATGATGAAGAGGGTAATATGTTTGTGTGGGGATCACAGGTGAATTTTACCGGCCCCCACTAGCCTAGCGCCAATGCTGGTTTATGGTATTACTGGCCCTGCACATATTTAAAAAAAATCAGAATCCAGCGAGTGGCTTGGGATCCAGATTTTGCCTCCCCCATCCTTGCACACTAGGCAGCTGCCTAACTTGCCTATTGCCAGCGCCAGCCCTGGTTGTCACAGTTCCCAGACAATTCCGTCTTCTTCTGGTTTTCCTTCAGAGCACATGCATCGATGATGTCCCCGACTGCATCCCATATGAAAATCTCCTAAACAGTTTAGGAGTTATTCACTGTACCTACAGGTAAGCCTTATTATAGGCTTGCCTGCAGGTACAAGTTAAAGGTGGAATTTGCTTCCACTTTAAATGGAATTACTACACTAGCAATAAGCTTCCCATGGATACAATGAGTTCCATAAGGCCAGGACCTCTGCAATAAACATATAACTCCTATATGAGATAATGTAATAAGTTGGGTCTGACATGGTCTTTCCATAGAATGAAAACCTTTAATTTGTGTGTTGAAAAATAGAGAAAATGCATGATAAATTGAAACTCATTGCAAATATATTTCAAATAGTTCATCCCCACTCTGGTAATGGTACCTATTCAAGATTAATTTGTACAGTGGATTCTCTAATAATGTGAATTTTACAGATTGTTCTAGAATGTGTTTTATGTAGTTATTTTTAGTAAACCCCAAATGGTAGCTGGCCAGTCAGAAAGAATAACGATAGGTAGGAAACCCAACATCACCAAAAATAAAATAAAAACTGCAAAATGAAAACAAATGCACCCACCACATCAAAAGTTTGATAAAGGAAACAAGCAACACACATTTTCTCCATTCACTGGGAATTTGAAAGGGGTAGCAGTGCAACAACAGAAATACCTATACAGTCTTGGATGGAGCTTAGACCTGGTGAATAGGGGTGTTAGCACTACTCTAATATGTAGTTTTATGGCAGTCATTGGCTGCTCAAGTCTTCTTCAGTTGAACTGAGACCTGCTCACCAGAGGGACAAGGATCACTCCAAAATGGAATGCAATGTATGTGCAATATTGGCCTTCTGCAATCTTCAATGGATGCTATATGTAGTCCCTAAGGGAGCTAGGATTATTCGGATATAGACATGAATGTACTGTACACAGACATGGGATTCTGCTCTTTTCAGGCGAGGCTAGGCCTGGTCACTAGGAAACACATTATGTATGCAGTTATGGGCTTCTGTGGTACACCTAAATGACACCAAACATTTATGATACATTTTAAGTGCCAAACATTGATATATTTTACACAGAGGCTAACATTATACATTTTCTTCATTTGATTAGTTTCAAAATTGTAATTGCAGTTCACTTCAGAGGAGTGCTATCAAATTTTACATTAATTCATCTGTTCTTTTAGCTTTTACTTCCCTCAGATCAGCTGGAATATTTTATGACCACTGCCAGAGGCATGCGTTGCTAAGACACACTCGTTATTCAAAGCTTTTCATCCATAGACCAAGATATTTTAAGTGGCACTTGAATTCTCATAATATAGGCCAAAGGATTAGTTTGTGTGGGAAATGTATAATGCGCTGCTTAGTACATATACTAGAAAACATACCCATATGCATCCCTTTTAGAATTATGAACAATGGGAAGACAAATCAAGGACCAATAAGTTAAAGCTAGGTTAGCCAACAAACATCTAACAGTGCCTATATATTGACATATCTATCCATACTAGTAAAATTCTTTGACTGAACCCTCTTATAAAAATTCCATATGCATAGTGTAGTATATGTAAGTACATAGCAGCGGCAAGCGGTTTCAGAATCCAACAAGAGCTTTATTTGTCACTAGGGGTGCAACGGATCATGCCCGATCCGCGATCCGAATGGGCTGACCTGTTCGGATCGACACAGAATACGATCCGCAGATCACACCGCAGATCACACCTAGCTCTGGAGCGGTCGGCCATCTTGGCACACCAGTCGTCGGTGCGCGCTGACGTCATCACCCCTCCCTCTGCACGTGTATCTTCTATTCTGCAAGAGCACGCAGTACTGTCTGCATGCGAGTACAGTGAAACTGAGTAGTACAAGTACAGTGAGTGGATTAATCATATTATAGTGGGAAAAATGGCTATTTTTTCAGTGTGTTACTGTTTACTAGTGTGGGGACAATGTTGGCTATTATTAGTGGGAAAAATGGCTATTATTACAGTGTTACTGACTGTTTACTAGTGTGGGGGCAATGTTGGACTGGAACAGTGATGATGACGAGTGGGGGACAATGGTGGACATTACAGTGACTAGTGGGGGGCCGGGGAAATGGTGGACATTACAGTGATGAGTGGGGGCAATGGTGGATGACTGGATGTTACAGTGAGGTGGGGTTTTTTTTTTTTTGCTGATCCAAAAATGATCCGATCCGTGACTCCTGATCTGAGGAACGATCCGAACCGTGAGTTTTTTGATCCGTTGCACCCCTATTTGTCACAGTTAAAAAACATAGTGGATCTCAATGCTATCACGTTTCTGCCCAGAGTGGGCCTAAATCACCAATATTATATTCAGCTCACTTTTTTTTAACAGTGACAATACAAATTTGATGCCTATCCCCTAAAACACTTTAGGTAGATTAGGGTGAGGTTTTTACATGACTACATCAAAAAAGTTCACATCATGCTCTAGTCTCATTGTATGTATAGTTAGCACATGTTTAATAAATAATTGTTACTCAATTTAAAGGTGTTGTAAAGGTACAATTATTTTTCCTAAATAGCTTCCTTTACCTTAGTGCAGTACTCCTTCACTTACCTCATCCTTCAATTTTGCTTTAAAATGTTCTTATTTCTTCTGAGAATTCCTCATTTCCTGTTCTTCTTTCTGTAACAAAACACAGTAATGCAAGGCTTTCTCCCTGGTGTGGAGTGTCGTGCTTGCCCCCTCCATTGGACTACAGGAGAGTCAGGACGCCCACTAGCACACAGATCCTTTCTCTATCTGCAATGTAGAGAGCATCCTGACTCTCCTGTAGTGCAAGGGAGGGGGAGAGCACGACACTCCACACCAGGGAGAAAGCCTTGCATTACTGTGTGTAGTAACAGACAGAAGAACAGGAAGTGAGGATTTCTCCGAAGTAATAAGGACATTTAAAAGTAAAATCGAAGGATGAGGTAAGTGAAGGAGGACTGCACTAAGGTAAAGGAAGCTATTTAGGAAAAAAAATTGTACCTTTACAACCCCTTTAAACTATAAGTAACCATAAGTAATAGCGTAGTCTATTTCTCGCCGCGTAATCGAAATACGCGATTGGGGGCGTGAAGCATTTAAATTAAGCGCGTCCCCGCGGTGATCGAACTGCGCATGCTCCGTTCAGAAATTTCCCGCCGTGCATTGTGCGAAATCACGTCGTTACGTCATTCGTTGTTTGAGTAGTGTCGTTTACGAACATTCCTATTCCTGGACGACTTACGTAAAAAATCATAAAAGACGTTGGAAAACGTAGAAATTTGACGCGGGAACGATGGCCATACTTAACATGGGCTGTCTAATATTAGACCAGCAAAAAGCTGGTATAGTGTTACTATAAAAAAAGATGACTAAAGGTGCCGTAAGAGATTGCGATTGAAGATCGTAATTTCTGGGATCGCCGGCAAAAGCTCATTAGCATACCCCGACGCGGAAAACGACGGGAAGTCCACCCAGTGGCCGCAATTTTATTGCAGCGTAGATCCGAAGGCGTATGAACACGTAATCCGGTCGAATTGAAGCCCACAGCCGTCTTTTCATGGTTTGAGGTTTCAGACTAGCTAGAAACGCGCGTAATTTGAAATTACTCCAGTCTAACACCAGTTAGACAGGCGTAATGGCTCTGTGAATCTGGCCCTAAGTATTTAGTTTATAGGCACGATTTTTACTTCTTAGAGCAGGCTCAATATTTGTAATCAGCAATTTATTGTAAGTTTTTAACAACACCTAGACTTCTGAACTCCAAACCTCTTTATAGATGTTTTATTTGGATCAGAGTGTTTATTATACTAGCTGAAATGGGAGCTTGCTCAGATCCACATTTTGTTGACACTGGCAACTCAAAGCATTTCCTTTTGCAAAAGGGTCAGCTTATTCTCCCAAGCCTTGTCTTCTGTTAAGGTCAGTGGTTTCCTTCTTGAAAGACTATATGAGCTATTTTAATCATGAACATGGTTAACATCAAGGTCTCCCAACTTGCACAGATGTTCTCTGAACCCTTGGATGTATCACTATGGGTTCATCAGCATATTCAATTATTTTCATAGCGTACAATGCACAATAAGTATTAATATTCAACATTTTGGAATGTAAGAAAAGCAATAGGAAAATACTAATACGTTTATTTAGGTAACCTGATTGCTTCTTTTCTCGATTGCCAGTTATCACATTAAAGGGATTGTAAAGGCAGAAGTTTTTTTTTTATCTTAAGATGAAAAAAATACTTCTGTGTGCAGTAGCCCCCTAATACTTACCTAAACCTGCCTTTATTCAGCGACGTTGCAGGAGTGTCCAAGCTGCCCGGAACTTCCCTCCTCATTGGCTGAGAAAGCAGCGTGGCGCGATTGGCTCCCACTGCTGTTAATCAAAATTAATTAGCCAATCAGAAGAGACAGGGGCAGGGCCAGGTCATAGTTCCATGTCTAAATGGACACAGGGAGCTGTGACTCGGTTTGGGTGCCCCCATAGCAAGCTGCTTGCTGTGGGGTCACTTAACAGGAGGGAGTGGCCAGAAGCACAGAAGCCAAGAAGAAGAGGATCCAGGCTGATCTGTCCAAAACCAATTGCATAGAGCAGGTAGGTATACCATGTTTGTTATTTTAAGACGTTACAATCACTTACATTAAAGTAATTCTAAAGGCAGGACATTTTTTACGTTAAAGTGATTGTAACTGATGACCTTGTAAAACAACCCATTCCGTTTAAAATATAAAGGAAAGGCAAAACATTTTTGCATATATATATATATATATATATATATATATATATATAAAAACATTATAATTACCTTTTTCGTTTTTTTTTAAGTGATCACATTCCCTCTGTTCTCAGCTTCATATGATTTGGGAGGAGGAGGAGGAGGAGAAGCAGCAGCACACTGCACTTCCCAGTAAATGGCTGCGCAGTGTGGGAGTGTCTGGACAAGTCTGATCATTGGAGGAGAGACCACTGAGTACCCAACATAGCTAGAGAACTAACCAAGGTGTGCTTTCCTGCTTAAAGCGTTCAGTTTTTAATAGGAAAGCAGAGGGACTGGCAGGAATGCCAAGGATATCACATAAAGAAAGCAATACAAAGAGAACAGAATGCTTTTTCATACAAGTACATGGTACAGCAGACACATATCAGGAATATGAAGTGTTGGGGTAACAAAGGCTTTTATGCAGTCCCTCCTATAAGGGAAAAAAATTTCCCTGAATTTGTATTGCCCCCTCACATTCCTAAATACTTACCCGAGTCCTAGCTTTATCCAGAACACTGTCTGAGTGCAGCAACTCTGATAAGGTAAGTATAATGCCTTGTACACACAATCGGAATTTCCGATGAAAAAAGTCAGACAGAATTATTTCATCGAATATTACGTGTGTGGGCCCCATCAGACTTTTTCCCGTCGGAGTTTAGAAATAGAACATGTTTTATTTTTTTCCGATGGAAATTACGATCGTCTGTGTGGAACATTACCAGAAGTTATAGAACTGACTAAAGCACCATATTTTTCTCCAGAAATTACAATTTTTAAATTAGAAAACAAGAATGCAAAAATACTATTTTTCTTTTGCTATGATTGGATATTCTTTAACCACTTAAGGACCGCAGCATGTACATTTACGTCGGCAGAATGGCACCGACAGGCACATCAACGTATATATACGTTGGTGCCTTGGGGGGGATCGGGGGTCCGATCGGACCCCCCCCGTACATGCGGCGGTCCGCGCGGCTGCAGGAGCGATCCGACAAGAGGGGGCGGCTTTTCGTTTTTGTCCGCCCCCTCCGGATCGCTCTCAGCCAATGCGCGCGCCCGCCCGCCCTGTCACTTCCTCCTCCTGTGTAAACACAGGAAGGAGGAAGCGACATGATCTCTCCCTCTGCATTTTTTTCAACCACCGCTGAGGAGAGATCACCACACAGTAAGTCCTGCACCAACACTACACTACACACAGGCACATTTAACCCCCCCGATCGCCCCCCCCTCCCCCCTGTCACAGTTTAACTGAATGCAGTAATCATACATGTATGATTACTGTATTTAGTGTCAGTGTGACAGGCAGTGTAAAAGTCAGTTAGTGTTAGGTTCAGGGTAGCCCTGTACCCCCCCCTAATAAAGTTTTAACCCCTTGATCACTGCCCTAGTTAACCCTTTCACTCCCTATTGCCAGCGTCACTAAGTGTCACTTAGTGTCGCTGTTCCCGCTAGGTAGCTAATTTTTTTTTTTTTGCGATTTTTTTTTACTAAAGACATGTGGCTAAATAAATTTTGGCCTAAATGTTTGACTAAAATTTAGTTTATTGATTTTTCTTATAACAAAAAGTAAAAAATATTGTTTTTTTTTCAAAAATGTCGCTCTATTTTTGTATATAGCGCAAAAAATAAAAATCGCAGAGGTGATCAAATACCACCAAAAGAAAGCTCTATTTGTGGGAAGAAAAGGACGCAAATTTTGTTTGGGAGCCACGTCGCATGACCGCGCAATTGTCTGTTAAAGCGACGCAGTGCCGAATCGCAAAAACCCCTTTGGTCATTTGGCAGCATATTGGTCCGGGTCTTAAGTGGTTAAAAAATAAGTTTTCTGATAGATGTCACCTACAATAAGTTTATCTTTTTATCTATCTTTTTTAAGCATTGGATAGAGTGAAAGGGCTTGAACTGTCAGGTTTTAATTACTGATTGTATCCATTCTAGGATAAGTCCCCCTCTCTCATTACTCTTGTCACTATGCATGCAAGTGAGGGAAAATTCAAAACAGGTATATAGAGGTGGTATATAGAGGTGGGGACAAACGGGGCACACATGATTGCAGTAATATAGGGCATGTAAACCCCAAATCTGTTATTTAGTATGTTTGTTATAATGCCTTCCTGTCTGCTGACAATGTTATGCCACTGGTCACAATTAGCAGTGGCATTGTTAGCCTGCCATGTAAACTTCTTTAGTAGGCCATTGGGCTGCCTATCTGATAGAACTGATAGGCAGCCCAATTTCCAATTTTAGGTTGCACATACAGTGCTCTTACTGGCAGGATCGCCAGGTAATAAGTTTTGCAACAAATTCACAAAAAAACTATTTGCATAAAAAAAAAGTAAGACAAACATGTTTAAAAAAATAGATTTTGGTTTTATTTAAGGGGGTATTTATAAAATAATTTGTATAGCAATTAATCCAGGAAATTTGTATATACATTTGTTTGATACAAATAGGGCAAAAATGTAGGCAATTTTTTTTATCGGAATGAATGTTCTTTTAATTTGGGCAGTATTACGATATACCACATTAAAGCCACTCGATAGAGCTGAGAAGCAAAAGATATATATAGCAATGGTTACATTTTTTTTTCTACAATATTTGTTAACTCTATCTAGTGTTCTCTATAATTGTTACTAGGGTTGTCCCGATACTGGTACTAGTATCGGTATCGGGACCGATACCGAGTATTTGCGGGAGTACTTGTACTCGCACAAATACCCCCAATGCCTAAATAGAATACTTCCCGCCGCCACCGTCGCCGCCACCACAAACCCGCCGCTGCATACCGCCGTGTATTGTAATCGCCGCATTACAGACACCTGTTTGAATTCTTAATGCCCGCCGCGTATAGACACTCCCCTTCTCGGGATTGGACGGACCTGTCCAATCCCGAGCAAGGGGGAGTGTCTATGCATGGAGCCGTGTGTATAGACACTCCCCCTTGCTCGGGATTGGACGGATCTGTCCAATCCCGAGAAGGGTAGTGTCTGTATGCGGCGGGCATTGTGAATTCAAACCGGTGCCTGTAATGCGGCGATTACAATACACGGCGGTATGCGGCATCATGTACTAAAGGTATGGGGGACAGGACATGGCTGCAATATGTGGGGGACATGACATGGCTGCAATATGTGGGGGACATGACATGGCTGCAATATGTGGGGGACAGGACATGGCTGCAATATGTGGGGGACAGGACATGGCTGCAATATGTGGGGGACATGACATGGCTGCAATATGTGGGGGACATGACATGGCTGCAATATGTGGGGGACAGGACATGGCTGCAATATGTGGGGGACAGGACATGGCTGCAATATGTGGGGGACATGACATGGCTGCAATATGTGGGGGACATGACATGGCTGCAATATGTGGGGGACAGGACATGGCTGCAATATGTGGGGGACAGGACATGGCTGCAATATGTGGGGGACAGGACATGGCTGCAATATGTGGGGGGACATGGCTGCATTTGGGGACACATTAAAAAAAGTAATGGTATTCGGTATCGGCGAGTACATGGAAAAAAGTATCGGTACTTGTACTCGGTCCTAAAAAAGTGGTATCGGGACAACCCTAATTGTTACATTGTATCTCTTGTTACAAAGGCATATGTATTTCCTATATTCAGCTCCATCTAATAGTCATAATTTGTTACTACAGCCATAATAAAATAAAAACGTGTTAAAATGAGAAAAGTCGTTTTTGTCCAATTTGTCAGCTATGAAAAAAAGAATAATGAAGAGACCCCTAAGTGATAAAATGAACATTGAAGTGATATTAAGGCCAATATTAATACAAAAATAACAAACATTTCATACTCACCTGCTCTTCATATTCACCTGCTCTGGGCAGTGGTTTTGCACAGAGCAGCCCCGATCCTCCTCTTCTCGGGTCCCCTGCTGGCGCTCCTGGTCCCTGCCTCCTGCTGAGTTTCCACAGAACAAGTAGCTTGCAATGGGTACACCCAAACAGGCACCCTCCCGAGCCACTACTCTGTGTGTCCATTCACACACAGAGCCGTGAATTGGCCGCGCTCCCATCTCTCCTCATTGGCTCTTTGGCTGTGATTGACAGCAGCGAGAGCCAATGGCACCCACGCTGGCTTAACCAATAAGGATGAGGAGGGAGAGTCCCTAGAGAGCTGAGGTTCTCCTGTACATTGCTGGTTCATGATGGGGCTCAGGTAAGTATTAGGGGGCTGCTGAACAGAGAAGGTTTTTTACCTTCATGCAAAGAATGCTTGAAGTTAAAAAAACCTTGAGCCTTTAAAACCATATTAAAGTGATTCTAAAGGCAAAAGTTTTTTTTATTTTTTTATCTTAATGCATTCTTTGCATTAAGATAAAAAACCTTCTGTATGCAGGAGACCCCTCAGCCCCCCTAATACTTACCTGAGCACCATCTCAATCCAATGATGTTGCACTAGAGTCTTGGATATCCGGGACCTTTCCTTCATTGGCTGAGACATCAGTGCCATTGGCTCCTGCTGCTGTCAATTAAAGTCAGTGAGCCAATGAGGCAAGAGAGGAGGCTAAATGGACGCACAGAGCAGCGGCTCAGGTGCCCCCATAGCAAGCTGCTTGCTGGGGGGGCACTTGGCAGGAGGGAGGGGCCAGGAACACCTCCCAAGAAGAGGAGGATTAGGGCTGCTCTGTGCAGAACAACTGCACAGAGCAGTTAAAGCGTTTGTTAACCCCCGAAAAAATATATAGATCCTGCTCATTTAAAGCACTTTATACAGCACAGCGCTTGTGCTGTGTATTATGGTTGATCCTGTCAGTTTCTCCAGTCCCCTATGCAAACAGTCAACGATAATCATGGCTGCTGAGCCCTTGACATTGTGGTCTATTTTCATGCCTCCATCACACACAGCCTGCTATCATGTGTCTGTCTCCTCTGACCCCCCTCCTCTCCCCTCCCCTCTCTGCATGCAGTGCTGCCTCATCCCCCCTCCTGCTGCAGGAATATATATTATATTTGAATATTATCTGTTTTGTTTCCAAATACTGTGCCCTGCTGTCTCTGTGTTTTATTAAAAAACATCTCCTTCACCATATCTCACAGCGGCTCCCGGCGATCACGTGACAGGCAGTGTCTCCTCTCTTCTCTCTTCCCCTCATCCTGCTGACATGAGTAAGTGAGTGAGTAACTTGTATAGTGCTAGAAATGCGAACTAAATCGCCTGAAGGCGCTGTATCCAATGTCGTCGTCCAGCCATGCTTCAGAATAAATGCGTCTTAAGTATTTTTCTGAAGGCCCGATGGTTTACTTCCATTCGAATGTCTGTAAGTAGAGCGTTCCATAGCCGCGGTCCATGGACTGCAAATCTTTGTTCTCCTTTAGATTTGTAGCAGCACTTGGGGATGTGGAGGAGGTTCTAAATAGTTGATTGTAGGGCCCGATTTGGGGCCCCACCCCCTGCTTCTGCAAGACGGGCAGAGAGAAGACACAACCAGTGACATGAGAGCCGGGAGAAATACGGTAAAGGAGGATTTTTTAACAAAACGGATAGTATTAAGATGTTAAAGTGGCTTAACAACCACTTTAAGTATAACATGTTTGTTATTTTTGTGAATCACTTTTGTAGACATGGACATATGTGGCTGGATCTATGCATCTTGTTCATGGGTCTTCAAACTACGGCCCTCCAGTTGTTCAGGAACTACAATTCCCATCATGCCTAGTCATGTCTGTGAATGTCAGTGTGTTGCAATGCCTCATGGGATGTGTAGTTCTACAACAGCTGGAGGGCCATAGTTTGAGGATCCCTGATCTTGTTGGTGCATGGGGAGAGAGTTATTTGTTACGTTATCCTCTTGGGTATGTTAGGCTGCTGGAAAAACCTGTCTGCTCGCCCGTACACACGATCAAATTTATCTGCTGAAACCGGTCCGACGGACCGTTTCAGCAGACAAATCCGATCGTGTGTACGGGCGAGCAGACAGGTTTTTCCAGCAGACAAGTTTTAAAGCATGCTTTAAAACTTGTCTGCTGGAAACCTGTCCGTCCGACATGTCCACTGGTTAGTACACTAACCAGCGGACATATCTGTCCGCACATGCGTCAAATAGATTCTAAGCATGCGTGGAAGTATTTTACTTCCTGGTTCGGTGATGCGGCGGCGTCAACGTCACCGCCACGTCACCGCGCTGTCTTTGCCGGCGGGGATTTTGGTTTGATGGTGTGTACAACCATCAGACCAAAACAGCCCAGCAGACATATCCGATGAAAACGGTCCGTCGGACCGTTTAATCGGATAAGTTTGAGCGCGTGTACGTGGCCTTAAGGGTTCATATAGATAAGCCTTAAGGAGTAGTGTTGGGTAAGGGGAAGGTTTCATTATACTATACTTTGGAGAGCATTTTTATTTTAAAATTTACCAAAATAGCACTTTTTTTTAGGTTTCCCTTGGCACAGAAACAAGCAGAGCAAGACTCTCACTATCAAAAACTAGCATACTGGATATTGCTGCTATCTTTGCTACTGTTGCCATATTTTATTGTCCCGCATGTAAATAAGATATAAAATGCTAATAATTGCAGTAATGTGTCCTCAGTTATGCTGCCCTCCACTTAGGGAAACACATGTCAAAAAATTCTCACCTCTGCAACCTTAGGGAGATTCACTGGTTAATTCTCATCGTGACACTCTTCACATTCTTTTTTAATTCACCAGGGATGTCACCAAACAAACACATATGGACAGCCAGAGAAATAATTCTTTGGAGGCATTCAGGCTGGATATAAATCTCTGCCTGTTATGATCAGCTCCATATGTGCTGCCTAAGGATTACAACCAGTTTCTTTTAGTGCTTTACATTAGCGGCATGTGTTGTTGATCCATTTTCCAACATGTTCAGTCCATCAGTTCTATATGAAGCTTTACTGAATGTAGCACATACATCAATAAGTAAATGCACTATTCTTAAAGAAAATTGATCACATGTGAAACAAGATCACAGTGTTGTAAATCAGAGTAAATTACTGTAAACATGCCTTTCTTTTTTTTGTTTTATCACGTAAAGCTGAAGTTTAATCTGCGTATAAATCACCTTTCCTGGTTCCACCTTCCCCACTCATTGTATATGCTAAATAAATGTTTAAATAAATCATTATTGTTTGTCATTATATGAATTATCTTAGAGATCACTGGACCTCTGTATGCTACATGCGATGCAGATTGTGGTTGGTGGTAAGGGACCAGTACCCTGCCTCAGTACTCCTAAGAGCTGTCAGCCCTGATCAGTCTTAACAACTGTCAGTATTTTTACTAGCAGCCAGTAAAAAAACAGACACTTTTTCCCTGCCAGTAAATGCCAGTGACAGGAAAGGTTTGCCAGTGAAAAAAAATGGCTGTGATGATCTGCTCAAAACTGCACTTGCGCAGTTCTGGCCCAGAACGGGCAAAGACCAACAAAGCGCCTGCTACAGTGTGTTCGGTAGCACTGGTGGAGGATGGGTCTGGCCTGAGCGTGTCGTGTGATGTCATGGTGCAAGGGAGCTGAGCGGAGCGGCCGGAGCCTTGCGTGTGGATCTGCAGGATGGGATCAAACCAAACCGGCATTGGGACTCTCAGTGCTGTTTGGACTGAAGTGGACTTAAGGGACCACCTGGCGTGGACAGAGACTGTCACTGTGACTCAGGAGGGGACGTGTTATGTCGGTGAGGCGTCATCATTATCTGTGCTGCTGCACACTGCGAGAGTCAGTTTCATGTGTGTGTGCCGCCCATTCTAATTTCTTACCCTCCTGAATTCTGTCCCTGAGCAACTTACTATATCGAAAAAAAAAATAAGAAATATGTTTTTTTTTTGCAGTAATATCTGGCGGTATGATTATTTCAGATTTTAGGTGCTGAAAGCGGTACCATTATTTGCAAGGAAATGTGGTGTTTTATACTGTAGGCCTGTAATTCTTAGGAATAACTCACTTAAATCTGACCAAACAAGAGTCCAATAGGCATCCCGGGTATGATTTTTTTTTAACCACTTGATACCCGCCCACCGTCAAATGACGGCGGGCGGGTAACTGTATTGTCCTGACTGCACGTCATATAACGTGCTGTCATAGAAAGCTGCTAGGGGCGCGCATGCGCCGCCGGTGGCGCGCGCGCACCCGTCACATCACTGAGAACCCTGTGCGTGTGCCGAGTAACTGAGCTGTGACGTGGAGCTCTGTGTGTAAACACAGAGCTCCACGTCCCCGTCAGGGAGAGAGGAGACCGATTGTGTCCCTTGTACATAGGGACACAATCGGTCACCTCCCCAGTCACCCCCCCTCCCCCCACAGTTAGAACACAAACTAGAAGAAACATTTAACCCCTTCCCCGCCCCCTAGTGGTTAACCCCTTCCCTGTCAGTTACATTTATACAGTTATCAATGCATATTTATAGCATTGTTCACTGTTTAAATGTAAATGGTCCCAAAAATGTGTCAAAAGTGTCCGATGTGTCCGCTATAATGTCCCAGTCCCAAAAAAAAATCGCAGATCGCCGCCATTCCTAGTGAAAAAAAATATAAAAAAATCATAATTATGCCCCCTATTTTGTAGGCAATTTAACTTTTGCGCAAACCAGTCACTATTCGGTTATTGCGATTTTATTTTTAATTTTTTTTTACCAAAAATATGTAGAAGAATCGGCTTAAACTGAGATAACAATTTGAGACAAGCAATTGTCAGTTAAAGCGACGCAGTGCCGGAAGCTAAAATTTTGTCTGGGCAGGAAGGGAGTATACTGTAAATTCGGAAAAAATACTGAACACTACACCTGACCAGCCTGCAGAGAGACTACATGTGATGGAGAGCCAGAACTACACTGTTGAGGAACGCTAATCTGGCTATAAGGAGAAGGAGATACAGACAGGGTGACAGGATTCCTGGATTTCTCGTGCTGGCTTAATTTGAATCCATGTGTTGTTGATCTCGTTAGAGGTCTGATCTTTCTGGTAAGCAGTTTTAACCATAAGTGGTGGAGGATAACCTGTATCAATCTGGCTGTTACACACGATTTCCTTGGAGCTGTTCAACACCCATTCGGACTTCTTTTGTTGTCTTTTACATCCTTCTCTGAACTTTGGGGATTATTTTCTCTATTCTACACGGACTTTTGATTTATTTCTAAGTTTTTTGAATTTTGCACCGGTGTATTTATGCACTAGTTTAACAATATTTTGGTATATTTATGCAACACATTTTGTTTTTATTGATGCAGCGCAGCTTTTTTCCTTTTCTAGGAAGGGAGTATATGTGTCCAGTAGGCAAGTGGTTAAAAACAAAATTATAAATGATAATATAATAAATAATTATAAATAATTATAACAAATAATAATATAATTATAATAAAAATTATTTAATAATGTAATCAACTCAAATCACTGAAATTTGCTCAGTTGCAGAATTGTCGCTGTCATTGCTGGGTTTTTTTTATGACGAATTTCCCCACAAATCGCTCTCGCTCAATTCTGCAAGTGATTATAATTTATTATGGCTGTTTTCTAGCTGCTCTAAAACAATTTTTGACATAAAGAGACACTTTTGGTTGCTATGGACAATCTACAGTTTGCAGGCAGAAAGAACCGTTTTTATTATATAAAAGAACATGTAGGGCACTGGGCAGACCACTAGGGACAAGGGGTGTGTGTATTTTTTACATACAGTCCTGTAATCTGTATGTACTGTGTTTGTTTACTTTTTTGAATTTGGCGCCGATCTCCGCCCCCGTGCGTCGTAACGTCGCAGGGAACAGAGATCGGCGGCACACAGAGGCACTGTGTGAATCGAGCGAGCACCCGCTCGCTCACACAGCGTGGTGGCATCTCTGGATCCAGGGACAAGGTAAGTAAACCATGCCTGTGGATTCTGCGAGGCGAGCCCAAGTCTGACTCGGGGTTACCGATCGCAGCACAGAAATTTAACCCAGAGTCAGACTCAGGAATACCGCCAGGGGGGTTAAATCACATTGCTAATTGCATATTGTTCTTGTTTGAAGCCTAAACAGTGAAATTTGCACTTAAAACTGTGATTATGTAACTTTTGGAAATGCCAGTAAAAACTTGGCTGTGCCAGTAAATTTTGGGTGTTCTGTCAGTAAATTTAAATCTGGTAGGTTGGCCCTAATGCAAACAATAGGTTAACTCTTGGGAGGAGTTATGCATTTATTAAAATTCCTTGATGGGTAAATAACAGTCTGCAGAAGTGGGTATGTGTAGGCAGGATGTATTTGAATGTAAAATAGCCTAGGTAATGGTCACATGGGTTGCTGAGCCTCCATGATTGAAAGAGCTTAAATCCTAAGAAGGAAAGCAGGGGAAGAGGAAAAGAAGGGACAGGCTGGCAGTAAGGGATTGATGATGCTGGACATCCTTCATCCAGAAAAAAAAGGAGCTCCAGCTTCTAATGCACACTGTGGGAAACACACATTGTGCAGTGAGAGCAGAGTAAATTCAGGATAGGAGCATGTACACAATATTATCAAAAGCATTGGGGCATTGGGGCACCTGCCTTTACACGCAGATTAACTTTAATGGCATCTCACTTTTAGTCCATAGGGTTCAATATTTAGTTGGTCCACCCATTGCAGCTATATCAGCATGTATCAACTCATCTGGGAAGGCTGTCCACAAGGTTTAAGATTGTGTCTATGGGAATGTTTGATCATTTTTCCAGAAGTACATTTGTGGGTTTAGGCAGTGATGTGGACGAGAAGGCCTGGCTTGCAGTCTGTGCTCTAATTCTGTTGAGGTGCAGGGCAATAAGTTTCCTATACCCCAAACTCGCTTATCCTTGTCTTTATTGTTTTGCAGTTGTGTTGGAACAAGAAGGAGCCATTCCCAAACTGTTCCCACAAGGTTAGAAGCATGTCCAAAATGTCTTGGGATGCTGATGCCTTAAGAGTTCCCTTCATTAGAACTAAGGAGCCAAGCCCAACCCCTGAAAAACAACCCAACACCATAATCCTCCTCCACCAAATGATTTGGACCAGTGCACAAAGCAAGGTCCATAAACACATGGATGAGCAAGTTTGGGATGAAGGAACTTGACTGGTCTGCACAAAGTCCTGACCTCAACCACACAGAACACCTTCAGGATGAATTGGAACTGAGACTGTGAGCCAGGCCTTCTCATTAGACATGTGCACAGAAAATTTTTTCGTTTTTTTTGTTCCGTTTCGTATGGTCCCGTCTGTTCGTTTCCGTTCGCTTTTCGTAAGACGCCCGTTTTCCCGTTAGTTCCCGTTCGTTTGTCGTACGTCGTGATTTTTTCGTATTCTGATCGTTTCGTATTTCCGTTACCGTTTTATTTTCGTACATGCGGGATGATTTCGTTATTCTGTTTAATTCATGTTCGTTTCTTGTTAGACAATAATTATTGTGAATTTTCGTCAATTTGCATTCTGTGTATCTTGAATGCTTTTCTTTTGTTAGTGTCAGTTGTATGTTCATTGTTCAATGACATCTATAACAAAAGAATTTCATTATGTATATTGAATGAATTCCTTTTTCTGTTTTCTGTGTATTCAAAATACTGAAGGCACATTTTTTGTTATAGGTGTCATATCAACATACGAAAATAACGAAAATAACAAAAGAAACGTGTTCAAATGCAAATCTTTTGTTTATGGTTTTTTTAATGGCCAGAGAGTTAGACTGGCCATACATGATACAATTTTCTGTGCAATTTTCTTGCAGAATAGTTTCATCTGAAGGGAGATCAGTTGGCCAGACTTTTGAACCATTTTTGGGTTCAGAAGTCTGGCCAACTGATCTCCCTTCAGATGAAAATCCACAGAAAAGTTTATTAGGCTTTACTGTACAAGTGTACTCACTACTCAGCACAAAAGAGAAGCTGCTTTCAGTCACTGAGGCTGGCCATACATGTTCAATTTTCTTGTACAATTTTCTTTTAGATTTACCAAAAACCATATATGAGGTCAAACTAAACAACACTTTCAATTGTATGCAATCAGGCAGGCCCTTGCACTACATAGTTGAAGGTAAATCTAAAGAAAATTGCACAGAAAATTGTATCATGTATGGCCAGCCTAACTCTCTGGCCATTAAAAAAACCATAAACAAAAGATTTGCATTTGAACACGTTTCTTTTGTTATTTTCGTATGTTGATATGACACCTATAACAAAAAATTTGCCTTCAGTATTTTGAATACACAGAAAACAGAAAAAGGAATTCATTCAATATACATAATGAAATTCTTTTGTTATAGATGTCATTGAACAATGAACATACAACTGAAAACGAACACAAAACGGATTCAAACAAAATACACAATGCAAACCTCTTGATACAGATTTCATTTTCGTTATTTTGCCATTTTCGTTTTGTCATTTTTTCCCGTCGGATCGTTCGTTCGTATTTGCGGTCGTTCGTTATGCGGCTCATCCGTTATCCCGTCGTTTTCGTATTTTGGTGCTTTACCGTTTTCGTATGTACACATTATCCCGCGGGTACGAAAATGAAAATTTTCGTACGAAAATAACATTCGTACGAACGGGAATGCACATATCTACTTCTCATCAACATCAGTGCCTGACCTCACAAATGTGCTTCTAGAAGAATGGTCAAACATTACCATAGACACATTCCTAAACCTTGTGAACAGCCTTCCCAGAAGAGTTTAAGCTGTTATAGTTTACAAAGGGTGGGCCAACTCAATATTGAACCCAACGGACTAATACTGGGATGCCATTAAAGTTCATATGCATGTAAAGGCAGGTGTCCCAATACTTTTGGTAATATAGTGAATAGGCAAGACTGAGGGTAAGGATATACGTTAATAGCAGAAAGCTGTACAGACCGTCGGGCTCCCAGGTGAATCAGACAAGTGGAAACCATTTGTAGCGCCCCCTTACTTTCAGAAAGGGCGCTACGCTAAAGTTAGTAGGATGAAAGACTTAGGCCGTGTACACACGGCAGAGAACCTTGACGGGCAGAACACATCGTTCCGCCCATCGAGGTTCTCTGCCGGCCGTCGAAATCGGCGACCCGCCCGTTGGGAATGGCAACCAGCCATTCATCCAGACGGGCCGTCGAGCAAAAAGAGAGCGTCCTCTCTTTTCGCTCGATGGGATTCCCGACGGGCGGGGCGAGCGCTCTGTGTACACACGGCCGAGGTCCTCGCTGGAATGCAGCTTCCAGCGAGGTTCTCGCTGGTTTCCAGCGAGAACCTTGGTCGTGTGTACGCCGCCTTACTTGCTCTCACCCAGGATGATTTGTCCAAATTTGGCAGCTGTTAGTCCTGAATTGCCCTGTGGGTCATTCTGTGCTCCAGAGATGTGGTCCCATCTCTGGGCGGCAGATGGCGCCAGAGGGGTTCAGGCAGAGCCACTTTTCCCCAGCAGCCAATTGGAGGAGCGTTTCCCTCGCGGGGCATGCTGGGGGAGGTTATATCTGTGGCATTTTTCAGGGTTCTTTGCGGGTTCCTGGTTCCAGGTGCAGCACCCACCTTCAGGGTGTGCGCACATCATGGCCCCACCACTATGGCCTACCTGGCCGGGGCCCGTGCCACGCGGAGTTCCTGACTCTGGGCCCTCATGGCTCAGAGACACTGAAGTGACTGAGGAACCTCAGTGACTTACTGGGGTTCCGCATCTCAAGAGGACAGGATTGAGAGGATATGCTCTATTGCTCTTAAGTACCGGACCTGTGGCAGAGGCCTCTACTAATCTTCTAGAGCCAAGTCGGTGGCAGCGACTTGTTCCTTCTCAGCTTTCTCGGTGACTCTCTGGCTTCCAGGTCTGTGTGAGAGGCCTGTCCAGGTGCACTGCACCCACTCCGGCTGGAGTGGCGACGTGATTGACTTAATTACCGAAAGCAGGACTGCTTTCTCTATCCAAGCCTGACTCTGCGAAGTTGTTCTACTTTCATCAACCTTTTCCTATCTACCTCAAGTTGATGTGTTGGTTGTGTTGGACCAGGAAAACAAAGTATTCAGAAAACTTCAGCTACAGGTTGGACATTCGTTACTGCTTTGCTCACTACATCTACCCCTAGACACCACACAGAGGTAACTTAATCTGCCGATCCTAATCTAATCAGCGGCTCCTGTATGGGGTAGCGCTACACATTATTTAATATGGCTGTGCCCACAGTGGATTTGTGTTATATTGGAAAATGAATCTGTACACTGACAGACTTGGCAGAAACATGTCACTTTTTCTAATTAGGGAACTTCATTTTATCAAAGTACTCTATTCTCTTTGACAGGTTGTCTTTAAAGATTAATAGGAGAATTACAACTTTAAACATTGCAATTTTCTGCAGTGTATTCTGCTATAACTTTCTATAGAACTTATGTCTTACAGTCATCAGTATGAAATATACTGTAAATGTGACATTTCGTGGTTTTATAATCACCACATTAGAGATAATGTGGGGATAGAAGGGAATAACCGTGACTATACAAAGAGTATCTACCTTTACCGTAAATCACTTAACTGCTTGCAGCTATCTCTCCTGAAAAGGTCTTCATATAGTGATAGCATTTAAAAATTTTGATCCTTTTGTAGATTTGACAGATCTTACTCTGAGCCTCTTTTATGCTTTAAGAGTCCATTCTAAGTCTAATCTAAACGAAAATACAGAATGAGCAGCTGGAAGCATAGAAAGGAAAATAAACTGCCTTGACAGCTACTTTGCAAGATCAAGTGCACTTTAGCCGGGCTACACGTACAGCTGTTTATTTATTATTTTTAATTTTCTCTTTTCGCTTTTTGAGAGTGGGATCTGAAATAGTGAAATAAAATTGAGAGCAGATTAATGTTTCCCTCGGGTCCAGTGGAAGTCTAAGAAAAGAGAGGAATGCTATTCCCCAAGAGTACTGCACTCCATTAAAGAGAAGGGATTATTTTTATTCCACAAACGTACATTATATTGTCAAGTAGGCTCACTGTACTATATGGATGTTTTGATTAGACACATATTTAAATAATTGCTGAACTCACTATAACCAGATTTGCTTTACTAATGGGAGAAATTAAAAACGACTAAGACGTGTACATTAAAATGCACAGAATATTGTATTAAGTTCAACAGCTTTCCGACAGTATTCACAACACCTCTGAGAGAGCTCAGAGAATTCAAAGCAGGCAATTGGCTTTCTAGGCAAATGTTAAATATATATTTGAATTTTGATATCCATTTAAAATGATTAAACAATATTATGAGGTTTTTTTTTGCAATTATTCAAAATATATTGGGGTATTAAGTTACTATGAAGCCTTGTGTAAAGTAAGAAAAAATAAATTCTAAGTTATTTTTTAACAATATAGACTTTGTGGTGGGGTCTGCTACTGTTAGGACCCAATCACATCTTAACATTGTGGTACCATGCAGTAAAACAGAGGTGCCCAACCTTTTGAAGAACAAGGGCCACTTAAGCAACTTGGTAGGGATGAGCTTTGTATTCGAGTCAAACTCATGTTCGACTTGAATATCGTATGTTTGATCGTTCGTCGAATTACGAACGTTACGTGTCGTTTGTGCCAATTCGAGTTATGTTTCACAGCCCATAATTCACTACGGCATCGCAGTGCATTGCTGGCTGATGATTGGCCAAGCATGCACTATGACCCGCATGATTGGGCAATCACAGCTTGCAAAAAACGGAGAGCCATAATTGGCCAAAGCCAGGGTGGCTTTGGTCAATTATGGCTCAGGGGGTTTAGTACACGCCCCACACTATAAAAGGCCGTCTGCAGGTCGGCCTTGTGTAGTGTGTTGTGGTGGTTAAGAGAGAACAGAGAGAGAGAGAGAGAGAGAGAGAGAGAGAGAGAGAGAGAGAGAGAGAGTGTCATTTTTTGCAGGTAGATAAAGCAGGCAGGCAGGCTAGTCAGGTAAAGTAACAGTGTGTAGAGGATATATATATGCATCCCAGGTGTTGTACATATATTTATACACTGTATAGTTTAGCTAGATCAGCTCTTTCCAATTTGCTGGCAGGCAGGTGATTGTGGTAGCTGCAGTATTTTCACGTGGTGTATTTGCCTGTGTCCTCTGCAGTGTGCACCATAAAGCTACACAGGCATAATATAGACACCCAGCAGGTACAATATTTAATGGAATTTTTTTATTTTATTTAAGCATCAATGATGCTTAAATAAAAAAATAAAAAAATGAAAAATTCCTTTAAATATTGTACCTGCTGGGTGTCTATAGTATGCCTGTGAAAACGTCTTTGAGCCAGGTCTTGCCCCAGGGAACATGGAATTTTTAAAATCACTGCTCCAGAAAAAACAACCGTTTTTAAAACTTTTTTTTCCATTGATACATGTTCCCTGGGGCAAGACCCGGGTTCTCAAAGACATTTTACGACAATTACTTGCATATTAGGCTTTAAAATGTGCACTTTTGAATTCAAATGTTCGAGTCACATAGACGTCAATGGGGTTCTAAATGTTCGCGCGAACGGTCGGTCCGTTCGAAGGTTCTGGTGCAAACCGAAAGGGGGGGGGGTGTTCGGCTCATCCCTACTTGGTAACCAGTCGAGGGCCACAATGAGTGGAGCGAGCGGATGACAGATCTCGGCTACTCTGTAGGCCAGGGGTGCCCAACCTTTTGAAGAGCGAGGGCCACTGAAGCGACCTGGTAACCGGTCGTGAGCCAAAATGAGTGGAATGGGTGGATGACAGGTCTGTGTCATCCTTATGTGTTGCATATGCTGAATGAACACGGACACAGCCCACGCTAGTCTATGGGCCCTCCAATTCAATCTGCCTAGACAGAAGGGGATTGATCCCCTTCTGTGTTTTTTTTTTTGCAGATTGGATTGGAGGTAAGTGGGGGTAAATGGACATAGAGGTGAATGGCGGGTCCGATTGGGTCCTAAGGCTGCTTTCACACTGATGCACCACATGCACCTGCGGCTTTCCTGTAGGTTAGCTGCACTTTACCATAGACTTCTATTATATTTCGCAGGTGTGGTGCAATTTCTGTAAGCGCACCAAACCCACAGGTAATAGCAGAAGTCTATGGCTAACTGCAGTGATTTCAGTAATAAACGTACTTTTTAATTAAAATCTTCCAATCAGTTTTTCCCGGCTGTTGCTGTCCCAGGCAGAGTGCATTTGCTATTGATTGTGACAGGAGCTGGCGCTTTACAGGAAACATCAGCTTATGTGGCTCTGCTATGCAGCTGCTTGCTTCCTCTACAGCCGGATTTATTCACAACACTAATGCTGGGATGACGGGTCAGCAACCTGCAATCTGGGCTTGCCAAACCACCATCCCAGAGCAGGAGGTCACGGGCCACATCAAAGGGCTCTGCAGGCCACATGTGGCCCCCGGGCCACTGGTTGGGCACTCCTGCGGTAAAATGTGCATGCCATTTTAATGCCATTGAAAAGCAAGCCATGGTTCACTGCAGTGCAAATAATTTTGAATGGCCTCCTATGACACTGTTATAGTAGCAGGTAATGCACCCCTACAACAGTGCACCACATTGCACATGCCATGCATTATGGCAGGGATCTTCAAACTATGGGACTCCAGCTGTTGCAGAACTACACATCCCATGAGGCATTGTAAAACTCTGACATTCAAAGACATGACTAGCCATGATGGGAATTGTAGTTCCTAAACAACTGGAAGGCCATAGTTTGAGGACCCCTGCATTATGGTGTGCTGCATTAAAATGTAGAGTGGGATAGGTTAGGTCCACTTTTTAACATGCTGAGGTCCTTCACAATAAACCTACATATAGGGGTTTGTATATTAAAGGCAAATAGGCTGTTCATATTTTAAGTAAAGATGCACGTTGCAAGGTAAATTACACATTGCATGGAAATTTTCCCCAGAGCTTAGTGAGTATGGTGAAATTTTACTTTGCAAAGAATTCCCAGTCAGGTGACATGAAAATAAAAACCAGCATTCACTAAGCCCTAGTGAAAACTAACTTGCAACAACCATTTTCACTTGTAAAGTAAAATTTGCCTTTAGTAGATTACCCCCATAGCTTAAATGGGCCTTAAGGCTGGGTTCACACTTATGCAAATTGAGTGCGGCTTAAACCGCATCCAATACGCAGAACATTTCTAAATACATTGTTTTCAATGAGGCTGGTTCACATATGTGCGATGCATTCGCACTGCGCATTGCAGTAAAAACGTATGTGGATTTTATGCCTTGCGGTGCGGCTCAGGTGCGAATTCAGGCCCATTATCTTCTATGGGTATGCAGCTAATTCGCAGATGTGTTCAGTTCTCTTCAGGAATTTCTCTCATTCAGCTCAATACACTTCTCCCCCACTCCCCTCTCGCCTGTAACTTCTCCCAGGTCTCCAAATTCGCAGCTAAAACGTTGCTAATCTGCTGAACACTTCCCTTATCTATCTGCAGACATAAGAGAGCTGAAATTCGCACCGCACAAGTGTGAATCTAGCCTTAGACAGTACTTACTTTTAAGAAGAAGTTTCTGATACACTAATTATTTTATAGAGTGATTTATAAAAAAGAAAAAAAAGAGTATGGCCCTACTAAAGCCAGATCATAGCACAGTGTTGTAGTTTACAAATGTGCTTTCAGTATTCCAGAACAAGTAAAGCCTTATTTATTCCAATAAATGAAGATGAAATAAAAGTTTGTCGCATTATGGAGAGAACATTCCAAAGGAGACTGCAGGACGATGCACTTATGAATCAAATGAAAATGCAGGCACCATGTAAAGTAGGGATGAGCCTAACACCCCCCGGTTCAGATCGCAGCATGCGAACAGGCAAAACATTTGTGCAAACACTGTTAAAGTCTATGGGACACGAACATGAAAAATCAAAAGTGATAATTTTAACCACTTCCCGCCCGGTCAATAGACAATTGACGTCCGGGAAGTGGTTCTGTTATCCTGACTGGACGTCTATTGACGTCCAGCAGGATAACATGCCGGCGCGCGCCCGTGGGGGCACGCAGCGTGGCAATCGGTGATGCGGGGTGTCAGTCTGACACCCTGCATCTCTGATCTCGGCGGAGGCTCTTTACCACGTGATCAGCCCTATTCAATCACGGCTGATCATGATGTAAACAGGAAGAACCGTTGATTGGCTCTTCCTCACTTGCGTCTGACAGACGCGAGTAGAGGAGAGACAATCGGCGGCTCTCCTGACAGTGGGGGTTTGCGCTGATTGTTTATCAGCGCAGCCCCCCACGGATGCTCATACTGGACCACCAGGGAAGCCACCAGGACCACCAGGGAAACCCGAAGCATGTGGATGGCCAGGTAGATCCAAATGGGCACTGATTGGCACTATTGTGAAAGACCTTAAATCTGTGATGCCCAGCAATGCCACCCATCAGTGTCCATCAGTGCCCACCCGTGCCCATCTGTGCCCACATATCAGTGCCCATCAGTGCCCATCCATGCCACCATAAGTACCCATCAGTGCTGCCTATATGTGCCCATCAGTGACCCATACCAGTGCCCCCTATCAGTGCCATCTCATTGGTGCCCATCGGTGCCGCCTTATCAGTGCCTGTCAGTGCAGCCGCCATATCAGTGCCCATCACTGAATTAGAAAAAGTACTTATTTACAACAAAAAAACAGAAACAAAGAAAACTTTTTTTTTTTAAATTGTATGTCTTGTTTTTGTTTTGTTTTTTGCACAAAAAATAAAAACCACAGAGGTAATCAAATACCACCAAAAGAAAGCTCTATCTATGGGAACAAAATGATAAAAAATTTGTTTGGGTACAGAGTAGCATGACCGATTAATTGTCATTCAAATTGCGACAGCGCTGAATGCTGAAAATTGGCTTGGGCAGGAAGGTGTATAAGTGCCTGGTATTGAAGTGTTTAAAGGCTTATATGCAAGTTGTGGTCAGAGTCTTCGAGTATGGAATGTGATCACCCTAGCAACCAAGGCCTGAGGTGTGCCTTGGCCTAGCTGGTCGGTATGCCTAGAAGAGGGCATACCCTGAATATGAGAATGAGAAAAAGTACAAAGAGAAATGGTGTGTGTGAAACTGGGGGAACGGGTGGGTGGGAAACCAGAAATGGCGCCAACCCGAACTTGATGTGGGGAGGAGCCTTAAGTACTCACCAGACTCACCTACGGCAAGCCTTAATACTTGTGGTCAGAGTCTTCGAGTATGGAATGTGATCACCCTAGCAACCAAGGCCTGAGGTGTGCCTTGGCCTAGCTGGTCGGTATGCCTAGAAGAGGGCAAAAGACACATGTGTAGGTGAAGTAGGGTAGAGAACACACCGTCCAGTGGAGTAGTGTGCGCCTGGAAGGCAAGCATACAAGAAACCGTTACGACAGGAGAACCCACCGACCCATGACTTGAGACACAAGGAAACCTCTATGGAACCTGCGAAACCGCTCAGAACCTATTGACCGCATGAAAGCTGGAACGAGCCTGATGCCCAAGACAACCCCACCATAAGGAATGAACTACTTGTGACAAGAGGATGCATGGGGGAAATGGAGCAAGGGCCAAGCGGATTGAAATCCTTCAACCGGGCAATACCCGCGTTGATGTAGGGAAGTGAGAGGGTAAGTTGCAAAAAAAGGACCACAGGCAGGAGACTGAGTGTCAGCTACCTTGAAGGCGGATAAGGCCGATGCACTGGCAATAGCATCGTGGCACATGGGAACCAAGCCAGACTCGGATTTGGGAACATAAACCAGTACACAAGACAACAGATCACCAGACATGCAACGATCACGACCCCCTCGGCACCTATCTAAGAACGAGAACATAAGCAGGAACGTCAAGACCACTGCGCATGAATGCATTAAAGACCGCCCCCCACCCCTATGTGATTGTTAAATGCGCCCGAGTAACCTGCAGCGCAGACACAGGCGGTAACTGAACCCTCAGGGCTAGTGAACCCATGGAGCGTGGTGGGTAGTCGTATAGGTGTAAGAGTGAATGTGCATCGTATGACGTATGCTATACGGGCGAGAAGATTGTGGGCGTCAATCATTAAAAACGAAACCTCAGCCCGTATGGATCTGTAGACGTGGCAGATCCCGAGATGCGAATACTAGCTAACTAACCCAGTTGCAACATGACAAAGAACAATGAGACATAACCAACAAACAACAACCACGCTGTGACAGACAGATGACACGACCGACATGCTGGGGCAGAAACGACAGAAACGTGCGACTAGGGCAGAAATGACAGAAACGCAGACTGCAACGCTATGACCGAAATCGTGGGGCCAGAAACGCTATGACCGAAATCGTGGGGCCAGAAACGCTATGACCGAAATCGTGGGGCCAGAAACGCTATGACCGAAATCGTGGGGCAAGGACAGTACTCGTGGGGCAAGGACAGTACTCGTGGGGCAAGGACAGTACTCGTGGGGCA
This sequence comes from Rana kukunoris, assembly GCA_029574335.1. Lineage (NCBI taxonomy): Eukaryota > Metazoa > Chordata > Amphibia > Anura > Ranidae > Rana > Rana kukunoris. Next base: position 230,328,599 of record CM056051.1, read on the forward strand.
AGGACAGTACTCGTGGGCCAGGACAGTACTCGTGGGCCAGGACAGTACTCGTGGGCCAGGACAGTACGACAGAAATCGGGGGCCAGAAACGCTATGACAGAAATCGTGGGGCCAGAAACGATATGACCGAAATCGTGGGGCCAGAAACGCTATGACCGAAATCGTGGGGCCAGAAACGCTATGACCGAAATCGTGGGGCCAGAAACGCTATGACCGAAATCGTGGGGCCAGGACAGTACTCGTGGGGCCAGGACAGTACTCGTGGGGCCAGGACAGTACTCGTGGGGCCAGGACAGTACTCGTGGGGCCAGGACAGTACGACAGAAATCGGGGGCCAGAACAGTACGACAGAAATCCGGGGCCAGAACGCTATGACAGAAATGCTATGACAGAAATTGTGGGACAGAAATGCTATGACAGAAATCGTGGGACAGAAATGCTATGACAGAAATCGTGGGACAGAAATGCTATGACAGAAATCATGGGCCAGAACGCTATGACAGAAATCGTGGGCCAGAACTGCTATGACAGAAATCGTGGGACAGAAATGCTATGACAGAAATGCTATGACAGAAATCATGGGCCAGAACGCTATGACAGAAATCGTGGGCCAGCACGCTATGACAGAAATCTTGGGCCAGAAACGCTATGACAGAAATCGTGGGTCAGAAACGCTGTGACAGAAATCGTGGGCCAGAAACGCTGTGACAGAAATCGTGGGCCAGAAACGCTGTGACAGAAATCGTGGGCCAGAAACTCTGTGACAGAAATCGTGGGCTAGAAACGCTGTGACAGAAATCGTGGGCCAGAAACGCTGTGACAGAAATCGTGGGCCAGAACGCTATGACAGAAATCGTGGGCCATAACGCTATGACAGAAATCGTGGGCCAGAAATGCTAGGAAAAGATAGACAACAGACATGAAACAACAACGCCCGCTATGGCGAATATTCGTATTTTTTCAAATTTATTTTTAAAACAGATCACATCCTAGTGATCTCCATCGACGTCTAAAAGCATTGCTGGTATGATTAGAGAGAGACCCTGGGCCGAGTAGCTGATGCGATTCTTTTATGTTGCCGAAAATTCGCATTGCGAATTTTCGGCAACATAAAAGAATCGCATCAGCTACTCGGCCCTTCTTTTGCATCAGAGCCAATCAGAATAATTTGAATATTCGACAAACGGAATATTGCGCGATTATCTTCTCCGCCCTTCTTTTGCATCAGAGCCAATCAGAATAACTTGAATATTCGGCAAAAGGAATATTGTGCGATATTCCTTTTGCCGAATATTCGAGTTATTCTGATTGGCTCTGATGCGCCCTTCTTTTGCATCAGAGCCAATCAGAATAACTTGAATATTCGACAAACGGAATATTGCGCGATTATCTTCTCCGCCCTTCTTTTGCATCAGAGCCAATCAGAATAACTTGAATATTCAGCAAAAGGAATATTGCGCGATATTCCTTTTGCCGAATATTCGAGTTATTCTGATTGGCTCTGATGCAAAAGAAGGGCGGAGAAGATAATCGCGCAATAGGAATATTGCACGATTATCTTCTCCGCCCTTCTTTTGCCCCCTTATTCTCCTTTCTTTTAAGTAGAGTTAGTGTAGAGTTAGTGTTTAGTGCATATTAGTTTAGTAATACAGGAAATGATCTCCGTTTATGAGAATTTTGCAATCATTTTCGCATTAGCGAAATTTCGCAAAATTTTTTTTTGATAAAATATCACGAATATTCGATATTAGCGAATATTCGCGAATATTCTTCTATATATTCGCGCAATATCGCGAAATCGAATATGGCGTATTCCGCTCAACACTAGTGAGCACTAGCTAATTAAGGAGGAAAGAGTACAATAACATCATAACCATAAGAAGACACCGTCATGACAAACACTATGACCGAAAACGTAGGGGCAGAAATGCTATGACAAATCGGGGGGGCGCAGAAATGCTGAGACTGAAACGTTATGGCAAAATGAGATGACCGAAACCTGGGAAGAAATGGTTTGAGAGAAACGCTGAGCCTGGAACGCCGAGGCAGAAATGCAATCACCGAAACCTGGGGCAGAAATGGTATGAGAGAATGCTGAGTCTGAACGCTGAGGCAGCAATGCAATGACAGAAACCCTGGAGCAAACGCTGAGACTGAACGATATGGCCAAGTGCCATGACAGAAACCTGGGGCAGAAATAGTAAGAGAACAAACGCTGAGCCTGACACGCTGATGCAGATATATGACAGAAACGCGTGGACAAACGCTACGACCGTTAGAACGCGGAAACAGAAACGCTATGTCAGCACGATGCATGAAAGGAACGCTATGACGGAGACGCATGACAGAATCGTTGGTTCAGAAACGCATGACAGAAGCGCTGGGGCAGAAACGCATGACACAAGCCCTGGGGCAGAAATGCATGACAGAAGCGCTGGGGCAGAAACACATGACAGAAGCGCTGGGGCAGAAGCGCTGGGGCAGAAGCACATGACAGAAGCGCTGGGGCAGAAGCGCATGACAGAAGCGCTGGGGCAGAAACGCATGACAGAAGCGCTGGGGCAGAAACGCATGACAGAAGCGCTGGGGCAGAAACGCATGACAGAACGCTGCCAGACGACCTCCTCCCCCTCCAGCGGCAGCCCTGCGGGAAGCGGCTCCCAGATGCACTGTAGAGAGAGGGTGGAGGATGGACGGACGGCCTTCCCGCTCCCCCCGGCATGAGCGCCAGGAGAAGCGGGTGGCCCCCATGATGCAGGTGAACCCAGGGCTGAAGGGGGGGCAGAACTAAAAGCAGACTGCAAACACAGGCAGGATGCACAGACAGCTTGCAGTTTGTGAGGGAAAGCACGGGCGCCCCCCCCCAAGACACTGTGTAGAGGAGCGGGCGGCCCTGCAAGTTCCAGGGTGTGCCTGGAGTGGATGCATGACCCCTCCCTCAGCGAGCTCGTGAACTGACAGGGAGGAGTGGGTGGATGGCCCCCCCTCATGCAGCAGCGTGCACCTGTAGAAGTACTTCCCAACCCCCCCCCCGCGCGTGGACGAGCGGGCAGCCCTGCAAGTTACAGGGAGCGCACAGAGAAGTAAGTGGGTGGATGGACGGCCCCCCCTCAGCGTGCGCCCGAAGCCGACAGGGAGAAGTGTTCCTCTGCTCCGTGTGAGGAAGGGAGACAGGGAGGAAGGTGGCCCGGTGTATACATGGGGAAAATCTGGCCGCGCAGCCCCCCCCCTTTTCTGGATTGCCACCGGAATAGCGATAGCCGAATGAGCGGGTGCCCCCTCCCTCCTCCGAAAACACCATGCCCGCGGGAAAGATCAATGGCGGGCGCCAGCAACTTCAATATTGCCAGTCGGGAGCTCTAGGAAAGGCGCCGCCATGAGGCTTCTACTGCCGCCGCTCTGCTGACACCAGAGAAAGAAACCGGAAGTGACGCCCCCCCCCCCCCCCCCCCAACCAGAAATGGCGCCAACCCGAACCTGATGTGGGGAGGAGCCTTAAGTACTCACCAGACTCCTCCCACAAATACAGGCTAACCTACGGCAAGCCTTAATACTTATTGCCATAAAAAGTGTACATGGACCTGGGTACTGCCCCAGAGGACATGTATCAATGCAAAAAAAAAGTTTTAAAAACTGACATTTTTTCAGGAGCAGTGATTTTAATAATGCTTAAACTGAAACAATAAAAATGAAATATTCCTTTAAATTACTAACCCTTAGTCTGCATGTAAAGTAGCACATTTTTCCCATGATTATAACAGTCCCACAGGAAATTTTTATTTCTAAAGGAAAAAATGTAATTTAAAATTGCTTGTGGCTGTAATAAATTGTCAGAGTCTGGCAATATACATAAAAAAATAATTGATGCCTTCAGGTCTGGTATGGATTTTAAGGGGAACCCTGCGCCAAAATTAATAAAAAAGAGGTGTGGGGTCCCCCCCAAAATCCAGACCCTTATCCAAGCACGCAACCTGGCAGGCCACAGAAAAAGGGGGGATGAGAGAGCGCCCCCTCCTGAACCGTAACAGTCCACGTGTCCTCAACATGGTGATGATACTTTGGGGTCACCCAAAGCACCTTGTCCCCATGTTGATGGGGCAAGTGTCTCATCCCTTGCCCGGTGGTTGTGGGGGTCTGCTTGCGGGGGGCTTAATCTTAAGGCTTAGCCTTTTGAGCCATGATTGGCCAAAGGCACCCTGCTTTTGGCCAATTATGGCTCTCTCAGCAGAGCACCCTGCGATTGCCCAAAGTATGCAGGTCCGGTGCATGCTATGGCCAATCATAAGACGCCAATGCACTGTGATGTCGCAGTGCATTATGGGGAGTTCCACAGTGCTCGAAATTGCCATGAATGTACCATAATGTTTTAAATTCTGCAAACGACTCGACTCGAACATCGGGCTTATCCCTACTGTAAAGGTGAAACTTTACCATCATTTCACTCTACCTAATATACTGTACCTTGATGAAAATATAAACTATAATTGTTTTTAATCTAAAATGTCTTTATTTGCCAATGCATTAACTGCTTCATCAAATTTGAAAGAATGCCATCCTCAGCAAATGTGCATTCTCCTGCTCTAAGCAAGAAGTTCAGTTTATTGATACCTATCAAGGAAAGTGCATGAGGGGAGGGCAATAGTCTGCTTGCCAACCTCTAATACTCATACAATTAATGAGCAAATTAATATTAAACATATTTCTGTGCATTTTCAATTGACTATTTCTTTGTTGTAACACAGCTTTTCCCAAAGGTATGCAACGTTTGGATGTTTTTTTTTTATCTACTCAGGATGAAATGATTGTAATTTCAAGTGAGTATTCTGGGCCTCTAGCAACTGCATGAAAAAATACTGAAAAGGTCACTAAATATTTTGCCATCTTGTCATGGGAGATTGAAAAGTCCCTTAGGCCTGGAAATCTATTTTATGGCTCTGTTAGAATAGTCACAGTACTGTATGTCCAAAAAAATGCTCATGTTAAGTGTTATTTAACCAAAAAAAAATACTTGAAAGTTCTCATGTGTTTGAAATAATACAAGTTTAAAGATATCCATTATTTTTTAGATCAATGTCTTTGTGATCAATTTATGCATGTTAATGTTTAAAAGTATTCCCATGTACCGTATAGCTTGCAAGTATGCAACCTTATTGACTTGTTTCTTATACACAATGGGAAGATTTACTAAAACTGTAATGTGAAAAATCTGGTGCAGCTCCTGTATAGAACTTCCAGGTTTTTGCCCAGGTTCACACTGGGCTGCGGGTTGAAACCGTGTGAGTTCCGCTGAACTCACACGATTTCACTCCTGCTGGCAGTCCCGATTTCAGCCGAGATTTAAGAGACACCTGTGCAGGTTTCTGCACAGATGTCAATGTAAATCGCGGCCTGAAATTGCAAAAAGTAGTACAGGAACTACTTTTTGAAATCGGTGCAGCACCGCAGATGCGGCATCGTACCGATTAGGACGGTGCCATTGGCGACAATTGCCGGCAAATGCCGCCGGTTTGAGATGCGATTTGACATGTGAAATCGCATACCCAGCCATCTTCTGTGAACTATACAATATCTCCAAATTACTGGCCACTTATAACTGGCCTTCACAGCAAAGAGCACAAAGAAGGATGCAACATGTCAAAGAAGACCAAGCAAAAAAATCCCAGCTCAACTCACCAGCCAGCCTGAAACCAACCAAATTCTAACAATTTGTGTTAAAACACCTGTTTTTATTGCAAATTGGTATACAGAAGGATTTGGTTGGTTGCAGGTTGGCTAGGTGGGGGCAGTGGCCAGTAATTTGTACTGATGTACTGTGTTGGGTGTCCAGTGCGTCCCTGTACTTTTAAGGAGGAGTTGGCTCCCTCTAGGCTCACCTGCCCTCTATCTATTGATTAGAATGCATGTGCTTCTACTATGGAGGCTCTTATAAATTTACAGAGTAAGGGCTGCATATAATACTGGGGTACTGTGGAGTGACTCTGCAGCTTATGCATGTATTTGAAAATGTGTGCTAACTAAATCCCTGTTTTTAACGCAAATTGTTAGGCAGGATAATTTGGTTGGTTGCAGGCTGGCTGGTAAGTTGAACTGGGAATTTTCTTTGGTTTTGCTTTACAAAATAACTCCCCCTATCCCCATTTGTTGATGAGAATCTGAGGAGGGGTTAGTAATCTGAATCATAAGAGCAGCCGATTGACAACCATAACCACCTCCAAAGATACAGTACAGTGGTGAGTGAACTACCAGGTTCGCAGCAGTCTCACTTGTTGGCAGGCCCTGGCATTCTGCCACCATCAGGGGGGCCCCAGCATGGTTGCTAGTCGCAGGATTCTGAGCTGAGAGCATGTCTCTCATACAGCTCAGAGCCATCATTGACAGTTCTCCCTCTCTCCTCTCTTGCACGGGATGAGAGAGGAAACAGCTGATCTGCTTCATCAGCAACCCCCCCTTTCCTGTGTGTGCTCTGCAGGAAGTCAAGTGTGAAGCTAATGAGCCTAAACTTGCCGCGGTACACACAGGAGGAGAGGGGAGGGGGAGAAGGAGCAGATCGGCTGTCTCCTCTCTCATTCCATGTGAGAGAGGAGAGAGGGAGAACTGTCAATGATGGCTCTGAGCTGTATGAGAGACACGCTCTCAGCTCAGAGACCTGCTGAGGAGGCAGATGGCATTGATTGATGAGCACTGATAGGAGGTACTAATGGACAGTGATAGGTGGGATTTATAAAGACTGATAGGCAACATTGATAGGCACTGATATGCGGCATTGATGAGCACTGATGGGCACTGATGGGCAGCATTGATGTACACTAATAGGCAGCATTGATGAGCACTGATAGGCAGCATTGATGGGCACCAATAGGTGGTAATGATATGCAGAATTGATGATCACTGATGGGTGGCACTGATGGGAAGCATTGATGGGCACTGATAGGTGGCACTGATGGGCACTGATAGGAAGAATTGATGAGCACTGATAGGTGGCACTGATGGACACTGGTAGACAGCATTGATGGGCACTGATAAACAGCATTGACGGACACTAATATGTGTCACTGATGGGCACTGATAGGCAGCATTGATGAGCACTGATAGGTGGTAATGATGGGAACTGATAGTCAGCATTGATGAGCAATGATAGGTGGCAATGATGGCCACTGATAGGCAGCATTGCTGAGCACCGATGGGCACAGATATGCGGCATTGATGAGCACTGATGTGCAATTATAGGCAGCATTGATGGACACTGATAGGCAGCATTGATTAGCACTGATAGGTGGAATTGATGAGCACTGATAGGTGGCACTGATGGGCACTGATAGGCAGAATAATTAATGGGCACTGATAGGCAGCACTGATAGGCAGCATCGATGAACACTGATAAGCAGCACTGATGATCAAAGTAAACATTTTATAAAAATGATTGCTGGGTAATGGCTCTCCTTTCCTCACATAGACATAGCGTGGGAGGAAAGGCCTGCTGATAACCATCAAGTCTGTTTACATGTGATCACATGGTAAAGGGCCGCTGTGAATACCCTGGATGCACACCCCAGTGGGCATGCGGGAATCAGGGTTCTGGGAGGATGTCCATGGACGCCCTCCTAAAATTGGAAGCAGATGGAAGGGTGGGTCAGGTAGGCCCATCATGGTTTCTTACACTGGGGGTCCTGAGGGTTCTAGGTACGCCTCTGCAGTACAATAAGTAAATATTTTTACCGTAGGACAGGTCATATGTTATTGCCAGTAATACTATGTTAAAATAAAGAAAATTGATTTGGCTTTGATTAGTATGTGGCTACAGTTCCTACCTGAATCTGGAGATACCCTCAAATTCTCATAAGTCGGGGATACAGGAAATTGTTAATAACAAACAAACTTTATTCAGTGGTGACAACTTGTCAAATTAAAAAACAGAGCAACAATTAAATAATCAAAAGAGAAATCACAGTATTAGCATTGCAACATCAGCAAATATGATATATCAGTATATCACTTTTATCTATCTATCTATCTATCTATCTATCTATCTATCTATCTATCTATCTATCTATCTATCTATCTATCTATCTATCTATCTATCTATCTGTCTGTCTGTCTGTCTGTCTGTCTGTCTGTCTGTCTGTCTGTCTGTCTGTCTGTCTGTCTGTCTGTCTGTCTGTCTGTCTGTCTGTCTGTCTGTCTGTCTGTCTATCTATCTATCTATCTATCTATCTATCTATCTATCTATCTATCTATCTATCTATCTATCTATCTATCTAAATTAGAATGCCAGTTTTAACATTGTCCATTGGTGAGCTTGAAGGTTTGTGTTGGGGCACTTGTCAGATCTGCAGCAACATATTCCTTCTTAAAGCTTACAAGTAGCCAATGGTGTCACTAAGGGGGGGCCAGAGGGGGCTCTGACCCCTCCAAAATAAGGCTGTACCCCACCATTTGCCTCCCTAATTAAAACACCTTTTTGTTTCTATACTTAGCAGGTGTCCCCCATCTTGCTTGGGTCACCACAGAGTGGACACAGGCTCTCCTCAAAGGCAGAGCATCCTGACAGCTCCTGCAAGGGATTTCTCCCACTCCCTCTGCTCGCTGACACTGTGCAATGCATTATACCAGATCTGCTCGCATAGCCACTGCCGCCGATCTGCTCCGTCCTCCTGCAACCTGCATGGTAGGGAAGAGAACGACTTCAGGAAGGACTCCACCAGCAGGGGGGCCAAGCCTCCCATTAGCTAAGTGACAGTGAGAAAACAGACCGATTTCTCCAGTTTGTAGGACAAGATATTCGGCCTGTAATTTCTGAGACTGGTGGCTGCAGCTCTGTAAGAGTGTCTATGACATTCTTACACAGCCCAGCGAACACATCCCCCACACTGACGGGAGATCAGATTCTGATCAGAGAGGAATACAGCTCCTCCTACCTCTGCTCCTCCTTTGTCTTCCCGCCCCGCCCACACTATCCCCGGTGTTCAGATGTATCTGAAGAGAGGGGATGTGTGGAGGCGGGAAATATGAAAACCAGTAGTTGCAGATTTCTCTATGTGCCAAAGATGCCTGTTTTTCCAGCCTGGACCCATGGGTGAGTGTGTACACTGTAATCACTGAACTGTCCCTATCTTCTTCCCTCCTCATCTGTCTCCCTCTCCACTCCTGTTCTTTCAAGACATGCACAAACTTTCAGTTTCAGTTAGGCTGGTAATAGATGGTACAAATTTATTTCCTGGAACCACATATTGCAGGGAAGAAATTGATTCCCCCATCAACACAGACAATGGTGACAGGGGAATTCCTCCTGCCCAGCAATTGTATTCTCCCGACCAATAAGGATTATCACTAGCAGATATAGCAACCTCTAGAGATAATCATAAGAGAAAAATATATATATATATATATATATATATATATATATATATATATATATATATATATATATATATATATATACACATACAGGGCTTTTTTTCAGAGGGAACTTGGAGGAACTCAGTTCCACCACCTCTGGCTCAGACCCTTTGTTGCCTGTTCACCACAATCACTTGTAAACAGGGAAGTCTGGTTTCTGTGTTTACAAGTGACAGCTCTGCACTCTGTATGTAATGAAATCCTGGTATTTAATGCCCCTTTAAGACAATCATACTGTTTGTGAAATTTGACTGACCACACCCACTATTTGATGTGATTATATTACTGTTGATTCTAATAAATACTGTGTTTATTAGATCGGACTGAGAGCATCACCTGGATCACATCCCGATCAGCAACAGAGAAGGTTTTACAGCATTACTGCTGCTAGGTGACCAGCTGGGGGATCAGCCCTCTACAACCAATAGTGCCAGCCTTCCCCTGCATGCACCCATAATGTCACCAGCACTAGGTCCTAATAGACTGCTACCGCTGCCAAGGAGACAGACACCAGCGCTGTCAATATCAGGGGCAGGACAGCAAGAGGAGGCTGAGGAACCCCACAGTGTCAAAACACCAAGGCCCGATGCCAAGTGCAACCTTTTCAACCCTGGTAGTTCTCCCATTGCTTTGGACCCTTACATCTTTCTGGTGTGCTGGTTTAATTCCTCTTGCTTTCTGCCACCCTGGGGGGCCCCAATACAGTAGGAAGGTTGCTCACTGCAAAACATGTGAATGGGTCTAATTGCGGGATCCTAATAAAGGGCCCCACAACAGAAGTAAAGGCCCCCAGGATATATATATATATATATATATATATATATATGTAGCGCTGACCCCCGAAGGAGCGGCTGATTGTAAATTTGGGCCTGTACTCTGCCTTGACACCCCCGAGTATTTTTGGTCTCACTCCCCTTGACACAGCTGTGGTGCAATACAGATATAAAGCTTTGGTGTTGAAGGGGAAAGTAATCATACACAGGCTGTGCTGAAACAACAGTTAGTTTTACTGAAATAGATTCTGTACTTAACCACGAGAACACATTTGGTGGGCAACAAATATTACAGGAAATTATAGGCAGCAATCCCCTAATGTCCTCCCCTATCAGCAGGACTTTTGGCGTCTCCAAGTGGGACTAGTGCGCAGGCCACAACTCAACACTGCGCACCTTCCCACTTCCAGCACACCATACAAAAATCAGTATGCAACGTACAACATCTAACAAGAATAAGATCACAGCGTGTAATGGACTTAATGTTCCCACCTCAGACAGTGTCTGGTAAATGGTAGCAGTACTGCAAGGCCTTGCAATGAGAACAGTCTAGTCTCTGATCTTCTTTTCTTCTGCTAGCAATTTAAGAGAAAGATTTGTAATCCAAGTGCTCTCTGGTTAATGAGTGGTGTGAAATAAACTGAAACTGTAGTCTAACTGTGAGAGGTACCTGTACACTCTCTCCTGGGAGCACAACTCCAATGACCGGCACCAACAGTTGGTTTAGGCTTGAGGCCTTTGCACGTGTGGCTTTATGGCACACAGCGACAGCGTGGAACTATCAGTCCCAGCAACACTACCAAGGCAGCCTAGATGTGTGTCAAACAGTACAAGACTTTGGGCATGAGCCCTCTCACCACACGAGGTCCAGGCGGATGGATGTCTTCACTCCATACGAGGTCCAGGCGGATGGATGCCTTCACTCCTCACGGTCTCAGTCCGGTCTCTAGCAATCATCCGGTTGTCTGATTCTCCTCCAGAGCCGATCGGAAGTCCTCCGTCACCCTTCTTGAGATCGATGGCTTGCTTCTGCAGAAAGTAGGCCGGAATTCCGTAGATCGCACCGAAAGAGGGAGAGAGAGAGAGAGAGAGAGCTCCTCCAGGGCGTATGTCCCAGGAACCAGAGAGAGCTAAAAATGGCCACCACCAAACCTTTTATCACCTTCCCAGCATGCCTTGCAGCCCCGAGTGTTCATGGGTAAGTCCTTCACATCACTCCTCCCATGCTTCTTGAAAAAACCAAACGATGGTGCCGTCCATTCCACATTTTCACCACTAGATGGTGCCAAACACCTATTTACAACACCAGTCCATAGAATAACATTGTAAAACATCAATATGTCTTTGGAGAGGCAAAAACTGTCCCCGCTACATACTCCCCCTGCTTTGATTCTTTGGTCCCCAAAGACATTCAAAATACTTGGCTCTGTTACACATTTTTGCCTCTATGCGGCTGTACAACACTGACAGAGGAGGCTCCCACCAATTCTCATATGATGGGGAGCTGTTCTGTGCACTCACAGGTGACACCATGGTCTCTAGTACAGATGTGTCAAGGGGTGAGTTGGGGTTTTCTCCTTCTGAATTGGCAGTAGAGAGACCAGGCATTTCAGGATTTCTTTTAGCAGTAAACTGAGCCTGGTCAGAGCTTTCACCCAGCACATCATAGGTCAGTCTTTTGGGTGCATGAATCTCTCTTCTAACCCTTTGTCTCTTGGGAGTAGGTACTATCTCCTCTCTCACTTCACACTCTTGTACTTCAGTGTCAAAGGGTGGGTGATCTTCAGAGTTTTCATTTTGTGGCACAAATTCTGGGGCTTCTGGTCTCAGAATTACAGTGTCCTTTTCCTGTCTGCGAGGTGAACAGTGTGCATCAACTCCTGGCACTTCAGGTGGCCACAACCAGCTTATCTCCATCCACTCGGGTGACAGGGGGGTGTCTTTCGGATAGAACTCTTCGATGGGGATCTCTCCCCCTTGTCCTCCCATTATTCCATACGATGAAACTGGAGTTGCTTGCTTCACCTTCCCTAGCAACACTTTAGCTGGCATCTTCACCGGTGACGTTGTGGTGTTCCGGACACTGACTGAGACCTTTCCTCTGCTCCGCTTTAGTGACTTGGTCGATAGCAGTTCTAGGATTATTTCCAACTCTTTGGCCTCTTTCTCTCCGTCCGTCTCAAGGACGATGAAAGGTCCCGGCTGTCTCCAAGTCAGTTTGACAGAAGCCTTCAAGCAGACTACTTCACCAGGTTGTACCACCTTCTCACTTCTGTTCAAACGCCAGATTTTCCCCACTCCTTCCACCGGGGCTTTCTGCTCATGCAATAGATTCTGATACACCTGTGTTAACATTGGGTGTATCTTTACAGCTGGAGAACCCTGTGTCTGTACAAGCGGTGTCAAGAGTCTTCGGACTAGGTCGGTGTTGGTCCCAATAATGAGGGAACTTTTGTCAGCCCCTGGTGGGCGGGGACACACCACTGCCAAGGCATCGAAGGCTTCGGCCTTCCCTGCCACACTCGGGTCAAAGGTGAGCCTAATGGGTAGATAGCCATCATAAGGGAAGTTCTGAGTCCCTAGACCCCATATCTCCAGCTCCTCCAGCTTCTGAAGTGGCAGGTGTCTGAGGTGTTTCTCGTAGAAATCTCTGTAGAGTAAGGTCACTTGGGCTCCAGTGTCCAGCAGGGCTTTGGTGTAAATCCCTTCCACTTGGATAGGGACAATGGGAGAAGGTCCCACTAGTTCAGGGGGGAATCCATGGGGAGTGGCAAGATTAGCCTGTTTGGTGGTTTGCACTTTTACACCTCGCCTCGGTGAGCGCTTGCTCGAATTCGGCCTACATGCGTCCCTAGGGACCTGGTATGCATGAGGTTGTTTGGAGTTGACTGTTGTGACCGGGCGCCCAGCTGACTCCTTCACTGGGGCCCTCTGAAGTTTTACGCCGGTTCTTGGCGCCTTGTTTCAGTCTTCGCCGGGCTTGGGCATACTTGGCGGTAGTGTCCAACTCCCCCGCAGTTGAAACAGGTCTTTAGCTTCGCCGGTCTCTCAGTCAGGGCGGCTGCATGATCCACTGGGGTCTTCTGTGTCGAGACTTCCTCCCTCTGTGGTCCCTCCAGCTTCTCGGTCAACAAAGCCATCATTTTCAATATTTCTTTCTGCACCCGAAACAGTTTTCCTAGTTCAGACTGGGGCATCTCATCAGTGTTCGCTGTCAGGACACTAGCTTCCTGGGAGCTCGATGAAACATCAGATTTGTGCCATCTGATCCTTGCGGTGGTACTGGACTGAGTCTTCCTTTGTTTCTTCTCTCTTTCCATTTCCATCTTGGCTGCCTCATTGGTCTCCTCAATGAGTACCTCATCTGTAGTGGAGGGATCATCCAAATACTGCCTCAACTGGAATTTAACATAGTCACTCCTCAGGTCTGTAGCCACAGACCTCAGAAACTTCTTCTGAATTAGTCCAGCCCCAAAGTGTTCATCTGAGTCTTCCCCCTGGGAGGCGGACAACAGGCGGTCTTTCAATTCAATGGCCCTGAACAGGAAATTCTGAGGATTCTCCTGACCGTCTTGTGCCATATTTATCAGTTGATGATACAACTCAGTGGCACCTTCCTCCTTGTAGTAGCTCTTTAGTATTCTCCTGAGTTGTGTTAGAGTCAGTCCATTTTTCATTTCTAGCATGCCTCTGATACTCAGGCCTGGGCTAATGGCGTTGACTACAGCCTCTACAATTTCTGATTCAAGATAGCCTCTTTGGAGTCCCAGTTCCATCTGGTGCAAGAGATTCGTGTAGGACAGATTTCCCTTCTGTTCCTTTTCTCATATCTGTCCTTCGATTTTGAAGTCCTTCCGAATTGTCACCTCTGGCAAGTGGCTGTGGGTGCGTCTCTGAAGAAATGAGGCAGGTCTTGACCTTTGCTTACTACCAGTCGAGTCCTTACATGAGGCACTTAACCCTTCAATGTGTTCTGCGATCATGCCGGAGGCCTCCTTGAATCTTTCTTGTATAGTGCGGCACTGCCGTTTTAGGTCAGATAGTTGTCGTTCCGACTGAGAACCTCCCCTGCTTGTGTCAAACACAGTCTTTTCCCCCCCTTGAGGGGGCCTTGAACCGGTTTTGGTTGGGGTTGACCCAAAACTAACTCCAAGCATCGTTGGCTTAACACAGCTAGAGTTGACAGGGCTCCCTTCAGCTCCTTCTGGGTGCGTCAGGTAAAACTTGGTTCTCCCAGCTAGCTGTAAACTTGAGCCTCTAAAGTTCTCCGGAATTCCCTTCCTCCATTCCAATAGAGCATAAGTATGGGAGGTCTCACAATCTGATCTGGTTGCGACCACCCAGGCCTTCCTAATTGGGGACAATGCCTTTACAATCTTGTTGACCTGTTCGTTCTCCCAGGCTTCTCCCGGGAGTGCAATTGCTACGCTCGCTTCTGAGCGAGCGCCTTCCGCCCCACACCATCGGGCCACTGTACTAGGATCCATATTGGTGCCAAGGGGTGGGCTTCACTTGCAGAGAGACAGGGATCCCGGACGAGCCCCCACGTGTAGCGCTGACCCCCGAAGCCCCCACGTGTAGCGCTGACTCGCTACATATATATATATATATATATATATATATATATATATATATATATATATATATATATATAATTGCATTTTATAGGTGCCCCCCTATTTTTGTCCCTGTCCCCCATGTGTCCCCCTAAATATGAAAACTGGAGACGCCACTGCAAGTAGCAACAAATGTTCTGTCCCTTTAAAAAAAAAAAAAAAACACATTTTAAAAAAAAATCCTTTGTAGTTACTGTATCTTAGTTTATCCAGGAGATGAAACTGTAAAGCAATCACTTTTTGTCATCTGTGTCTTGCTTTCAGTTTCTTCTCATACCTGTAGTATAGTTTTTCACTCTACCTCCTGATGAGAAAACCAAATAGCTGAATATTTTGCAGTAAATTATATACTGTAACTTTAGAAATCTGGGAGACAGATGATGCAGTACAAATATCCTTTCTGTGCAGACAATGTGCAACTTACAAAGCAGCAGCCAGATCTTCTCAGGCCTCTTAGACAGACAGAAGTGAAAACCATTCCAGTTTCTCTTCACTGTACTAGAAGAAGATAATAAACCAGCAGGAGATTTCTCTCAAGTTCCTCTCAGCTATTCTCTCTAAGATGGCTCTCACACAGCCCTTCTTCCCAGACTGCCTTGCTGAACATTCCTCACTCTGATATCACTTTCTCTGCAACATAGAGAAAAGTCTGCAGTGTAAATGTCTGTTCCATAAACTTCAATTGTGGTGTAGGGTGACCACATGACCCGGATTGCCCGGGACAGTCCCGCATTTTGCAGGTCTGTCCCGGGCACATTCATTCCAGGACAATACAGTGTCCTGGAATGAAACTGAGGGCCCAGAAGCCGGCCACTGCGCCCTTAACAACCAATCAGTCATCAGCTGTCAATGAGCTTTCCCGCCGACAGCTAAATAAAAAAAAAAATTACCGACCCAGCATGCAATGGTACGTGACCTCACAAGGGGGGCGGTGCCACCAGGTGATGTCGCAAGGTGGCCCTGCCCCCCCCTTATCTATATAAGAACTGTCAAACGGTGGAGGAGGCATTGCACGATCAGCTGTCAATAGTTTTTTTTTCTTTATCTGGTGGTGTGATTGACAATGAATTTACATCGGGGGACCCCCCAGACACTATAAGGGGTGCCCCTAGGCACTATTATTTAGAGGATTTTTTTATTTATATTGTTTCACTTTAAGCATCATTAAAATCACTACTCCTGAAAAAAACTATTTAAAAAAAAAAAATTGCATTGATACATGTCCCCCCAGGGCAGCACCCAGACCACCATACCCCTTTGCAGGAGCTATATCGCTAAAAATAGCGCCTGCAAAGCAACCTGAAACTGCGGCTCCATTCTCTCCAGTGTGAAAGCCTGAGGCTTCAGAAAAAGTCCTGCCAGCAGCTTCTTTGGAGCGCATTAGGAGCGGTGAACTCACTCAGTTGGGGCAATGGTTGCTCGGCCAGAACATCACCTGTTTGCCCATTTGGGAAACACCTGAAAATGCAAGGCGTTCGCTGGGGATTAGCTGAGCTTTGCTCAATCAGGGCGCAATGAATAGCTGGTTGTTAAGGAGCAGGGCCAGGAGGCCACCCGAGGTGTCCTTAACAACCAATGAGCCATTAGCTGTCAATGGGCTTCCTCGCTGACAGCTGAATAAAAAAAAACACAATTACCAGCTAAATAAACCCCCCCCCCAAATCCATACCAGACCCTTATCAAAGCATGCAGCCTGGCAGGCCAGGAAAGGGGGGCAAGTGAGAGCCCCCCCCTCCTGAAACATACCAGGACGCATGCTCTCAACAAGGGGGGAGGGGGTGCTTTGTGGCAGGGGAGCTCTGCTCCAAATGTTTATGGCTTCTTCCCCACAACCTTGGCCAGTGGTTGTGGAGGTCTGTGGGAAGAGGGCTTTAATAAGGGGGCCCCCAGATCCCAGCCCACCCTCTGTGAACGAGCATGGGGTATAAAGTACAGCTACCTATTCACCACAAAAGTGTCAAGAAGTAAAAAAAACACAGAGACAGTTTTTGACAATTTCTTTATTAAAAAACAAAAACAAAAAAAACAAAGTCCCCATGAATCATGACACCGCTGCACCACCGGACCTGAAAAATTAAAATAAGCACTGTTTGTCCTTATATAGATAAGGGACTGAGCCACCTGGTGACATCACCTGGTGACACCATCCTCCTTCTGACATCACCAAAAACAGCAAGCCAGGCATTTAGCATTTTTCCTTGGTTGACAGCAGAGCTTCAACCAACCAAGGTGACACTTTTTTTTAATTTGTAACTGCTTGCTGACCAGCTGTCCTCGTTATACAGTGCCAGGCTGGCTCTGTTGCACAAATCGCCATAGTTCTACATTGGCTTGTGCATGCACAGTTGCGGGCAGGTGCCTACAGGTCGAGCAGACTCGATGTCCGCCGATGACCCACTATCGCCTAGTAGAGTACTAATAGGCAGAACGGGATTTACCTTTGTAAACAAAGTAAATCCCCATTCTGACATGACGGAACATGACAGAGATCTTCTGTTCCCAGTCAACAGATAGAACACACCCAGGGAACACAGTTAACCCAGTGATTGCCCCTAGGGATAACCTCTTCCCTGCCAGTGTAATTTTTACATTGATCAGTGCATTTTTATAGCACTGATCAATGTAATAATGTCACTGGTCCCCAAAAAGTGTCATTTGAGGTTTGATTTGTCAGCCGCAATCCCACTAAAAATCGCAGACCGCCGCCATTACTAGTAACATTTTCACACTTTTTTTGTGAAATGGTAGGGGTACAATGTACCCCTTACCAATTCACATAGGGGGGGCTAGGATCTGGTGGTCCCCTCTGTTAAAGGGGGCTTCCAGAGTAATTTTTTTTTACCACTTCAGACTCCACCAATAACAAGAGACTTGCTCATGGTTTCTTAGCTTATATTGTCTCTGCTGCGGTTTCGCATCATTTGTGGTTTTCTTTTACTTGTTTATTTATAAAAAAAAAACATTTTTTTTTTTAGATAGAAAGTCCATGAAGAATATTTGCCTTTATAATTCTGGTAGAGGACGGCCATAAAGTTATATATAATTCATATATATATATAAGTCATATATAAACAGTTCTAAATATTACCTACTAAGACCCCTCGACCCCCCCCCCCCCCCATCCTCATTTTTCCTACTCTTCTCTTTTGGTAGTTTTGTCTTTCTCCCATCTTCCAGATTCTGATAAGATGAGACCCTTGTCCCCATCAACATAAGATTACTTTTTTTTTCCTTTAGAAATGCCATTTTGTGCAGAGACTGTTATAAACACAGAAAACATGCGCTAATTTACAGGCATACTATAGACACCCCCCATGTACGAAATTTAAAGGAATATTTCACTTTTATTGTTTCACTTCAAGCATTATTAAAATCGCTGCTCCTGAAAAACTGACATTTTCAAAACATTTTTTGGCATTGATACATGTCCCCTGGGGCAGGACCCACGTCCCCAAGCACTTTTTATGACAATAACTTGCATATTAACCTTTAAAATTAGCACTTTAGATTTTTCATGTTTGTGTCCCATAGACTTTAACGGTGTTCGCGTGTTCGAACACATTTTTTGCCTGTTCCCATGTTCTACTGCAAACAAAACCCGGGGGTGTTCGGCTCATCCCTAATAATAACATGTGTGTCCACACTAACTGGTAGGCGCTTTGAACCTATACACTGGTGGTGGCTTACACACTGTGGTGATCTTTGGAATATAAAGGCTTTCTTTGATACATTTTGGGCTTTTATATTTATGAACATTTTTATTTTTGATGTCACATATGGACTATATTGTATATATATAAGTGAATGGTTCAATCTGGATAGGTTTGTATGATACACCATTTTTCTGAATTTGTTTTATCATTATATGTCACTTCCTGACTAAGTCACTGTATATCAATGTACATGTATAGCGCAGCACTTTTTAACTTTCTATAATCATGCACAATATTTGTCAAATTGTGGTGTTTGCAGCTGTTTAATCTATAGGTCTATAGCGCAGTATACTATTCCAACTTTTTATACTCAGTAATTGGTTAAACTTTTGTGTCACTATCTATGATGAGAATGATCATTTCTACAGAGCTACATTAATGCCCTGTACACACGATCGTAATCGTCGGGATAAAATCCGATGGAATTTTCCGTCGGAATTCTGTTCAAGCTTTCTTGCATACACACCTTCAGACCGAATTCCGACCGTCCAAAACGCGGTGACGTAAAACACTACGACGAGCCGAGAAAAATTAAGTTCAATGTTTCCGAGCATGCATCGTCTTGATTCTGAGCATGCATGTTTTTTTCTCCGTCGGAGTTCCACACAGACGATCGGAATTTCCATCAGAAATAAATAAAACATGTTCTATTTCTTTACTCCAGGGATATGCAATTAGCGGACCTCCAGCTGTTGCAGAACTACAACTCCCATTAAGGCATAGCAAGACTCTGATAGCCACAAGCATGCCACCCAGAGGCAGAGGCATGATGGGATATGTAGTTCTGCAACAGCTGGATGTCCACTAATTGAATATCCCTGCTTTACTCCGACGGAATAAAGTCAGATGGGGCCCACACATGGTGGGAAAATCTGATGGAAAAATCTGACTTAATAGTATTTCCTGGTCCCTAAAGTGCACCTTGACTTAAAAATCAATGTACCACCCAATCTCCCCCCCTTAACAAATTTGTTGTTATTTTTTTTATCTGGGAGCAGGTACCCTTTTGTGACAGATACCCGCTCCCACTTTTGCAGTTCTAGCCTAATCTAGTCAAGAAATGAACTCCATGGGCTGGTATGTGTTTATTTCTTAAAGTCAGAAGCTACAATATTTGTTGTATGTACCCCCTACTCATTCATATGCATCTAACATGTCAGATTCTGATCCTTTTCACCCCTGAAAAACCTCCACCCTATCATGCAGGGGATGTGTGGACAAGGTCCTTGTCTCTAATAGCATGGCGAGGTACCTTTTCTTATGTTAAGAACATGTGGCCTTGTATGGTTCAGGAGAAGGGGGCAGGCAGACTAGCTCGATAAATGTTTTTATAGATTTTGGGAAGAACCCCCGGAATTTTTTTTATGCTTTTCTGGCACTTACTGTATTAAAGAAATAGCAGCATTGCCATTCCAGAAGTAAGTGGCTGACCCCCTATAAAGAATACCATTCTCACTGTGCCTCAGCCACAGAATATATTTTTTTATTTTTGTTTAGTCAGCAAGGATTAAGGATTTTCTGGTTCACCTACTAAAAAGCATTAAAGGCATAGCTTGAAGCCTGTCCCCATGCGAAAGTTATTTACTGGCCCCCTCCATGCTCTTTATCATAAAATGATGGCATATACAGGAACCGATCCCCTAGGTTCCTGTATATGCTGTCCAGCCACCCCTCCTGTCTAAGTGTAAGAAAAATGTGACAGAGAGACCTCTGGAGCATTGCTACCCCTGGCACTATGTCCAGTGTTGGGGTCCCTTCATGTTACACAGGGGTTCCCCAGCTGCATGCACATTACAAGTCCCAGTATGTCCAGGACTCACCTCTCTCCATGCTGGCACCTGTCACTCCCCCACACATGAGATGTCCCCAGTACAGGGGGAATCAGGAAAAGTCTCAGTCCCCTTTAATGTGTAGAAGTTCCCCAGCCCTATGTCCTGGGTTGTTATATTCTCAGTTTCACGACATTCCCTCCTCCTTTACTCATGCTCTGCTCTCACCTCATCTCACTTGCTGCCCGGCTGTAGGATCTTTGGCACATGTATCGGCACCAGCTGGAGAGTGTCTACCCCAGGCCGGGCCCCCGCCGTGACTACAGGTCAGGGGGCAATAAGAGAACTAGCAGGGACTGACTTGGAGGGATAGGTTTTAGGAGGAGACAAGGGAGGAGGGGGGCAGGACCAGCTCAAAGAGGGGAAGGGACAGGGGGGACATGGGCTGGGAGACAGAGCTGAGACACTGGATAGGCAAAAATAGACTTAAGACCGTGAAAATGTAACATATTAACATTTTTTTTGGATTGTGCAAACAACAGGCACAGGGCTAAAATAGACTGTATGCCCTTGGTAAAGTAACACATTAGATGCATCTAATGATGGCAGCATAGGGTGTGATTTAAGATAGTATGATATACAAAGTATCTGGTGTCACAAATGTCTTAGATTTAGATGTAGAAGATGTATCAGAACATGTGGAAAATTATTCAGCAAAGGTAGATAGCATATCTGAAGGTGCAACAATAGATTCTGTATATCAAAACATGTTATACTAAGTTGGTTGCATTAAGAATAGTAATAGTAATAGTACATTTAGGTAAGTGTGCTGGAGGGCTTAGTTCTCAGGTAAGTCTATCATAACGTGCTAGTATGCAATGCATTGCCTTGCAGGGTATTTTATTTATTTTTTAACCTAATAATGTTAAAATATGGTCACCCAAATCCCTCAAATTCTAGTAACACTAGAGTAAATGACTGTGTCCCAGAATAGAGTTATCTAACTGTTAGTCAGGTAATGAGATTACTTTTGGCTTTCTCAGTTCGCTTGTTGAAGATGATGGCTGCCCAATTGCCAAGTTCCAGAATTACCAAATGCAGAAGTGAGTGACTAATCACCAGGGTCCCAAAAATAAATAATACCATTCTAACGCTGCTGCAGGATATAGGATTCAAAGAGAAAGTCCCTTCAGAAAATTATACTACCAATTTCAATGTGCCCCAGGAGCGTATTGGTTGTAATTTTAGTTAGTTAAAGAATAAGTTTACCTTTATAAACATGTTACACCCATAATTATCAAAATTTGGCAACATTTAGGGTGTAACATGTTCAGCATCTGCCTCTGCCAACTAATTCCACGTTCCACGTTCAGGAGAGGAAGGTTGAAGCTCACCTAACCACTGTGGCTTCTAAACTCTGGTAAAAGCCTACTTGTACATTGACACAGGCTTTTATGGAGTTGAGTTTAGGAGCTTTGGCAAAAAAAAAAAAACAGAATTCTAAGAAAGCTGGGAACTATTCAGGTTTTCTGACTGAACTTCAAGCTTTTGAAAGTCTCCACTGTGGTAACTTTTTTTTTTTATATTTCTGAAATATTAAATTCTTCCAGTTCCTGCATGGTCTCCTCCATATAGGTTTCATACTCCTCCTCTCCAATAGAAATAGGCTGTGACCCAGGGAAGATTCTCAGCTTTTTTGTAACCTGCCCAAGAGTAAATGATGCACTCACCCATGAAGTCTCCCAATGCAGTGCAAAAATCAGGCTACCGTGTTTCCCCGAAAATAAGACACCGTATTATATTTTTTTTTCCTCAAGAAATCACACTATGGCTTATTTTCGGGGGGTGTCTTATTTTTATTACAGAAAATAAAGGTTGCCTACCTGAACCACACTTGCGCTTCTTAGCATTTCCTCTGTCCACCTGTAGACTGAGATTATCGTATTCTGCACGCCATTTTTGGACCATTCGGATATCCAACTTCTTCTCTTTGCAAAAAGCCGTAAGATTCTTGCCTCGGGAGTCCTCCACAATTCCTTTCTTGTACTCAACAGAATAACTCTTTCTTTTTGCACTCATCTTGTCTGGTTGTACAAAAAGATAGGCCAGCAAAGCTGATGTGGAGCACAGTGGAGCTGGGGTGATCTGTTTGTGTGGGGTGAGAGAGGGGTTTGCTGGTCAATGCTGGGAGAATCTTTTTGCTTTACAGAGTGTTCTTCTCCTCACAGCTCCTGAGCACCAGTACAGTAACATACACCTATGACGTGTTGTTTACCGCGCCGCGCCGCATACGACACGCCTATCACTACAAGATTCGACACTACATCTTATTTTCGGAGATTCGACACTACATCTTATTTTCGGAGATTCGACACTACATCTTATTTTCGGAGATTCGACACTACATCTTATTTTCGGAGATTCGACACTACATCTTATTTTCGGAGATTCGACACTACATCTTATTTTCGGAGATTCGACACTACATCTTATTTTCGGAGATTCGACACTACATCTTATTTTCGGAGATTCGACACTACATCGCTACGTCTTATTTTCGGAGGGGTGTCTTATATTTCTATCTTGCGTCGAAATACGTCTTATTTTCGGGGAAACACGGTATATATTGACTGAGGTTTCTGAAGCATGCGACCCGTTTGGTGGAATCAAATTCCTACCAGTGGCCAATTTTCTGTCAATCAAAGCCATGACACATTTTGACATGAATTATTATACTTTAATGTTGTAAATAATTTTAATTTGATGTCATGGCAACAAAATATATTTTTTTGCATAACATTTTCAGGAGACAAGTTTATACAATTTCTACAAATACAAATTAATATTTGATATAATGTATAATTAGTTTATATGAGTTGTTTGACATACAGTATATTTGTAAATGTATACATACATGTGTAGATTTTTTATCATTTGTGATATACTATATGCAGAATTATTAAAGTTCATCTTTATATTCATTAACTACATATTTTTTGGCTTCTTGGGACTGATGTTGTTAAATTAGGTAATCTGTTAAAAGTCACCCAAAAATGTAATCCATACTTAAACAGTGTTTTCAACAGATTTTAAATGTCATTGTCATTAAATGATGGTGAAACAATAAGAATTAATCAATATATGGTAATTGATTGTCTTGGGCAGTTTGACATGCAGTTTGTTTAGGCAAATCTGAGTTCTCAAAGGTTATAGGAAATCTGATCGGGTTTATTAAACTGCTTCACATTTTTGAATATCTTTTTTTGTAATTGTGTTAAAGTGTAGGTAAGAGAGGAGGGTGAATGGCAAATGTATGCTTGTGCCACATCCAGTATATATGAAAAAAAAAGGGGGGTTCCCCTGGGTGGACTTAAGGCACTAATAGTATTCCAAAATATACAGGATATTGAGAGTAAAAAAGGTTTTAATCACAATTGTACATATTTATCAAAAAAATTAAGGAGGAGTTTGTTGCTATCTATGTCCTTCGTGGGAGAGTAATTCTCTCAGGTTTTCCTGATGGCCATTGCCACGAGTACAGAAAGTGTTGGGAAATCCCACATTTTTAAATTGTCATAACATGTGGATTTTTATTGATGATATATAAATGTGCAGTGCAGTCCTCAGAAGTGCATACCCTAAATCAGGGGTCCTCAAACTACGGCCCTCCAGTTGTTCAGGAACTACAATTCCCATCATGCCTAGTCATGTCTGTGAATGTCAGAGTTTTACAATGCCTCATGGAACTTGTAGTTCCGCAACAGCTGGAGGGCCGTAGTTTGAAGATCCCTGCCCTAAATGGACCTTTGGACCTTAGATCACTGGAAATGACTGGACATAATTATTGTCCATACGCCTTTTTACTAGTCTTAAAGGGGTTGTAAAGGTTTGTCTTTTTTTTTCTAAATTGGTTCCTTTAAGCTAGTGCATTGTTGGTTCACTTACCTTTTCCTTCAATTTCCCTTCTAAATATTTTTTTTCTTTGCTTGAATTTCTCACTTCCTGTTTCTTCTGAGTAAGCTTTCCACCATCATCTGAGCGGTGGAAAGTCATTTAGAACAGCTTACTGAACACCTTACTGAGGAGGAACAGGAAGTGAGAAAAAAAAAACATTTAGAAGAGAAAATAAAAGGAAAAGGTAAGTGAACTAACAATGCACTAGCTTAAAGGAACCTATTTAGAAAATAAAAAACAAACCTTTACAATCCCTTTAATTATACAAAGAAGTATTAGGCTCCATGCACACTGAAGCTGATAAACTGCAGTTTATTGGCATTTTGGCTTTTTTTTTTTAAAGCCCATAAACTGAACTCTATGTTAGCTTATGTGCCCATGCACACCTGGGCGTTTTTCAGTGTTAATAAGCTTTGAAGTTTATTGGCGCTGAGAAACGCACAAAAAATGCTCAAAAGCACAGAGGCGAGCGTTTTTAGCGTTTTTTTATCCATTGAAAAAAAAAGGGAAAAAAAAGGCAAAGAAAAAAAAAAGCTGATGAAAGCTACACTGAAAAATGCTGATTAAAGCTATTGCAAAAACACTAAAAAAAACGTTGCAAGGCTCCCTGCAAAGCTACTGGCGTTTTTTTATAGCTTTCATCAGCTTCAGTGTGCATGGAGCCTAATAATATGTTTTTTTTTTTGCAGGTGTCTTGGCATAAAGCTCCAGTATAGGTCCTACAAATACTATAGAGCAATGTCTAATGAACTGCATTTTACTGGATCAGACATTGCTTAAAAATATTTAATTAACAATTTATGTACATTCTTCATTATTGGCAACTGCCTATTAAGTATTTTAAAAAGCGTAACAAACTGCTAAGGAGGCCATCTAATACTTGTTACTGTTTTTTATTGGTATTCTTTAGTAGTACTAGTACTTTTGGATCAAAAAAATCTGCCCACACTATAAGCTGGTGGTAGTAAATAAGGATGAGTCGAACACCCCCCCCCCATTTTGGTTTGCACCAGAACTTGCAAACAGGCAAATTTGGAGTAACATACGTACACTATTCTATTGGACACGAACATGAAAAATTATGGAAAATCAAAAGTGCTAATTTTAAAAGCTTATATTTTATATATGTTATTGTCATAAAAAGTGTTTGGGGACCAGGGTCCTGCCCCGTGGGACATGTATCAATGCAAAAAAAAAAGGTTTTAAAAAGGGCTGTTTTTTTTTTTTTTTAAGCAGTGATTTTAATAATGCTTAAAGTAAAACAATAAAAAGGAAATATTCCTTTAAATATTGTGCCTGGGGGGTGTCTATAGTATGCCTGGAAAGTGGTGCATGTCCCTGTGTTTAGAACAGTCCTGCAGCAAAATGACAAGGAAAAAAAAAGTAATTTAAAATTGATTGCGGCTGTAATGAATTGTCGGGTCCCGGCAATATAGATAAAACTCATTGAAAAAAATGGCATGGGTCTCCCCGAAGCAAAATTAAAAAAAAAATGGCATAGGGGTCCCCCCAAAATCCATACTAGACCCTTATCCGATCCCCAAAGCACCTTGTCCCCATGTTAATGGGCACAAGAACCTCATCCCCACAACCCTTGCCTGATGGTTGTGGGGGTCTGCGGGCAGGGGGCTTATCAGAATCTGGAAGCTCCTTTAACAAGGGGACCTCCAGATCCCTGACACCTTTGTGAATTGGTAACAGGTACATTGTACCCCTACAAATTCACAAAAAAATAAAACAAATTGTAAAAAAGACAGGAGACACTTTGGGACAAGTCCTTTATTAAAGAAAATGCCCCGCAATGTAAATCCATCTCACACTGCCCAACGAGCCAAAAAAAGAGAAAAAAATGTAACAGCTCTGCCTCAATGGAAGGCTCCCACCGAGTGACAACGATTGACACTTCTTCTCACTTTGGCAGATGTTATATAGCTGAGGGCGGGGCCACCCTGTGACGTAAACAGGTGACCATGCCCCCCTCTCACACCACGTGACATCAGAGGAAGGCCTCAAAGCGAGAAGAAGAGTCACTTGACGGGAGCCTCCCATGGAGGCAGAGCTCTGGCAGTTTTTTTTCAGCTCGTCGGGCAGTGTGAGATGAATTTACATCACATGACATTTTTAGTTTTATATTTTAATAAAGGGCTTGTCCCAAAGGGTCTCATGGGGGGGCTGGGATCTTCCAGATTCTGATAAGCCTCCTGCCCACAGATCCCCACAACCACCGGGCAAGGGTTGAGGCTCTTGTCCTCATCCACCCCAAAGCACCCTCCTCATGTTGAGGGCATGTGGCTTGGTACAGTTCAGGAGGGGGGTGCTCTCTGGTTCAGGGTTCCTCTTATTATTCATACCAGAACCAAAGGTCCTGGTAATGGACTGGAGGGGACCCATGCTGTTGTTTTTAATGAGTTTTATCTATATTGCCAAGACCCGACAATTCATTACGTTAGCAGTTTTAAATTACTTGTTTTCCTTTATAAATATAATTTTGCTGTGGCACTGTTCTAAACACAGGGGAAATGGGCCACTTTACAGGCATACTATAGGCAACACAGAGGCCATGCTAAAGAACTGGCTCTAATTACAATAGAAACTTTAAGATCGTGGGGTAAGTTACTTAAAAGCATATCATGGCAACACAATTGTTATTTTGACGCTGAGAATAAGTTGTATTTAAAATGGACTCCTTCAGACTGTCTGAGACTAAAAGATGTTCTGAATGGAAACACCCTTTGTTATTTATTAGAATTACGAGAAAGATATGGTCCATCACCTTAGGATGTTTGGAAACTCAAGCATTTTGTGGTTACCCTCTCGAAACCTCTTTGCTCAGTTAGTAATTTAAGCCCATGGGAAAGTCTTGTGGATCAAGGGGAAATAAATAGACGTAGGATTTCAAGTACATATAAGATGTTGCTTGATCCCCCAGATGCTGGGTCCATGTGTCTTTTGGAGAGTTCGGAAATGGAATTGAACAAGCCTCTATCAGAAACATTGAAATGTAAAGTTATTGATTATCTACACTCCACTTCAACAGCCACAAGGACAAAAGAAAACTATTATGAACTGCTAAACAAGTGGTACGATGTTCCATCAAAATTGCATAAAATCAACTCCGAGGCAGCGCCTCTCTGTTGGAGGAAATGGGGGAAAATGGGAACCTGTGCTCATATACTGTATATAGTGGCAATGCCCTCTGATTCAGCCCTATTGGATGGAAGTATTGCACCTAATCAAGAAGATAAGTAAGGTTGAAATTAGTCAAGATCCTTGGCAGTGTCTGGTTCATGCAGTAGGTGAGTCTAGGAAAAATTATAGAGCAGCAAAAGCACTAATTCAGAGGCAATGGAAAACACAGACAATAAAAGATTGGTTTGGGGAAGTAGATAGAATTAGACTAATGGAAGAATTAATATATTTTCAAAAATAATTGGAAGTCAAATTTTATAGGACTTGGAAAAGCTGGCTAGACTTTAAACAATCCTTGATTTGTCTGAGTTATATGGGCAGCAAGAAAGTCATTTAGATTTAGCAACTAAAATTCATTCATTAAATCACTATTATTTGACACATAAAATATTTCACTGTAATAAAGGAGAATGGGAACAGGATTAAATGGTAGGGGAACTCAGTAATTAGGGAGGAATGGGGGTAGTGGAGGTAAGGGTTCTCAGCCCTACCTCCCTCTTAACAAAAGGGAGGGATAAGGAAGGGAAGAAAAAGACTCACTATACACATAATTTAGTAACTTTGGGTTTGGGGGAGGGGGTAGGACTCCACAATACCTGCTGCTGAAGAGGTCAGTGAAAGCTCATTTGCTCATTTACTCAGGTAGAGTTGTCCCGATACCGATACCAGTATCGGTATCGGGACCGATACCGAGTATTTGTGGGAGTACTTGTACTCCCGCAAATACCCCCGATGCCTGAATAGAATACTTGTCCCGTCCCCCCCGCCGCCGCAATGAAAGCCGCCGCCGCATCGAAAGCCGCCGCCGCATGGGTTAAACAGCGTGCAGGAACATCACAGCTTTCATTTGAATAGCTGTAGTGTTCCTGCCGCGTATAGACACTCCCCCTTGCTCGGGATTGGATGGGTGATCGTGATCTGTTCAATCCCGAGCAAGGGGGAGTGTCTATACGCGCGGGGAAAACAGCTATTCAAATGAAAGCTGTGATGTTCCCTGTGCGGCGGCGGCTTTCGGCGCCTAGGTATGGGGGACATGGCTGGAGGGACATGGCTGCGGGGACATGGCTGGAGGGACATGGCTGGAGGGACATGGCTGCATATGTGGGGGACATGGCTGGAGGGACATGGCTGCATATGTGGGGGACATGGCTGGGGGGAAATGGCTGCATATGTGGGGGACATGGCTGGAGGGACATGGCTGCATATGTGGGGGACATGGCTGGGGGGAAATGGCTGCATATGTGGGGGACATGGCTGGAGGGACATGGCTGCATATGTGGGGGACATGGCTGGGGGGAAATGGCTGCATATGTGGGGGACATGGCTGGAGGGACATGGCTGCCTATGTGGGGGACATGGCTGGAGGGACATGGCTGCATATGTGGGGGACATGGATGGGGGGACATGGCTGCATATGTGGGAGACATGGCTGAATTTGTGGGGGACATGGCTGCATTTGGGGACACATTTAAAAAAAGTATCAGTATTCGGAATCGGCGGGTGCTTGAAAAAAAGTATCGGTACTTGTACTCGGTCCTAAAAAAGTGGTATCGGGACAACCCTACTTCTAAGTATTCATTGCCTAGCCATAGGTTGATTGTAAACAAAATCCGTACAGGAATACTAGATATTTTTTGGAAATATTCAACAATAATAAATATAAAATGCCTTTGCTTTTTCAGCATACCCTTCTTGGTTTCCAAATATTTTCCCTGACAACTATTATATATGACTTTACATTGTGCATGGTGTTTGCATACAGAAATACTAGTTGTATAAAGATATTAATATATACATTTTTTATGTTCCTTCTTTCAGATATCAAGGGCATTAAAATGAAAGTAAGTAGATGAAATGACCAACATATCAGTATAAGTTTACCACTGCATCCATGAAGAAAATGTTTGGAAATAAAATTTGCTGAAATCATTGAAAATCTAATTATGTATTATCATATATTTAACCACTTAAGACCCGGACCAAAATGTAGGTAAAGGACCTTGCAGCTTTTTGCGATTCGGCACTGCTTCGTTTTAACTGACAATTGCGCGGTCGTGCGACGTGGCTCCCAAACAAAATTGGCATCCTTTTTTTCCCACAGATAGAGCTTTCTTTTGGTGGTATTTGATCACCTCTGCGGTTTTTATTTTTTGCGCTATTAACAAAAATAGAGCGACAATTTTAAAAAAAATGCAATATTTTTTACTTTTTGCTATAATAAATATCCCCCAAAAAAATATAAAAAAAAATTTTTTTTCCTCAGTTTAGGCCGATACGTATTCTTCTACGTATTTTTGGTAAAAAAAAATCGCAATAAGCGTTTATCGGTCGGTTTTCGCAAAATTTATAGCGTTTACAAAATAAGGGATAGTTTTATTGCATTTTTATTATTTTTTTTTTTTTTACTACTAATAGCGGCGATCAGCGATCTTTTTCGTGACTGCGACAATATGGCGGACACTTCGGACAATTTTGACACATTTTTGGGACAATTGTCATTTTCACAGCAAAAAATGCATTTAAATTGCATTGTTTACTGTGGAAATGACAGCTGCAGTTTGGGAGTTAACCACAGGTGGCGCTGTAGGGGATGTGAGACCTAGTGTGTTTGTTTACAACTGTAGGGGGGTGTGGCTGTAGGTGTGACGTCATCGATCGCGTCCCCCTATTACAGGGATGACGCGATCGATGCTGCGGCCACAGAGAAGCACGGGGAAGCCGTGTGTACACACGGCTCTCCCCGTTCTTCCGCTCCAGGGACGGATCGCCGCACTCCAGCGGCGATCGGGTCCGCGAATCCCGCGGTCCCGGTCCCGGAGCTTCGGACCGGGTCGCGGGCGCGCGCCCGCGGGCGCGCGCCCGCGACCCACGGCTGGGTACTAAAATCAACGTATATATACGTTGATGTGCCCAGCCGTGCCATTCTGCCGACGTAAATGTGCAGTAGGCGGTCCTTAAGTGGTTAATGTAAAAAAGTACCTGTTAGTTTAAAATAAAGCAGCAGCAAATGTCACAAGAGTAATTAGAATACTTACGAATAAATAGCTTACAATTATAAATCTTTTCATACTTGTAAATTAATGGATATGGACATGAGCTCTAAATACAGCACAGCTGTGGCTGCTTGGATAAAAGAGGCCAGTAAAAGCCCTTCAATATAACATAAAAAGGTTAAATGCTACACTGATAAAAGTGCATCCAGAAATGTGCATCAAGGAGGCTAGAAAACCCTTCTATGAAGCTTACAAAATAAAATATGTAAACCCTATCATATTTGGCATTGGTTATGACCTTTATGTTGTGCCCTGGTTTGAATAATTGACTATATTTTACTCAAAATTTTTAAATGTGAGAATGCAAATATTTTTTATGATTTTATATGCAATATATCACAAAAAGGTTTCAAGATTTGTTCAGGGAAAACAGCTAAATACACAGATGAAACACATCCAACACATTTGTTTTACCTGTCAAATGATTTATATTTCTGTCCACCCAGTCTGTCCCACAGCACAGCCATGTCTGGCAGGGTAGAGCACATTTTCTTTCTTGCAGCCTATTAACAATTACAATCTCCCTCTACTCCCCAGTCTATGATTGAAAGGTGAGGGTAAAAGCTATACATCGATGAGCTCATAACTCTGTCACGTTTCTCTCTCATATAAGCATTCACCTTGCACCAGAGCACAGCTGATTGGCAACACGCGTCTTCACCGTCCCAAAAAATCTGAGCTCTGCTGTACACCCTATAAATCAGGAGCCCCTTTACATTAGGAGTCACCCTTTAAATCAGAAGCCCCTTTACATTAGGAGCCGTCCTTTAAATCAGAAGCCCCTTTACATTGGGAGTCACCCTTTAAATCAGAAGCCCCTTTATACGAGGAGCCGCTTTTTAAATCAGAAGTCCTCTTTACATCAGTAATCCCCCCTTAACATGAGGAGCTCCACACTTAGCATCAGTAGCCCCCTAATTAACATCAAAAATCTCCTTTTATATCAAAAGTCCTCCTCTTTACATTAGGAGCCCCCTTTGTATTAGTAGTCCCTCTATACAACAGGAGCCCCCCTTACATCAATAGCCTCCAACTGAACATCAGGTATCTCCCTTTATGTCAGAATCCCTCTTTACATGGGACCCTTAATTCACTTCTATAGAGCGACAGATGTCTGTTTACACCCACCTACCTCCAATCCGAAAAACAGAAGAGAGTTTGTCCCCTTTCATCTGTGCCTATAGAGTAGATGTGACCTGTAATCCGCCTGCTACGCTGATTGTGTCCCTTGACTGGTTACCAAGTTGCTTAAGTGGCCCTCGCTCTTTAAAAGGTTGGGCATCCCTAACATAAGGGGTTTGTATTAGGAAGAAAATCAGCAATGGCAGCCTACATATCTCTTTTGGTGCCGTTTCAATTAGAACTTTTCATATAATGAAGTAAACTAAATACATAAATGTTTCTCCTAATTGAACAGAGATTTTATAGAGGCTATTATAGCTGCAAAATTAATAAAAAAAGATCATTATTCTAGACCTAGAATGTTTCATGAACAATTTTTTATAGGAATTTAACAGCTGCAAATGTTAAATAATCAATTATTCTTAGGCATCTTACCGAGGAACATGCAGTATGTATGCAATGTGTACATGGTGTTTAGAATATTGCGTTTGCCTTGAAATAACATTTCAGATAATTATTCTATGCCTAGGCTTTGTTAACAACCATAACTGTTCAGATGTTCCTGTCTTATTTGTACTTATGTAAGTTATATTTTCTTTCAATCTCTGGGTCTATCTTTTATTCCATCACCTTCGCTTGCCTACATTCAACCATGGTAGAACATACTGAGAGAAAGACAAAAAATATATATAATTTATACCAGACAGTTAAACTATAAAAGAACATTTACATTACAGTATGTACTATTTAAAATGTTATAATACACAGAATGAATAATTGTCAAATGTATAGAACATTTAAAGCTTAACTTATTATATATATTGGAAAATTATACAGAAATAGTCGGAAAATATAGAAGAATATACTGTATTGTCTGTGGCTGCCTCGTGGTAGTAAAAAACAAAAATGAATAGTTAATTAAAGAAAAATAAATAAAATCTGCATTTTCTTACATACTTCCCTTTATTCCAGAGGTACCCCACATTTCTTTTCTGCTACCAGATGTGCCAAGTTTTCCAAAATGAAACATGGCCAGCATAATTTAAAGTGGTAATAATCCCTTGCATTAATCCACTGAAGTGACTAGCCTCAGGTGATACACAGAGATGAAGCCATTCCTCTCACATAAGTTGTACTTGCCTATCTATAGGATTAGGCCAAATTGCCCTGGCTTCAGTTTGAGCAGGGTACATCAAACTTCAAAGAACTTCAGATGCTGAACCATAACTCCTTTAAAATCAATGGGAGCTGAATCTATCAAATTAACATGTCCATTTCCATGGCTAATAGGTTATAGGGTGTCAAAAAATAGCATGGGGAGTGGACGCTGCTCTGGGAACATCTACCAATGCATAATGATTTTTCTTTTAAATAATTCATTAGGCCAGGAGAAGTTTAAGTTACATGCCTGTGGAGGTACCCATATCTTGTCTGTAAAGGTTAGTACCTTCATGATGTACAGAAAGAACTGCAGCAGCGCTAACATTTACAAAGGAAAAAAAGTGTCCTAAATTGCTGGAAAAATACATCTCATCGGCAAAAAACAGCACTAAGACCCCTTCAAGACTATGCTACGTATTTTGGGGGACCTTTGGAAGGGTCTGTCCGCTGTTTTTTTTTTATAAGATGTCATTTGCTAACAGTTTAAAGTGTATTTTTTGTAAGACTGGTTTCACACAGGCAGTCTGATCAGGTCCGATCAGTTTTCAGGTGAACTTGATTGGCCCAGATATTGCTAGAGAGCAAGACATGTGTCTGCTGACACCCACCGGCATTTGATCCTGTCCACCAAAAAGAGATGGATCGGATCCATTGATCCATCGGATTGGCAGTTGGATGGAAACAGACATGCCGTCCGTTTCTATCTGACCACCCCATAGAGGACTGTGCGACTGTATGACCTGTCACCTGCTTGCTCAGCGGGGATCACCAGAAAGATGCTCAGCATAGAGACCACCCATGTGAAACCAGCCTTATAGGGGTTGTAAAGACAAAAATATTTTCCTCTTAAATTAAAGTCTGACAGTGGCTGATAAAGTATAAAGTAATGTTTTGCATTATAACAAATTTGATACCTGTTGAAATCAAGCTGTTTTAGTCACCTCCAGCACTCCTGAATCGTTATTCTCACTGACTTCCTGGTTTGCGGTACGCATTCATTCTTGCTACATCACGGCCTAATGGGAACTACAGTTCCTTTTAGGCTTAGCTTCCGTGCCTGTGAGGAATAAGAGAGCATCTTCACCCACGGCTGTAGTCATAGGGAGGGGGTGAGCACATTCTGCTTTTCACAATGCAAAACAGCTCAGATGCTGGTGGAAAGCAAGAAGAGGAGAGACAGGAAATGCCATTTTCAAACCTGGATTACTGTATTTTGGAGGTCAAAAGGAAAAACGAGGTAAGTGATATTTCAATGCTCTAGCTTACAGCAATCAACTGATCTAATAAAAAACAAACCTTTAGTGTTCCTTTAATGTCACTTTTTCTGTAGCGCATCCTAAGCAGAAATTAAAAATAAATTCCATAGAGCCCCCATCTCCCCAAATGCATACCAACTATTTTGAGTCTTGTATATATATAGCAGCTGTCATCTGCTCACTTTGTCTTTTGGGTGGGGGAGGGGGTTGTTTTAACAGGTCGCAGGTCAGTGGATCATATGGCTCCCCTCCATACACTTTTACATAGGGCCAGTATCTGGGTGTCCCCTTTTGATAAAGGGGCTTCCAGATTCTAATAAGTGCCCCACTTGCAGACCCCCTCAACCACCAGATCAGGGTTGTGGAAAATGTGGATGTCCTCATCAACATAGGGACAAGGTATTTGCCTGGGGGGATACCACCCAGCAACCAATCCCTCCATCTTGTGGGCATGTGGCCTGATATGGTTGGTAGGAGGTACATGCTTGTCCCCTCCTTTACTGGCCAGCCAAGTTGCATGCTCGGATAACAATCTGGTGTGGATTTTGTGGGGAATTCATTAATGTTTTTTGAGAGGAATACTCCTTAAAATCTGTGCCAGACCTAAGAAAGCTTGTATAGAATTTGGGGGGACATAATGCCATTTTTTAAACTATACAAGGTATGTAAGTAAATTGGACCAGTGACTTAACAGGTTGTTAAGGACTCAGCAGTGTCTAAACCTGCTGGCGTCCTCAACAATCATTGACAGTGGGAAGCTTTCATGCAATGGAAGTAATACCACTAATATTTATGATGCTCCCACTTAACAGGTAAATGTTTGGGTACTGATTTAAGTTTAGCCTGAACATTTTTTCTATCCCTAGCTTATATCAATGGAGGAAGGGGTAGAAATGGCAGGCATAGCTAGGCAGGGCTGTCCTAATAATATCATGGGCCCCTGGGCAATTTATTACACTGGGGCCCCTACCAGCCTGCCCCAATTTGAACACCTACTTTAAAGAATTTTAGAATGAATAGTTGATAGAATTAAAAATATATTGATTAGTACTTTCAATAAAATACATTTTAAATAATGAGAAAACATGCCATAAATCAAAGACTAATCAACACAAAGGGCACAGTATAGAAGGAGGCTGTAAGGCACAGTATAGAGTAGGTCAGGAAGGCACAGTACTGGTTCCAGGACACTGTCCAGAACACGGCCATCCTGGGACAGCTTAGTAAAAAGCATGACTGTTCCAGCAAATTGGGAGAGTTGGCAAGTATGATGTAATGCAAGATTATCATGGGGCCCTATGCACCTGGTGCCCCTGGGCAGTGCCCAGGGGTGCCAATGCATTAAGATGGCCCTGTAGCCAGGCACTCTGTATGAATGACTGTTACAGCTCCCTCAGCCTTTATAACCCCCACTGTGCAGGAAGATCACAGCAGTGTAACAGGACCAAAGAAGGAAGGTTTCTACTAAACCAGAAGGCAGCATCACAACGGACATATACCACTGATAAGTAACGTCCACTGTGCTGATTTTTAACTAAGCTTAGGTTTTAACTTATTCGGTTATGCATGTTTATGGTCGAATCAGAAAAAAATGGATTTGTAATAACAAAATCAGAAAAATTTGCCATTTGCAAATATTTGATCCATTGAATATTTGCTTAGAGTCCCGGTTGATGTGTGGAGCATCATGCAATGCAAGAATAAAGGCAATCATGATTTATGACTTATAGGATTCCCGACAGATTGAATAATTCATGCATCTAGATTGACAAAATGAAATCCCCTACAGAGATCACAACCACAGGGAAAGGTAGTCTTTATGCATGAAGGGCCAATCTGTATGACATATACTATACAGAGATTGGTTAGACCTAAAAGGTTGTTTGTCAAGGTGTGGGATGACAATCATCAAAATAAGTGTGCCACCTTGGTGCAAATCTAGAGCCATAAAAATTAGTTTGAAACAAACTTTGCAACTTAAAGTTTTTTGATTACTGTTCTAGACCACCACATTTAGTAACGCCTGAAATGATGTTATCTTGGAGCCATGCAGTTTAATAGAAATGATTGAGATATGTTTAATTGTGTTCTGAATTGTTTATTGTCATCCTTTCAAAATGTCAAAACTTCATAGAAAGGTTATATTACAATTTTGTATGGGAAAAAAACAAAGCCGGACTTGTTATGATTTAAAACTATAACACTCCACTCACTTCTTTTAATCCTAAATAAATATTTACTTGGTATAAAAAGCTGGGAAAGAGCTATGTATGACATTGTAGGTTAAAAAATAATGTATAAAAATGTTGGTTTATTGCCAAAACAACCTGAATTTGTTTGGCCGCATTTTAAAGCAATTTGCAGTAAACATTAGTGTTGGCATTACATGTAACACAAGATTATAAATCACATTCCCTAAAGAAAAATTATATTTCAAAAACCTAACCAAAGAGTTGAAAAAAGAATGTGCTCTAACAAATTGTATTTTCTGCAGGGATTTGCAATGCTTTTAACAGAGTTGACACACAGGCTTGTAAAGGCAAAATCTAAGTTTGTTGCCTTGCTAAAAAAAATGTTCCTAACAATCTGAGTTTATGGTAGATCTAATGCTTTGCTTCAACAAATAATAGCTTTGGGAGCATTTACGTGTAAGAATTAATTAGGTCATGTGAACTCTTTCTAGTAAAAGGCAAAAATAAACAAACCAAAGCATTTTGGTAAACGAAACACACAAAATTACAGGTTTGTTGGGGAGGGGTTTTACTTTTTTTTCATATATTCTGTTTTAGGAAAACATAGCAGGGGAGGTGTGGCATGCCAACACCAAGGATCAATGCTTCATCTCACAGCTCATCAGGCAGGGGAGAGAATCAGAGTGACATAGGCCCAATCCTGACTGCAATCTACAGCCATCCTCGTCACTGACACTCAGGAAAACACAGCCAGCCATGTCCCACAAGAGGATGAATAAGTACAAGCCTAAAAAGCTGAGAACCTTCTTCTTCAAGCCTGCGGTGAGGGTCAGTTATAATCAAGATGGTGCTGACCCAGCCATGCAAGGCCTACACGGATCTCCCTGATGAGATTCAGGGGGACACAGACACATAAGCTCTTCCTACATCTCCTACACAGGCCCCGGTGGAATATCCCCTCACAGGCAGCCTGGCTAAGGCCTGCACAGCCACTGCAACTGCCAAAGGCACAAATTGAGGCCCAGGCTTTTAATCCCCTGCGGTCCAACTAGGCCCTGCATATGTCCATGGCGTCTTTCCCCGCCACAGGCCAGCCAGTGATGGACACTACATTAAAAGGACATATTGCTGTCACTCCAAACTTCATTAATGACAGATCTATCTTCATTGTTCACCAAAATATTCACATATATACATAATCTAGATGACAGAGTATCCTTCATTGAAAATGGTATGAAAGAATGCACGTTGACTGTAAATTATATAATTGATATATACGAAGAAGTGAAAGAAGAACAAGATTGGGCTTGGGCCAAACTGGCAGATTTAGAAAATAGATCTCGTCCTAACAACATTAAGCTGTGAGGGGTCCCTGAATCCATCCAGCCAGCAGACCTTCCTAAATATGCTAAAGAACTCATGTACACAATTCTACCAGATTCTCCAAGAGATATCATCATCAATAGAATTCACAGAATTGTAAAACTATGTCATCTGGCAGCATCGGTCCCTAGAGATGTACTGATGAGGGTACATTTCTTCCACATCAAGGAAAAGCTCCTTGCAGGTGCTAAAACCAACTCACTGTTTCCCACACCTTATGAGGGAATACAATTCTTTCCAGACCTCTCCAAATATACCCTACCACTCAGAAGACTGGCTCAATCCAATCACCAAAGGTCTTCACAACCACAAAATCCAATACAAGTGGCATGACCCAGCAACATTGCTCATCACCAGAAACTGTGAATCCGATGTAATCAACAATCTGAAGAATGATATGCAACACCTACACACCTAGGGTATCATCCTGGAACCCCCTATAGATGATAATCCACCTTTACAACAATGCAGACCATTGACTTCACGTCACAACCAAAGGAGAAAATACACCTGATAACAGTTCTGGCACAGCTTTTAGATGGACCAACATCATATTAAAGTAGCTTTTCCCAGTTACGATCTACTAAACACGCAGTTCTGTTCAGTATTTGACTGCTATTCTGCTATTCCCCCCCCCCCCCCATGGCGGTTTTAGCTTTTTTTTTTCACTCGTCCTAAAAGTTCTAATTGGTGATACAATTACATACAGAAAAGTTTGATAAGTTTCAAGTTTTATTAACTTGCTTTTCCCCCAGCTCTAGTTCCAAGACTAGGAAAACGTATCAACAAATCGTATTTTGAGGCTGTCAGTTAAGAAGGCAAGAAAGTACAAAACATTACTGGAAGGTTTCAAAGATATCAAAATTACAGTTGAATGCTTTAGTTTTGTCTAAAATTACAAAATAAATCAGCTTTGTTTAGACCAAAGGTTCTTTAGGGTGCTTTTTGTGTTCTTCAGGGATGCCTTTACCAAAAACTCAAAATTTACACAAATTGCCCAAAAATAAGCCAAAGTGTTGTTCATGCCTGCCTTTTTGTTACACAAAGCCAAAGGTTTTTATTGTGCAGTATCAACCTTGGGCACTGTGCAGGTCATCCACTGGCATCCTAACAATCAGTGATGTCATCGGTTGATAAGGAGGATGCTGGGCATTTGCATAGAATCCTTGTTTGCCCCTTCCCTGCCCATCTCCATCAGCACTGGAGTCACCTTAGCAAAGAGAGGGAGAGAAACAGAAGAAAAGAAACTCCAGCCACTTAACGTATATATACGTTGGCACTTTAAAGATGGATATCTCGGTCATGACAGCAACTGCTGCCATTACTTAGGTATTCATCTTTTCAGTTTAGTTTACAATAATGGTGCTCTCTGTGGCAGATTTGCAGCAAGATCACCTTTATCGACGGTGGGAGAGGGCCCCCCTCCCTCCACTCTCCAGCGCCCTCTGCCGCTTACCGGAGCCTTCGGTAGCAGAGGAGGTGATCGGGTCCTTCTCCTTCCTGAGTATGGATATGAGTGAGGGCAAGGTGGCCCCCACCCGTCTCCATACCATAGCAGGGCGGAAGCGACGTCAAAGCGTCACTTCCGCCCATAGCTCTTAAAGGGAAACATTTTCAAATTAATTTTTTTTATTGCTTTTAAGTCCAAATATGAGATCTGAGGATTTTTTGACCCCAGATCTCATATTTAAGAGGACCTGTCATGCTTTTTTCTATTACAAGGGATGTTTACATCCCTTGTAATAGGAATAAATATGACCAAAAATAAATAAAAATTAAATCAATAAAACAAAGTAAAATAAATAAGATTTTTTTTTTTAAAGCGCATCGTCCCAACGAGGTCACGCGCAGAAGTGAACGCATACGTGAGCAGAGCCTGCATATGAAAACAGTGTTCAAACCACACATGTGAAGTGGCGCGATCATTAGAGCGAGAGCAATAATTCTAGCCATAGATCTCCTCTGTAACTCAAAACTTGCAACCTGTAAAAAAATGTAAACATTGCCTATAGAGACTTTTTATTGCCGCGTACACAGGACCATTTTTCAGCATGAAAAAAAACTTTGTTTTTCAGCATGTCCAAAAACCGAAGTTTTTCAAACTTCATCATTGATAATGACGTTGCCCACACACGATCATTTAAAAAAAATTATGAACAAAGCGCGGTGATGTACAACACGTACAACAGCACTCTATTCGCCTTTGGGCTGCTTTAGCTGATTCCTTGTTAGTAAAAGACGAATCACGCTTTTCTGTCTTTTACAGCGTGATGAATGTGCTTACTCCATTATGAACGGTAGTTTTACCAGAACGAGCATAACTTGCTTCTGAGCATGCGCGGGTTTAAAACGTTGTTTTAGCCCACACACGATCATTTTTTTCAACCCGAAAAACGACATTGTTTAAAACAACGTTAAAAAGAGCATGTTCGTTTTTTTACGTTTTTCAGAACCTATGACGTTTTTCAAAAACTATGTTTTTTTAATGCTGAAAAATTATCGTGTGTACACGGAATTTGGGTATACGTTTGACGCCATTCCACGACCATGCGCAATTTTAAAGCTTGACATGTTTGATATCGATTGTAACATTATCTTTCACAATGTAAAAGAAATTGGGCTAACTTTACTGTTGTCTTATTTTTTAATATATGAATGTATATTTAATGTATGACCGCTGCGCAAATACGGTGTGACAAAAAGTATTGAAATGAGCTTCATTTTATTCTCTAGGGTGTTAGAAAAAGTATAATGTTTGGGGGTAATTAGTAAGTAATTTTCTAGCAAGAATATTTTTTTTAACTTGTAAACACTGAATCTAAAAAACAGGGTCGGTCCTAAAGTGGTTAAAATAGGAATCAGATGAAAGAATAAATGTTGGGT
Organism: Rana kukunoris; assembly: GCA_029574335.1. Taxonomy (NCBI): domain Eukaryota; kingdom Metazoa; phylum Chordata; class Amphibia; order Anura; family Ranidae; genus Rana; species Rana kukunoris. Next base: position 230,369,059 of record CM056051.1, read on the forward strand.
GCCCATGTGTGAGTGAGTGCACTGCTTATTCCTAAACAAATTAGAAGGGGGAGGGGGAAGGTTGGGAAGCTTAGGATGTTACAAGGAGGCAGAAAAAAAACTGAAAAAATAGGTCACCGGGCCAATAAGTAGTGAATGTTTATGTATTATTTTAAGAGAATAAAGATAATGTTTAGTGTAACTTTAAGGACGCGTACACACGATCGAACATGTCTGATGAGACTTGTCCGACGGACCATTTTCATCAGACAACTCTGAACTTGTCTGATGGTCTGATGTGCGTACACACCATCGGACCAAAATCCGATCAGACCAGAACGCGGTGACGTAGAACACAACAACGTGATGAAAAAACGAAGTTCAATGCTTCCAAGCATGCGTCGACTTGATTCTGAGCATGCGCAGGTTTTTGGTCCGATGATTTTGTATACTAACCATCGAACCTGTCCGACCGACAGGTTTCCATCGGACAGGTTTTAAAGCATGTTTTAAAACTTTGGTCCGCTGGAAAATGGTCCGATAGGCCGTACACACGATCGAACATGTCCGCTGAAACTGGTCTGCGGACCAGTTTCAGCGGACATGTTCGATCGTGTGTACGCGGCCTAAGGCTGAACCCTATATCTGTTATACAACAAATGTGAAGTACCGAAGAAACTTGAACAGTATTTTGTTCAATTAGGCAACACATTTGGCAAAATGCTAAGTGAATTGTGCACAGACAATAAAACTGAATATACAGGTGATAACACACAGGCACTTCTCAGGTTGGCCTATTATTTCAAACTACTGTACCATACAACTCGGTTACAGAAAGAATAAATCATACTCTATGTCAGAGTGGAAGAACCATGCTGTTTGATGCATATATACCAACCACATACAGTACTGGGGGGGGGGGGGGGCAATTATAACTGCATGCTATCTCCAAAATTGACTACCCGGAAAACGTTATATGAACTGAGGAATGGAAAAGCCCTGAATTTGAACCACCTAAAAAAATTTGGAAGCAAAGCCTCTATGCACATCCCAAAAGAAAAACTAACAAAACAGAAAACTTACAGGTACAAAGAACAAATCACGCACACACATGTGGTATCGCTGCTGTCAACAGTATAAGAATTTATTTGGCAGGTTTTTTTGGTAGTGAGTCATGGTAATGGCATACAAATCTAATACTGCGTACACACGATCACTTTATGTGATGAAAAAAAAGGACGTTTTTAAAAACGTCAATTTAAATGACCGTGTGTGGGGGAAAACGTCGTTTTATGTCTTGTGAAAAACGACAAAAAAAAATTGAAGCATGCTTCAATTTTTGGTGTCGTTTTTCAAAACGTTGTTTTTGGTTTCACAAAAAAATCACTGTGTGTAGCAAAAAACGTCATTTAAAACGACGTTTTTCAACCCGCGCATGCCCAGAAGCTAGTTATGAAGCGAGCTTCAATGGAAAAGAGTGGTGAACGTAACCTCGCTTTGCTAGAGCATTGTGAAAAAACGATGGTGTGTAGGCAACATCGTCTTTGAAAATTGAAGTTTCAAAAACGTTGTTTTTTACTTCACAGAAAACGTCTTTTTTTCATCACATAAAGTGATCGTGTGTACGCGGCATAAGACTAAATCTAAGTCTAAAGTGTTAAAATGTATTTATTTATTTTTTATGTTTTGGAACAGTTTTCCTTTCATAATAAAACAAATTCAGGTTATAAGTATTAGCATTTACCATTAAATGAAAGCCATATCTGTCCTGAAAAAAAACAAGGTATCATTCATCTGGATACACTAAACAGGTGCAATGGCATGTACAGATATAATAGCACATATCACAGTTGCAAAATTGGGCTTGGGTGATAAGGTTTGTTTTTACGTTAACATTTTACATTTACATAAAGGGGTTAATGAGTGCATAGCTGCATTCATTTGTGTCTGCCGTTCAGCTTTAATTCCTCCTATTTCTTCTTAGCAATGTATTTGAGTACTGATTAGGTGTTACTCATGTATAAATATAAACAGATTTAGGATTGTTCATTAAATTTACCACTATATATCTAAGAGTTCAGATTGAGGTCTTACCTACTCCAGCAATAGCATGTTCAGATTTTGGTGCAAATTAGTTGTACATCTGCCTAGTGCAGAACCTCTAAATGATATTCAGCTACAGTAATTTCCTGGGGTAAGCTAGTGAGAAAATTGTTAAAGTATCAGAATACAATTACTTCCCAGGAGAGCTTTGCATAGCTATCTACCTCTATTCTTAACCTATTCGGGCCATATTTTAAATCAGGCTCAATAATAGGAGTAGTGTTCCTAGTTTTCTGACCAGGTAATTTTATACTAATGTGATTTCCCTTCATAAAGAGCAACAGCAGGAACTGCTTGAGATTTATCTATCACAACGCAGCCATCGGATACAAGGGGTCAAGGGTAAAATATTCAATTACAAGGTTAGCATACAAGTACTGTATTAGAAAATCAGATATCATTCCATATTCAGCAGTTTAAATTAGTCAATAAAGGTTTAATGCATTCTAACAACATCTTACATGCCTGGAAGTTTTCTTTCCCTGTGTTAAAAGCTAAAAGGCACCTTAACTAAGCTGATTTAATAAAAAAAAAAAAAAAATATTTAAAACATTAATAATTAACATTAACTTCAAGGGAAGGATTGTTTGAAGAAGTATTTTCCAGCATGCAACTTGTTCCCAGTTAAATAATCTCATAGAAAATGTAGAAAATGTTGATGCTTTACTTAAAGTGGTTGTAAACCCATATAAAAAAACACACACCCTGTAACACAAAGGCATATTAGCTCATTATGAAATACTTACCTTAATTCAAAGCTGTTGCAGCGGGCCCGGTACACCACTGTAACCGGCAACATGTCTTCCAGAGTTATTACCGGGTTTGCGGACTGTGGCACTGTGATTGGCCGGAGCCGTGACCATAGCACAGGCCCTTTAGGCATGTTTCTTCAGTGCGCATGCGCCAATGACATCAGCGCAAGCGTATATAGTAAATATTTCCTAAACCGTGCAAGTTTAGAAGATATTTACAGTACCTTCAGGTGGTGTAACAGGGTTTATAACCACTTTAACTTAGTATGACAATTAACAGAGAACACTAGGCTGAACAGAAGTTAAATCAATATTTCAGTACCTGCACAGGTAGAGCACTTTTACATTTATATTTGAATGTTATTTGTCATACCTGCAAATAAATATAACTTTTTGCTTTTACACTTAGCAGTCTTTTGCATACTATTCTGTCTGCTCTGAAAACTGAGTTGATGGAAGTAGATTTGCTTAAAAAATGAAAAACTAGGGATTCATACTAGGAATCGGTGAATATGCCTGTGTGTGTGTGTGTGTGGGGGGGGGGGGGTTATTGAATCCAGTGTGAAGTAGATACCAAACATGTCAAATCTTATAATTGTGTGCACCCATGAAATGGTGACAAACTTCAGTTCTCCCAATTTTTCATAGACAATGCTTTAGAAGCCCCTGCATGTCAACAGTTTTGAGTTAAATATAAATAATAGACTTATTATTATATAAGAATTATTGCTCTTAGTCCAGCATGCACCTGGATATGTAACATGTGTAGTGCAATCAGTGTTTTCATGCACAGGCTTTTCTTAATGTGTATGTTTACATCTGTATGTGAATGTATGCGGGGTTTTTGATTTTTGATCCCCAATCTTCTTCAGGAAACAGTAGTGTAAAAGTAATAGGATGGTGGTCCAATGAATACATAGGATCTATTAAAATGGAGCGTAAATAATTTAGATCTGGTTGTGGGATGAAGAAGTAGTCAATGTGGAAAAACTTATGGCATGATGACGAATAATAAGTGAAGTCATTGGTGCCTGGATTTGGGTGTCCGTTTATGAAGCAGTGAAATCTATTCACTGCTTCGCTCTCCGGCTATCACAGTGAAGATTTTTCTCCTCGCTTCACCCTTGGAGGAGTGAAGTGATCTTCCAATGTTTCTAACAGTGGAGAACGCCCCCTAATACTGGAATCTCGTGAGACTTTACGAGATTCCAGCACCAGAAATTCACAGAAACACAGAGATGTCAGTTTATTGAGCAGTGATAAATTATCACCGCTCATTACACTGACAGACACTGACTGACCCCGTGGTTAATGTAATTAAAATAATGAGTCCCCCTGCATAATATATATATATATATATATATATATATATATATATATATATATATATATACACACACACATACACTATATATATACACATGTATATACTGTGACAGGAAGTCAGGTAAATCTGTGTGTGTTGTCACAGACGGGAGAAACTTTTCTGCCTTGTTTAGACAATACACCAATTACTATTGGGCGTCGGCTGCAGAAAATGGCCAGAGAGCTTTAGGGCGTTGGAAGGCTTCAGCTGTTCAGAATTAAGCAATTAAAGCCCATATAAAGACAGCCTAAGGATGATGACTGATTGCTGCATCCTGAGGCCGTGTGAGCGAAGGAGCAGTCACAAATAGTACTGAAGAGGTGAGGTGCTGATGGATATTTCTGTGTGAGAAATATCAAAGAGACTTTTTTTGTTTTCTGCTGTAGGACCAGCAGTGTCTGCCCAGCAGTAGGCTGTGCCAGACTCCATAGGTAGGTTCCTGTGTTGGGAAGGTAGATGCCCCAAGTGGCAAGGGTTTATTTTATGTTTTGTTTTGTTTATGCTGTTTTGATGCTTGCACGTGTATCCAGCAATATGGAAAAATAAACCATATCATTTGTTTTCAATCATCCTCAACGGCCTTTTTGTACAGTTCAGCATGTAGTGAACCCATCCAGGGGGTCACACACACCCGCTACCGAGCTTAATCCCTCACACATGGTGGAGAATGCGGGCAGTTAAAGTAAACCCAAAATGGAGGAGATGCTAAAACAGCTGGTTATAGCAAATGCAAATCAACAGCAGATGAATGCAGGTTTGCAGCGGAACCTTGCAGCTCACCAACAGAGCATTGCAGCTCACCAACAGAGCATTGCAGCTCAACAACAGGCTCACCAAGAGAGCCTTGCAGCTTACCAAAGGAGCATTGCAGCTCAACAACAGGCTCACCGAGAGAGCATGGCAGGTTGCGAGGCCATCATGAAACAATTTGAGAGAACAGAGGAAAAGGATAGCAAGCCCTCTCTGATTGAGAATCCAGAGGACCATAATGCTATGGAGGTTACCACGTCTGTTGTTGAGACGGAATCATCACCGGAGTGTAGTACTTCACCAGAGGAACAAGAAGTGGAGCCAGAGGAGTGTGCCCTGGCAGAGCCTGAAACTCCCGAAGTAAAGGAGCCGCCATTAGTAGTAGAAGAGTCTGTAGAGCCTGTTGAATCCAATGTTGTGAATGGCGTACCAGAGGTCAAACCAGACGAGACCAAACCAGAAGAAAAAGACCCTCATGTACAAGAAGATGCTGAGGAGGTCCCGGCTGTCCCTGCGGTAGCAGCTCCTATGAAGCTGAATCGACGGTCTGACAGTTCTGCTAAATACAGTAGAGAACCTTTAGCAAATACTTTGAAGAAAATTGATGTTTCAGCTACCAAAGCTGTTACCTTGGAACTGGAACCCAACAAGTTTAAGGGCAAGATTTTGGATTGCTCCAGATCTTTTTGCAAGGCCAAGTTGCTGCGTTACCATATGAAGTATTTCCTTGGCGTTGACAGGTCAGAGCAGGATCAGAGTCCTGTCACGAGGCATATGCAGAGAAGAGGCTCGTTAGCCGATGAAAAGGCCTGTCAGCAAAGCTCAAAGAGAAGACGCACCACAAACAGTTCAAATTCCCACCGACCGTCCCTAAAAGACAAAAGCAAGGAGAACTTAATCCAGAAGTCTCATCGCAAGCCAGACAAGCTGTCGGAAAGTGTTAAAGAAAAAGTAAGAGAAAAGTTCAAAGATTTCTTAAATTTGAAGTCAAAGAAAAAAAAGAAGAAAAAGAAAGCAAAGTCAGAGCTGTCTGGTAGTGAAGAGAACATAGAGGTTTATAAGGAGCTCTCACAAAAAAAAATTACAACCTTCAAAGCTCAACAGTGATTATAAGGCCCTGTGTTCCGGTAAAAGCAGCGATCATGGATGCCGTCCATATACAAGACTAAGTGATGAGGAGACGCTCAGCAATTCTTGCACGGAAAGCTTACTTTGGAGTGATGAGGATTACAACGAAGAGATCGTTGTCATGCATGCTGATGGTTTTCTAAATCTTGGCCGCAACAGGAGCAAGTACAGCTCTGCCAAGCAAAGACTTGTGATGGACAATATAGATGAGAATGCTATGGATGCAAATATGGGCAAACTGTTAGATCTCTGCTCAGGAAAGTTTAAGCAATCACAGTCCAACACCAGCCAGCCTGATGCAAATGACTCCAAGATAGGGGATATGGATGTGTTGCTGGGACTCTGCTCTGAAAAATGTGTCTCTCAAGATGATGGTTCAAATGAAGAATCGTTTAGTTGTACAAAGGCTCATGCTGAAAATTAGAAAAAATGACCTGATGTCTGAAGCAGTTGCTCTCTGTTCCGGTTCTTTCACCAACAGAGAAAATGAAGAAAATGAGGCCGGGCTTGAGGATTTCCATCTTCTACCATGTGATGATTCTGACAGCGAAGAGCTTGCAGAAATTGAAAGTGGTGCAGAAGATGAAGAGGAGGAAGTAAAGGTGGAAATGGATGTCCTGGAGGAGGATGACGCCCTGCAGGATGAGGCGTCTGCTGTGCTGGCAGGGAGCGATTCCGAAAAGTGCTCCTACCCCCTGGGTTATGTGAAGAGACAAGCACTGTACACCTGCAGTACCTGCACCCCGGATAAAAAAGAGCCTGCTGGGATATATATGGCCTGTACATACAAGTGTCATGAAGGCCACGACCTGCTTGAGCTCTACATCAAGAGGAACATTCGCTGCGATTGTGGAAATGCCAAATTTTAACAGCTGGAGTGCAAGTTATATCCGGATAAAGAGAAGAAAAACCTGGCTAATAATTACAAGGACAATTTCTTTGGCATGTACTGCACATGTAAGAGACCGTACCCCGATCCTGAGGATGAGATGATCCAGTGTGAGGACTGGTTTCATGGTTGGCACCTAGGGGCAGTTCCATCGGAGCACGTTGAGTTTCATGAGATGGTGTGCCAGGGCTGTATGGATCACTGTTCATTTCTTTGGGCCTACTATGCCAAATTAGGAGTTCCTGGTGTCACCAAGATTACCAAAGCAGAAACGAAACATGAAGATGTTAAAGTTGATGATTGTCCTACGGAAACAGCCAACACTCAGAATGGACTAACAATAAATAATGAAGAATGTGTGGAAGATAACGACGATGAGGAGGAGGCAATTATTAGAAAGCTAAATCTGAAGGACTTCATGGAAAATGAAGCTGAACTTTCTGGAAGTGATGTTGAAAGTGAAATCCCTGACCGCTTCAGGGCAAATGAAGTGGCTGAAGTGCAGGAAGTAGGGGTTTGCACATCTTCAGTTCTCAGTCAGTTGCTTGATGAAAATAAAGCTGAAAAACATAATTCTGACACTGCACTAAATGATGTAGAAAAAGTGTGTCCACTGTTCTTGAATTGCAAGAAATATGCACCCAGACTGAAGCTATTTTTGCCTCTGTGAATTATTTGCATGTTGAAGAGCAGTGTGTTAATTTTTATGTTAATGAAATTTGGATTTGAATATAAAGGTAATATCACATCCTGTGAAACCCAGTCTTTAGAAAGTGTTCTGTCAGAGCAAGTAACGCAGGATAATACTTTGGACTTGACTACCAAAATTCCTCGGGAAGTAAAATCTAATTTTCAAAGTGTAGAATCTGTAATGGCAGGTGAGCCCTCTGAACGTTGTGAAACCTCCATCACTGAAGTGGTCAGAGAGGCTAAATGTACTAATTTAATGGATGCGTTTTCCAAATGTCTTGAAAGGACTGAAGAATATGAGAATTTGTGTCCAATAGTCGATGGTTTCAAAGAAACAAATACTAAAACATTTTTGGGAGACTATGAGGCAAAGATAGCTGAACAACTAGCCATAAACATAAGTTCAAAAGTGATTGTAGCTGCTAGACAAGAAAGGTTGTCTAGCTCAGTTAATGATGTGTCCGATAGCAGTTGTCAAGTTCTGAGAATAGGGATGTGCGAACAAGTGATGCACAGAGTAAGCAGTTGGTTCAAGAAAGTGACGAGGATTCAGTTTCTAAAAACCTTACATTGGGTTTGGTAGATTTTCACCATACTTGTGAGTCTGAACTATCACAAAGTAAGAAACTTGGAAATACAGAATTGACAAGTAATGATTTCCGTCTAGAGCACCAAAGGGAAGAAAAACCGCCTAGTACATCGGTTTATCAGAGGTCATATGCGTCAGACTTTAGTGCAGTTCATAGAACAGATTTTTTGGAGTGTCACCATGCCTTGGAGGATTGCAGTCTTAGTGTGTTTACATCTGAAGAAGGCATCCACATGGATGATCCATTGCAGAGCACAGTGTTATCAGCTCTTGGTATTGGTTATGACTCGCTGAGTTCTTCAGGGATTGAGCTATCGAGGGAAACCTTTGTGTCCATTGAAAAACCAATTAAGGTTTTGCATGGTTTACAACTGAAAATGAGTATATTACAGAGCAAGGAACACCCTCTTATGTACCTCAGCCAAAATTTGAAGACCAATAGGAGAATAAATAGGTGGTTCCTGGCACTTCAGGAATTTAGTTTTGTCATAACTCATCGCCCCGGTGTTAAAATGGGGAATGCAGATGGTTTGTCCCGAGTGCCTGGCAACCTGTGTCCCAACCCTAGGGTTGAAACAAGAGGGGGGGGGGTATGTGACAGGAAGTCAGGTAAATCTGTGTGTGTTGTCACAGACGGGAGAAACTTTTCTGCCTTGTTTAGACAATACACCAATTACTATCGGGCATCGGCTGCAGAAAATGGGCAGAGAGCTTTAGGGCGTTGGAAGGCTTCAGCTGTTCAGAATTAAGCAATTAAAGCCCCTATAAAGACAGCCTAAGGATGACGATTGATTGCTGCATCCTGAGGCTGTGTGAGTGAAGGAGCAGTCACAAACAGTACCGAAGAGGTGAGGTGCTGATGGATATATCTGTGTGAGAAATATCAAAGAGACTTTTTGTTGTTTTCTGCTGTAGGACCAGCAGTGTCTGCCCAGCAGTAGGCTGTGCCAGACTCCATAGGTAAGTTCCTGTGTTGGGAAGGTAGACGCCCCAAGTGGCAAGGGTTTATTTTATGTTTTGTTTTGTTTATGCTGTTTTGATGCTTGCACGTGTATCCAGCAATATGGAAAAATAAACCATGTCATTTGTTTTCAATCATCCTCAACGGCCTTTTTGTACAGTTCAGCGTGTAGTGAACCCATCCAGGGGGTCACACACACCCGCTACCGAGCTTAATCCCTCACAATACACACACATTATATATATACATGTACACATTATATATAGGTATGTATATATATATATGTATACACATAAATATTACAGGGAAACATGGTTACAGTGTTAGGGGGTCTGAACGAGGTAGAAAGAAGTTAAAAATCTTCCTCCTTTCTCCTCAGAACCCCCGGGATTCCCTCTTCACTCCCCGCTTCACCACCTCTGAGATGGTGAATCGGGGCATGTGAATTCTGACACAGATCGCCAGTCAAGCTTTCAGATCACAGCTTTATAAACTGGCTGTTTCTGTGTCAGTCTATGAGACTTCACTGTGTGTGGAGATAATCGGCGGGAGAACAAATTCAAACACTTCTCCCCCCCATTATCACTGTTTCATAAACTGTTTATGGGCTGTGATCAGTGGTGATCCTTGGGATCACCGCTGTTCACTGCTTCATAAACGGACACCTTAATGTGCACCATGTATGAAATGCAAGGGCCAAAAGTTGAAGCTTAATCTTTTCAATTACCTAAGAGGCAGTCTGGAGTCTAGAAGCGGCATGATGGTAGATTGAAGTCACCTCCCAGGACTAGCATGCACATCTGAAATGCTGTCAGCTGGTCTAATATCGATATAAAAAAAGAGACCTGTTTCTTGTTGGGGCAATAAATATTTGTTAGCTTGATGGGTATCTAAGTCTTTTGGTAAAAGATAGTGGCCATCGGGGGTCTACCAGTTACTCATTGATTCTAATGGGGAGATTCCCCAAATTAAAACTCCCTATGTTTCAAAAACCTCTGATGACACATGAAACATTAGAGAATATCTGTGGTTTGTAAATTTTAGTATGAGAAGACCATTAAAATTAGTCCCTTGAAGAAACACAAACTGTGTTTTGCTATTATACAGTTTTTGGAGGATCTGTGCCCTCTTCTCTGGGACATTAAATCCCCTCATATTGAGAGATAAGAACTTAAAGTGGTTCTAAAGCCTAAACATGTTTCTTTTGTTTTAAAAATAATTTTATTGAGGTAAAATAAACATAAGAAAAGGACTTTACGTTCTATTCAAATGTTCATGGTTCCTATTATAGGATCGACTTCTTCATCACTGACAGAGCTCTCCTCCAAAAAATTACAGATACTCGTAAACATAACATAACATGGTCTGACCATGGTCCAATCTCATTAATTATTGATCTAGCGCAACAAAATTCCAAGCATGTGCCTTGGAGAGACAATATTTTGTCTCATAAGGAAGCTCTGACGGCGATGAAGGAAAGACTAGAAGAATTTTTCAAGTTAAACGATAATGATGAAGTCTCTTATCGTTTGACTAGGCATTTGTCAGAGGAATACTGATCCAGTTGACGTCTAAGGAAAAAAAAGGCGATCGCAGGAATTAACTAATCTATTAACAAAATAGATAAACTAGAGAAGGAACATAAATTATCCCCCAAACATACCCTTGTCCTCCAACAACTTAACCATACTAGAAACCAGCTTAGAGCGACCCTGATCTCTAATTATGAAAAATACCTTAAAAAACTAAAACTTAACCACTACTCCCAGGGAAACAAAGCGGGTAAACTTCTTGCCCTCCACCTGCGTAATAGACAAAACAAACAGAAAATTCATAAAATAGTCCAAAAACAAATCAGGGAAAGTAATATATAACCCACAAAGTATAGCTGACATGTTTGCAGAATATTACAAGGGTCTATATAACCTAAAAGAGGATTAAACTGTCACCCAACCGAAACCAAAAGATATAGCCCAATTTCTTAGTAAAATTGATATTCCTACTGTAGACCCCTCTACCTTAGAAAAATTAAATGATCCCATAACTGTAGATGGAATCAAAAAAGTAATTTCAATGTTACCGCTAAATAAATCACCCGGGGCAGATGGCCTATCTAGCGAATACTTTAAGGCGTTTGAAAAAGTGCTCTCTCCATATTTAACTAAAGTATTTAACCATGCTGTTAACACCCACCCATTCCCTAAGGAAATGCTTGAGGCAATTATTATCACAATACCAAAACAAGGGAAAGACCCGGCATCACCAACTAACTATAGGCCTATCTCATTACTCAATTCTGATCTGAAATTTTTTGCTAGGGTTTTAGCCAATCGTTTATTAGAAATTAATCCTTATCTAATTAAACCGGATCAGGTTGGATTCGTAAGAGGCCGTCAAGGTCCAGATAGCACTAGATGAATGATTGATCTGCTCAGTCATGTAGAGCTTGGTCGGATGCCTTCTCTGCTTCTTGGTCTGGATAAGAAGGCATTCGACAGAGTGCACTGGGGATATATAGCAGAGACCCTTAAGAGATTTGGTTTCTCGGGATTCATAATTGAATCCATAATGTCACTTTATACAACACTGTCTGCCAGGGTATATACATCTGGTAGTATCTCTAAACAGTTTAATCTTTCAAACGGTACTAGACAAGGGTGCCCCTTATCACCCATTATAATCTCATTAGCAATCAAACCCCTCGCGATGTCTCCAAGAACTAACCCCAATATCACAGGAATCAAGGTCGGGCAAATAGAACATAAGCTTGGATTATTGCGGACAGCGTCCTCTTAACTTTATCCGTTACCGATACACTACTAAAAGAAGTAACCAATGTCTTAAATGCATTTGGATCAGTTTCCTATTATAAGATTAACCACAGTAAATGTTTTGCCTTACCTATGAAGATCCCACCAGATCAGGTTGATAAACTAAAACAACAATCTAGCTACAATTGGGACAACCCCTCATTATCTATCATGGGATTCAACTTACTTACCCACCTACTAAACTGTATGATGTCAATTACCCCTCTTGACAAGTTACTCAAGATATACAATCTATTAAAAAAAACACAACTATCTTGGATTGGAAGGATAGCGGCTTTCAAAATGAAGACATTGCCGAAGATTTTACACTACTTCCGCTCCCTTCCAATCCCACTGCCGACTACATTTTTCACACAAATTAATTTGAAATTAAACAACTTGATCTGGTTGAGGAAAAACCTAGGATTGCATTATCAACTATGTCACTGGTTAAAGCCAAATGGGGCTTGAATCTCCCTGATTTACGTTTATACTACTTTGCCACGCTCCTAGACCAAATGAGATACTGGTTCAGATATTCGAATGATAAATTATGGTTGAACATTGAACGGGAAGCATCTAAAGGATTACCTATTTTCCCTTTCCATGTTCTACCAAAAACAAATACACCCAACTTCCTAACAATTAAAGCTACCCTGACAGCCTGGAAGTTTGCTCTAACAAAGCTACAGCCTACATAAACCCCAGTCCTCATGCCAATACCATTAACAGTAATCAATTATTGTAAAGTATGCATTATTACCTCATCCTGGTCCAAACAGGGAATCAACTTTTTTGATCAGCTATCATCTGATCACAAACATAAAATAACAACTAAGCTCAAAGCCAAACCGTTTAATAAAAATTTCAACCCAGAGAAAAATGTAGAACTCCCTAGGGCGCTGTGGGAGTTTTTCATTTCCTGCAAAATGGGTGGGAAGAGGGGCATATCCCATATACAGTATATATAAACTCCTTTCATCTTTTCCGCTTCAAAACAAAACTATAAATATGATTAAATGGGAGAAGGATCTATCCCAAACCTTTACGTGGGAGGAGTGGCATAAAGCCATTCATATTAATAGTACCTCATCTTCATGTGTAGAACACTGGGAAAACACCCAAAATATACTAAACTGATGGTATTTGATCCCATACAGACTCTCCAAAACATTCCCTAGCTCATCCCCCATATGCTGGAGATGTGATTCCCAAACAGGTAATTTACTACACACACTTTGGGATTGTAAAGCCGTATCTAGCTTTTGGAATAATGTATCCTCCTTTATTGCGTCTTTCACTTGAAATCTAAAGATACTTACACCAGAATTGGCCTTATTAGGTTTAAAACTAGACATCTATCCTTCCCATTATAGAACTATAGTCGCTAATATCCTCACAGCAGCGAGACTCACCATAACAAAACTATGGAAATCTATCTTAGCGCCTAACTTATCAGATGTTATCCAGAGACTCAATACTCAGGCTCACTATGAACTAATCTTAGCGCACAAAAAAGTATCCATAGCTAAATTCATAAAAAATTGGAATGAATGGATTACACATCCTAGGGGCCAGGGCCTCACATTTTCTGAAGAATTCTAAGAACTATTAAATGTGCTCTTGAACGACTACGCTCTTAAAATTGGTCGGATGTAAAAGCTAACTTCCTTCTCACCTTCCTTTCCCTTCCTTTCCTCTTGTTACACCTTTATGTTTGTTTTTGTTCTATAATATATTATATTGAGTCATAATCCCTTGTTTACAGTATGATCCCATTGGGGTAAACAGGGATTTGTAGTTACTTGATTAACCACTTGCCTACTGTGCACCTACACCCCCTTCCTGCCCAGACAAAATTTTAGCTTCCGGCACTGCGTCGCTTTAACTGACAATTGCGGTGGTGCGACGTGGCTCCCAAACAAAATTGGCGTCCTTTTTTCCCCACAAATAGAGCTTTCTTTTGGTGGTATTTAATCGCCCGTGCG